>JAJEJO010004534.1:0-105817 GCA_020662805.1 Glaucomys volans
TCCTCCCATGAGGCTCTGACTTGCCTAAGGGTTTATGGAGCAGTAATCTTTTCAAAACTATTGTGAAGTTGGTACAGTGCGTGTTCAAAGGAAATGCCGTATGTTAAAGGGGAAAGCGGGGGAGGCAAATTCCAGGAAATTGGAAGGTGAGGGTGACATTCCTCATTTACTAATGCTGCTTCTGTTTTTCTTTCTCAAAAACAATGACTTAAAAATTGGTTCCAGAACTAACTGGCATTCATCCATAACCTTACAGTTATATTTTTTAGACATACTTCCTTAAAAATCTAATGGATTGATTTATTATTTGATGTTAATGACCAAAAGTGCTACTAGCCTAGTGTTTTTCAAACTTGACTGCCATGTGTATTACCAGTTAGGAATAGCCTGGAACGTTATTCTCTTCCTATTGAATCTGGATCTATGTGGAATAGCATGGTTGATGTCTTGGGTATGTGTTGAACCCCCATGTGGGTTCAATCCCACACATGCCTAGCACATGCCGAGCACATGCTAGGCAAGTGCTGAAGCACCAAGCTTAGCTGCACCCTACTCCCAGTTGATGTCTTTTCTTAGAATATTAGAACTGAAAAGAATCTTGAACATGAAGGTGGTCTAGATATTTCCAAATATGGTGGCTGTCATTATCATGTTTGTTTTAATACAGATCCCTGGACCTTACACTATGCCTATCAAATGCCAGTACCTGAAGTCTCCTAGAAGATTCTGACTTTTATCCTGGAGGGATAACTACTTATCTTTTTGGCTTCCCCCAGGAAAGAGAAATTGACTTGACATGCTTGGTTTTTGGACCAGTTTATAGCAGAACAAGAAATCTATCTTCTGGCTGGAGGTGTAGCTTAGGGGTAGAGTGTTTGCCTAGCATGTGTGAGGCCCTGGGTTCTATCCCAGACCTGCAGACAAACAAAAAACTTCTTCTGATTTGTTCAAATAATATTTAATGTCTCAGATGCTGACAAATATAGGCAGTTTCAAGATGGGTGATCAGGGTTCCTACCCTGAAGGTTTGTAGACTACTGCTCAGCCTTTCTCAAAGAATGAGGTTTGGAGATAGTATTAGAATCATTTGGGGAATATTTTTTGAGCCATATAGCGTGCCACCCTAGCTGTGTTGGCACTTGAAAGTATAGGGAGCCATATATCTATGTACTTTTCCTTGTTGGCTACTGGCTATTTGTCTTTCTCTTACCTGTGAGATATTCCAAACATCCAGGAAGACTCAGAGGCTAATATAGTTAGTACCTATATTCTACTGCCAGTTTGGACAAATACCACCCGTCTTGGTATAAATACCCCTTTACCTTCCCAAAGGGAGTCACTGCTTGCAGAGTTGGTGTTCTGGGAGGCACCTTTCTTAGGGGGCACCTTTCCTACCTGCCTCCTGCCTCAGCTGATAGGTCGGGATCTGTAAATCTATAGGATTGCCTTAACACACACCCACCCACACACACACATACACATTCTCATTCTCTCATTCTCTCATATTCTCTCTCTCTCTCTCTCTCTCTCTCTCTCTCTCTCTCCAACTCTCTCTCTCTCTCTCCAATGTAAGTACTTGGTAACTTTTTCTTTAAAAAGTCAGCATTATGTTTTTGAGATTTGTCCGTGATTGTTATATGACCTGCCATAGCTTACTCTACTTAACAATAAAATCAGGAAATGGAAGCCAGATAGTTGAAAAACCTTGATGGAAAAAATTCAAGAAGTGAATAGGAGAGTTTATGTTGAATTTTTAGTATAGAGCGCTGTCATTTATATAAAAAGAGTTGATTTGGATTATGCATTGTTTTGAATAGCGTAATATTTGCTTAATGGCAATTGTGTGTCATAAGAAAAGTGTTTCTATTTTCTGTGGGTATAGTTGCTGCAGTTTAATCCTGACAGGTGAAAGTTAAGATACGTGGCATTAAACAGGAAGCAGATGGGGGCTAATTAAAGTTCTGTTGATGATAAAAGGATGACTGATCAAGGGGCAGCTGGTTTCCCAATTTAAACATGAATTTGTACTATTGTATGGGGACAACCCTCCACAAGTTCTCATGGCTTTCAAAAGCAAAGGCATTTGTCACAGCAGCGAGCATACAGGCTGTTGGTGCTCTGTGCTCACTTTTTGCTTTCGAGCAGTCTCTCTTCAGGATTTATCCAGTAAGGGAGGGGGACAGTGTCACAAAACCTAGCTAAGAGACCTGGTGGTGTTACATCCTGGAAAAGCTGAAGGTCCTTTTCTGTATTCTCACCCCAACTTCAAGTGCAATTTAAAAATGTTGGTGCCCTGCCATACCCCTAGAAGGCCCATGTCTACCTAACCCAAATACACAGTGAAAGTAAGTGCTGAGAGGTGCCTGGAAACTTTCTTGTAGCCTTACCTAGTTCTGACATATCTTTGGTCATGGTCATGAGAGTTCAGGGACTTCCATGCTTACTTTGCTCAGCTGTGCCCTGGGTGACTTTCACCTTCAAAGAAAAAAAGCAAAGAAAAGCATCTTTTGTTTCTACTGCCAGTAATGGTTGCATAAACGTCAAGAGTAAGTGCCCTGCATGTGTTTTGCCTGAGGAGCATACGAGCACTGGGGTTCTCTTCCAGTATGTGTGGGGAGGTGGCATGAGGTTAGATGAGGTTTGCCTTGCCTGAAGTCGGGTTAGATGCTGGCTTGAGATTGTGTGTGTGTGTGTGTGTGTGTGTGTGTGTGTGTGTGTCTGTCTGTCTCCTATTTCTGAGTGCATTGTAGGATCATCTCATTTTAATCCTTATGAAAATCCTTTGAGGTGGCTATTGTTATCCCCATTTTGTAGATGGGGAGATTGAAGCCTGGTGAGGTAAAATGACTCCGCCAGGGCCACATATTTGCTAAGTGCCAGCACTGGGTCTGGCATTCATTTATCTGACAAATCTGTTTTCCTCAGCACTGTTCTAGTTTTGTATAGAATGTGTTCCCCATCCCCTGCTTAAGGAAGGATCTAATGTTTCTGGGAAAAGTGAAAACCTTTAGGACATAGTTTGCAAAGTGCCGCTTATTTGATTATTATGCAATTACATATGCTTTTTTTTTTCCAAGTGAATGTATGAAGGAGGAGAACCCAAGGTTTTTTGTTGCTCTAGTATAGGATCATTCTGCCTATAAAAGATAAACATGCACTTCACAACAGCAGCAAAACAGCACAAAAGGGTAAATAGAAAGTGATAATCCCCGTCACCTTCACCAGCCAGAGGCAGTGTCATTTTATTCATTATGATGGTTTTATATAAGTAATGGACCACATAATCTTGTGTAATTGGTAATAAAGAACACTTTTTTTTTTTAAAGGTACAAACATTGTGGAGTAGAAGTTTCAGGGATGTCATGATTGATGTCCATTGTCAGATGTTGTAGAGAAACTTTCCAGCCCTTCGCCCAGTAGGGTCCTACCTTATTCTACTACCTAGTACGCAAATGGAGAAAACCTACGTAGATGGCTCCTCAGCCTCCAGGTTCAATTCCCGTAACCCCAGAAGCTGTCTCTCACATCACTGTTCGTAGCCTAAGGAATGGTGTCACAGCTAAAGCTAGAGTGGGCTTTTTGTTTCATTTTGTTTTGCTCATTCTGCTATCTTCTCAGCAAATCATCCTACAACACTCTTCCTGTCCTCTCCCATTTCTTCTTGTTCCTCCCCATATCTGATTTGCCTGCCTTCCTCTCGTAGGAGCATTTAAGGAGATAGAAGAGGTTTGGTCCATTCCCCCTCATAGCTGTGCATTGGGTATTACTGAAGATACTGATGGTTGACTATTGGTGTCTGGTGTTTGGGAAAGAGAGGTTGGCAGTGGGCACTTTTATACTTAGTGGTCTGACCTAGCTTTGATGGTCTGTGTTTACTTCATCCTTTGTAGGGCAGGAGGCACCATTTTGTTACCACCCCCTTGGCTCTGTAAGGCACCTAGGATAGGTGTGTTCTTTGGTAGGAAGTTTGCAAATCTGAACTTTGAGTTAAAACCCCCTTTCTGTGCTGGACTTTCTCATAGCATCTCATAAATGTGGAGTACTTTACTCTTTTTAAAGCAGTTGTATCTGTTACAACTTCGCCATGAGGCAAGTAGACCAGGCATCATTTTTCCATTTTGTAGACAAGAAAGCTGAAACATACAGGATATAAAATTTTTCCAAGTCTGTCTGTCTGTCTGTCTCTCTCTCACTCTCACTCTCACTCTCACACACACACATGCGCGCGCGCGCACACACGAGAATAAAGTCATTCTTAGGTCTTCTACCTTTTGACCACCAGCTGTGAGACCAGCATTTTCAAAAGTGTGTGTCTCCAAACAATGGTTTCATAATATAGTATATCAGAAAGTATGGCCAGACCAGCACGGTGGCATATATCTGTAATCCCAGCAATTTGGGAGACTAAGACAGGAGGAATGCAAGTTCAAGGCCCAGTCTCAGCAACTTAGCAAGATCTGTCTCAAAATAAAAAGGAATGGGGGTGTGTGTGGGGGGGTTCTCCTGCCACGTCCAGTGTGGTTGTTTCTGTTGGAGGATGGCTATCAATAAATCACCAAGAAACGTATCTAATCAATAAGTACAAGAGCCAATAATCTTTTCAAATGGAAGCGGGTGTGGCAGACTGGGCCATGCCAGATCTGGCCTCCAATAGGATGGAGGAGCCCACCTTCACCTTTATTTATAGTCCCACAGATGAAGGGGCCCAGACTGGGAGGGTCTTCTTCTGTGAGGAACAGGGAGGGGTGGATTAGGGAAGCCATTTGCTTAGAGAATTAGCATTTCCTCAGATGGTGAGCCAATTCTGTACCGGGCCACCTATCCCCGGCTATCTGAAACAGTACCCCATGACTGCCAGTTCCTGGGAGTCAGACCTCTGTATCCCATGGCTCAGCCAAGCCTGGTTCTGCTAAACATGGATGGCTTCCCACAGGGGTGTAGTTGGTTGGGTTCAATCTCCAGTTACACCCCCACCCCCAAAAGAAGAAAAGTGGCCAAAGAAATGTAACATGCAGTGTGGGTGTGCACGTGCGTGTGCAGGTTATCTGGATCAACAACAAAGCCAAAAGTCTTAAGTTGGTGGAGGTTTTTTATTTTTGTTTTGTAGTACTAGGGATTGAACCCAGGGGTGCTCTACCACTGAGCTACATCACCAGTCCTTTTTATTTATTTATTTTTTAGATACTTATTTTTACCTCAAAAGGAACTATTATTTTATGGAACACATGTTAAAGAAAACTTTATTAAGCCCTAGTGTGCTGCTTTGTCCTGGAATTACCTGGAGGTGCTAGAGGAGACCTCAGTGGTTTGAGGAACTGCCCTCTGTGGGAACCTGCAGCAGGGAGTCCAGGGAGTGCTGTTACACAGGCATTGGTTGGAGATGCTTAAGCAATTAAGACTAACCTAGAGGAGGGTTGCATGGGAAGTGCCTGCAGGGAATCTTTGTCAGGGTGAGCATCGTGCCTCTGGTATTTCACACCATGGAGGATTTTAACCAGAACACCCAAAAGTTCTCAGTCTACAGGATCAGCATTCTAGGACCATTTGTCAGCTGTGTTAGGTGAAGATCCATGAACTGTAGCTGAAGAGACAGCTGCAATGTTTGGCATTTACAGATAGACTCAAGATAATGTGGACCCAGAACAGGGGTGAATCTCATTGCACATCTTGATGTGGTGTTTGGTGAGGCACGTTGCCTAGTGAGGCCTTCTACATCAACCCCTGCTTCCATTGCATTTTCTTTATTATTTTAAGTTTTAGTATTCACCTTTACTTGAAGTTGTTATTCTTACTTGGTTGTCATTTGATGGGAAGTGTTTGCGGGGGGGGTGGTAAATATAAATGCCAGTGGCAAACTCCATACCCAGCTCATGAATCAGCTTTCTAACTTAATTTCAGCAGAAATACAACTTGACAAAACTTATTTTGAAGTAGGTTTGTTCTAGCCAGGCAGAAACAGTTATTTTTGTATTGAAATCTCAAACCAAGGTAACAAGTTTGACATTTTAGAACTGATCATGGATGTCATGATCAACATTTCCTCCCTCCTTCCCAGGACCTGTCTGCTTTTCATCTAAGTGAAGCTGTTCCTGGCATCAAGTGTAAATCTAAAGTTCATGTATAAGCCTGGTGTGGTGGTGCATACCTGTAATTCCAGTGACCTTCAAGGCCAGGGCAGAACGATCCAAGTTCACCAGCAACCTGGGCAACTGAGTGAGACCCAGCCTCAAAAAATAAAAGACTGGAGATGTAGCTCAGTGGTAAAGTGCCCCTGGGTTCAGTCCCCCATACTCCAAAAAATAAAAAAAGATGCTGAAAAGCTCACCTATAGTATTTTAAGATCTTGGAGATAGAAACTCTAAATTAATGGAGATGAATTGTTTGCTTTGGTGAGGAGAATAAAATTATCCTATTAGAAAGAATGCCTACAAGAAATGCTGTGAACTAGATGGAAAAGTTAATAACTAAGGCATTTCTCTCAACAAGTGTTCCCAGCTGTCCTCCGTGAAGCGATAGGTCACTGTTGTGCAGGGTAAAATATCTCTTTGTTGAGTTTCTTTGTCTGATAGTAACGTTGACTTTGAAATGTGGTTGAAAGTTGCAGAGCACTAACTTGCTTTGGGAAAAAAGGAAAGGAAGCAGGAGGAGGTCAGGGCATCTGATGGTGGAGAAAGAGCTGTGATCAAGTCAGCCGAGAGTAAGAGTTAACACACAGCCACCTGCTCTTATAAAGCTGAATTCTGATGGGGGTCTTCAACCCTTTAAAAATACTTCCCAGGATTTCAACGTCTTTCCGTCTAGCGTGTTGTGTGTGTAAGAGACGGGAAGTACAGTGCCTTTTACAATGATGGGATGTCACGGGGGGTTTTGAATGGGAGTCAGATGCCCACCCCTTTAGCCTCACATTTCTGCAGTTTATCTATGGGTCAGTCTTGGCCCTCTTGGGCACCTCCCAGGGTATTGACTAAGTTCTGAGTAATTCGTTGTCACTTTATCCTTGTTTATATTGAATAAGCCATGGCTACATTGTAGAGCATTATTTCCTTTTTAACTGTTCAAAACAACTTAAAAGATGTTATGGTCGAGCTTAGACAAATGACCTCAAGAAATAATAATAAACCATCAAAATATAAGAACTGAATTTGTATGCCAAATGTTGAGAAGGATAGATAAAATACATGAAAACACGGTAGACTTCATGAAGGGAGACTTAAATTTTGTTTTCAAAACAAATGGTCCCTGCTCCAGTATCCTGCCCTCCTCAGGCTGTGAAAAAATTAGAGATAAGACCATGAGTTCCAAAACAACCAAGTATCATATCAGTCATAAGATGAAAGACAAACAGCTGCTTGTACATAAAACTCCATCATTTTGAAAGTGAGGAAGTCCTGAGGGTGACACTTGTATTTAGAGGCCCTCCTCTCTGCCCAAGCTGCAGCAGCATTCTGTTTAGTGGGAAAGGAACCAAGGATGCCTTTCAGGGTGGGGAAGAATCGTATCAAAAGATAGCAGCTCCCTGAGATGCTTCCTTCTTTTCGTTTTGCTACAATAAAATATCTGAGGGTAAGTAAGATAGCAAGAAAAGAGGTTTTGTTTGACTTATCATTCTGGTAGTGAGAAATTCTAAACAGTTTTTGTATGATACCAGTGTCTCCTGATGGCCCCCTGGCTGTAATGCAACATGGCAGGTGGCATTACATGGTGGGAGTAAATGTGAGGGTGATGAGTGGGCAGTTTTGAGAGAGGTCATATGGCAAGAAAGGAAGCAAGATCTAGGGGGAGGGGCCAGGCTTGCTCATTTATAACAGCCTCCCTTCCCTCAGGAGAACTAACCTGCTCCTGTGGGACCAGCGCTCTCTTAGTCTCTTCACCTGGGTGGTCATGACCCGGTTACCACCCACTAGGACTTTCCTATTCAAGGTCCTTCCACCTTTCAGTACTGTCAAATTGGGGACCAGGCTTCTAGCACATGAACCTGTAGGGGAACAAACCATAGCAGATGCTTTTACTTATCAAGAGAAATTTATGTGCACATAAAAATACAGACACCCACACACATTTAAATTTTTGGATAATCAAAAATATCTTCCTGCTCTCCAAGCAGAGCCTAATTCTCTTCCTTTCCCACCCTTGGTTTGGCACTTTTCTCTAGGTTGTCTGTTTCAGCTTCATGCTATTGGCTTCTGACCTCTTCCTTGCTCTTCTGTGTGCTGTATAGAATAAAATACATGCTCTGAGCCTGTGTTTCAGGCTCCCCCATGCTAACATCCTCTCTTCCCCAGACAAGCCTTGCTAGTGTTGTAATTTTTTTTTTCCTTGACGACTGATAGTACTCATTGAACACTTTGTACCCATGGAACATTTAATACTCAGCAATTCAATCAGTACTGTAAGTAATTTCTTCTTACGAGTAAGGGACCACAGCACAAAAATTGCAAGTCACTCATCTAAGACAACTCATGTATAAACTTTGGTGACCAGATGTGAATACAGGTCTGCAGGACGTAGAACACATGCTCTTAACAGCCACATAGTATGCCCATCAACTTTGATTCATTTTCTGCCCCCACATCAAGAATTCCCTTCTTCCTTTCTCCAGCAATCCAAATCCTGCCTTTCGTTCGTGTTCTAGTTCTAAATCTTGTTCAGGGTCTTTACTTTCTTGTTTTGAGCATGCTCCACCATACGTTTTTGTTGTATGGCAAGACTATCAGAGGCAAGAGTTTCTTTCATCTCTTTGTTGTTCCACAATACTTAGTATACAGTAGGGGTTCAGTAAATACTTGTTGAATGAAATTGCATCTATTGGTATGGTTTTGGCTACATTCTAAAATCTTGATGTATGGTTTTTTTTTTTTTTTTTTTTTTTTTTTGCGGTGCTGGGGATTGAACCCAGGGCCTTGTGCTTGCGAGGCAGGCACTTTACCCGCTGAGCTACATCCCCAGCCCATTGATGTATGTTTTTAAAATATGATTGGGAATAAATTCTGAAATTGTCTTTAGAATGAAATAATTTACATTAGAGCTACTTCGACTAGGGTTTTGCTCATGTTCTGGATTAAATTTGCATAGATTTCTGATTGATAAGAATGGAGGTAAAAGTTTTATCTTTGGTTTGTATTCCCAGTAAAAATGACCTACTCAGCCGGGCGCGGTGGCGCACGCCTGTAATCCCAGCACTTGGTAGGCTGAGGCAGGAGGATCGCGAGTTCAAAGCCAACCTCAGCAACTCAGCGAGGCCCTAAGCAACTCAGTGAGACCCTGTCTCTAAATAAAATACAAAATAGGGCTGGGGATGTGGCTCAGTGGTGGAGTGCCCCTGGGTTCAAACCCCACAGCCCAAAAAAAAAAAAAAAAAAAAAGACATACTCAATGGTCTGTGAGGCTTTTCTTCTTGGTTTATATCTTTATGTCATTCCCCCAGCAGAGCTTTGGTATCAGCTTGGACAGACCAACTGGATGTGTTCTTTCCAGCCCTGATTCTCCACATGCTCCTTCTGGAATTGTCAGGTGTATATGTAATTGCAGCTAAATAACCAACCTTACAAGACTCTTGTAAGGAAGATATATTTTGTTCTAAAATTGCTTGCTAAATCTGAAGTTCATAGCTGCTTTGAGAACTTAAATGGATATCTAATACGTTAGTGTCTGTCTTCATGAATTATTTGATAGAAATGTATGATGCACTTTTAAAACAATTAGGACAAATTTTATTTTGGGGGGGCAGGTAGAAAGAATTATTTTTGATTCTTTTGTGAACAATTCTGAACCATCTATTTCAATCTTAATTGGGTTGTCAGAATTTGGCTAAATTACTTTTCTCTGTAATAAAAATACAGAGAATAAATTGAAACACCAGAGAATACATGTTCGTTTAGAGAAAAGTAGGCTTTGAGGAGAGTTAAAATTGCTTAAGTGATCTGTTAATCTGATGGTAGTGCTTACGTCTTTGTTGTTTAAGTATCTGTGACAGCAAAGCCAGCGATTTCTTCTAGAAAACTATGTTTTATTCTAGAGTATCATGAATTTCTTGAAGAATTCTCTAATATGCTTGAAATTGTTAGCATTCCTTACATTTATAACATGCTTTGTATTTTCCAAACATGTTCTCATTTAATTTTCTCAGTGTACCTTTGGGTTATATGGTACTGAGGCACCAGGGCACCATACAACTCAGGTTCACGTGCACAGTTAATGATGTTACTGACACAAACACATAAACCCTTTCTACTGAATCATATTGGCAAATGTATAATTGCAGGAAAAGAAAGGCACTCTGCATTGCTTTATATTGCCCAGTAAACACACATATACACATGTATAGTGATGAGTCATACATACACATATATTCATATCGTAGTGTGTGCAAGAGTCCAGCCATAATAATAGCTATTCAGTCCTTTTAGAGGAAATTCAAACTGATAATACTGAAAAGGAAGGAGGACTAAAATTCCAAAGGAAGGGGTTTAAGGTGTACCATCACTAATTATTGGTGTGTGTGAAACTTTTCTTATTTTTCCACTGGTTTGAATCATCCTAAGATGGCTCATTTTCTTGTTCATTCATTCTTCCTTTGCTACTTTCTCTCTCAACATTTTAAAGGTAGAACTTCTGTACAGAATTCTCTTTGTTTTTTCAACCCCAAACAACAAATATATGTAATCATTGTGTTAAGAGCTTAATCCCTTCCTAAAAATGATATTCCTTACTTCAGCGGCCACTGTGAAGTGTTTATCTTTGGAGGTCTGTGAAGATAATCTTATACTGTTAATTCATGATTACAGTATTTTTTTTTCTCACCCATTTTTTTTTAAATTTTTAAAATTTTTTTAATTTACTTATTGATTCATTGAACACAAATGGAGTACAGCTCTTGTTTCACTGGTTGTACACAATGATTACAGTATTTATGTTTCCAAAAAAGGCAGGAGTTCAAACTGGAGCGTTAAAGAGTTTAGTACAAGGAGAACTTGCCCACATGGTAAGGTTTGCCACTCACTTCTGTGGTGGCCCCCAGGTGGTTCAGGATTCCTTTCTGTTCTGCCTGACACACACTCCTCTCTAGAGCCCAAAGAATTCACAGTGGGATGTTCCAGGTCATCTAAAGCTGACACAGGACATACTCAACTTGGAACTGTCCTTGGCCTGTCTTGACTGAGACTAGACCTAGGCTGCCAGTCCTTGGGGTTGGAAGTCCAACCCCACTTCTGTGACTTCTGCACAGGCAGGAGGCTGCTACTCATACTCCTTTTATGTTCAGTTTAGTCTTCAAACAGAGGTAGATTTTGCAGGGGTGATGGCGTTACTGGGGATTGAACCATTGAACCCAGGGGCACTTTACTAATGAGCTACATTCCAGGGTCCGTCCTGTCTTCCCCCTCCCCCCATGCTAGGGATTGAACCCAGGGCCTTGTGCTTGCAAGGCAATCACTCTACCAACTGAGCTATATCCCCAGCCCCATCCCAGCCCTGCCCCCCCCACCCCCATTTTGACACAAGATCTTGCTAAGTTGCTGGGGCTGGCCTCACTAGAACTTGAGTTCTTCCTGCCTCAGCCTTCTAAGTCTCTGAGATCATATACCTGTGTTACTGCTCCAGCCACAGGTGGAAATGTAGTTCAAAGCATGGGTGCTGACATTGGGGAAAACTTGATCTTACAGAAAACAAGGTGTAGGCCTCATGCTATCTGTGTCTGTGCTTGTGGGGAGGTATCACTTTTGGGTAGATACATTGTGGAGAGTCTTGAGGGATCATAGGATTTATAGGCCTCTCAGTAATTTAATGGAAGTGGCATTCCTGCGGTATTTGCAGATCTTTTGGAGTCCTTGAATAGGAGGGTGCTGAGAAAGCAGCAGTTGGTGCCCATGGTCTCACTCTTTAGTGTTGTTTGGAAGGAGGGTGTGGTGCGTAAGGCTTACTGTACAGCAGACAGCCACTGAGTCTTTTAGAATAGTGATGTGGCCCCAGTTGCCTGTGGGAAACCTGGGAACAGCCCTGACTTGGGCTGTTTCCATGGTGGGGAGAATTTTACTTTAGCATAATCCTGGGACCAAATAGTTTTGCTAGTATTGGGTCCGCCAACAAATTTTGACAGCTATTTGGTTTGGGACAAGCTTTTAAGAATTTTGGGGAGATAACCCCCAGCAGTGTGTACTTCGTGGTCATGAGTCATAGTTACGTTTGGCTTCCTAACAGAACAGGCAAGCTGCTGGTTTCTGTGCAAACCTTACAGGAAAATCCTACATTGCAATTATTGTGCTTTTTTTATTTTATTTTATTTTTTTGTGGTGCGGGGGATTGAACCTAGGGCCTTGTGCTTACGAGGTAAGTACTCTACCAACTGAGCTATATCCCCAGCCCCTATTGTGCTCTTTTTATAATGAATATTATCATTTTTGGATTCCAAAAATGAAAGATAAGCCTAGATTTTGTACTTTATCTTATTCTATTTACTTAGAATTAACAGATCTTAGTAAATAGTGAATTCTTAGATTTTCCCAACAATATACATATTTAGGATAGAAAGCAGTTGTAGGTAGTTAATTCCTATAGGGAAATGTTCTAATGATTTTAATTTGTCCACGTTTCAGTGTTATTCTGAACTTAGGTCCATCAAGTTTTTCTTTGGCTTTTATAAACAATTTAGGATGCACACCTTGACTATACATTTACCTAACATGAGTAGGATTAAGGGGCTCATTACTATAACTCTGACAAAATACTTTAAAATTCACTTTAGTCTATTAAAATTTTAGAAAACTTTAAAATTGATCCACTGTTGATCGTTATCTCTCCCTTTTATGCCTTTAAGTTCTTCTTTGGAAGAGAATAAATCCTAATGTGCTCTTTAATCTTGTTTTGCCTTACTCTTGTGGAAGCCAAATAGATAAGGATAGTTAATTGCTGTGTGTTTGTAGAACCATTGCAGATTAGAAAAAATGGTATGGTCTGTAAAATAGACAAGATTTTCATTAGGAAACAGAATCACTTTAGCAACAAATGAGTTTCCTCTTAATATTCTCCTCTGGTGGGACCCTATGTGTGTGAGGCAACCATTTGGCAAAAGAGGAAAAAGAGTGTATTTTGGGCAGTTATGTAAATTGAAGTTTCTGAAAGGATGGTTCTTTTAGGTTATCTTTTTTTTTTTTTTTTTTTGGCATTGCTGGGGATTGAACCCAGGTCCTTGTGCTTGCAAGGCAAACACTCTACCAACTGCGCTATATCCCCAGCCCTCTTTTAGGTTATCTGATGGCCTGGTAGAGGAGTTATGGCTGTCCACCATGGCCTTGGCAGTGCCCTGGTCTCTGGGTTTCCCTGGGGAGGAGGTGGTGAGTGAGTTAAAGGGTAACCAGAAATGCCTACATGCTGCACGGAAATGGAATTAATCCCTGGAGAAACAAGCTCTACTTTGAAATCCTTGGGAGCCTGTAGATCCCCCCCCCCCCCTTTTTTTTTTTTTTTTTTTTTTTTTTTTGCGGTGCTGGGGATTGAACCCAGGGCCTTGTGCTTACATGGCAAGCACTCTACCATCGGAGCTATATCCCCAGCCCTGTAGATCCCTTTTAAAAAAAGAAAAACCAAGACATTTAAAGTAATTTTAGGTAAATGAAATTTAGTCTCTGGATGTCCACCACTGGGACCTTATTAGCCAGGGTTAAGGACACTCCTTGGAAACTTGGCCTTGTTGACTTGTGTGGCAGTATTAGTCCCAGGCTCTGCTTAAGCAGAGGCAGAGATTATAGAAGTTTAGTGATGAAGATGAGTGCTTGGTGATCTGGGATAGTCCCCTAGATGCTTGTACCTGGTTGTTTGGACTTTGGGGAGACTTTCTGATAGTGCATAGTGCACATGGCACTGAATGGTATAAGAGATTTCTGTGTTCTCATTCTGAAAATTAAAGTCTTTGTCCTTTTTCCCACAAAACAGTAGCTTCCTTGGATACAGGGTTTTCCTGTGGGATGCAGTTAAATTTTATGGTAAAGGGAGCAGTGTGCTTCTTTTTAATTATTGCCTTTTGAGAAGCAAAAGCTTGGTATAGTCTGATATAATTAAATACATTTTCTGTTCTATCCCTGAAGGTTTTTTCTTCAGTTCTAAATGTATGAGGTTATAGGCTGAAATGTTATTCTGAAATAGGATGTTAGCTAATAAAGATCTGGCAAGCCGTGGACCATCCTCTGTTTTTTCCTTTGTAGATTTTCCTCCTGCCTGGTCCTATAGGACAGTGGTTGCCTCCACTTTCCTTCTTTGTTTTTTAACACCATGGACCCATCACTTGTAACTTGCCTGTTACCAAATGTGCCCCGCAATATGTCATATGTCCTTGAACTCCCTACCTCTCTCCACTCTTGGGGGCTCTTTTAGGGTTTGTTCTCCATAAAGTAAGTGGTCCAGGGTCGAGTGGTGTTTGAGAAAGAGCATCCTTCTGATAGTTGCCATCCTGTATATCTCATCAATCAACTGGTGTATCTCCCTGTCCTTGAACAACTGCATGGACACAACTTCGTTCCAAATAGGTCACCAAAAAAGCTGACAGAATGTACTAAAAACTCAGGCTTTTAAATCTACAGTCTTCCAAAGGGAAGATTTTTCTCTAAGTGAAGGATTGCAGCTCAGTTGTGAGGACATGGAAAGGAGCCTGAGGAAGCCTGTTAAACAGGAAGTTTGTGATGAATGACTTAATCAAGTTGGAACCATTCATGATGGCTTAAAAATTCCTGTTTATATATTCCTTTACTTCCTATAACAAAATAGCCAGTGTTTATTGCCTTAACTTTGTGTCAGGTTATGTGCTGGTGCTTCCATGCGTGCCGCACAATTCAGTCCCTTGCAGTCTTCTGCGATACTAATGGCTGTTTCACAGGTGTAAGAGCCCAGGCACAGTGACTGAGTGCTTACTCAGAGAAGCCTGGCCAGGACTGACTCCAGAGCTGGCACCTTGAGTTCAGCTGTACTAGAAGTCTCCCAGATGCACAAGACTTCTAACGACACCCCTGAGTTCCGACTTGTGTCTTTTTGGTACTGTCTTGCATGAGTGTGTTATCTCCCATGTCCTCTGCTCAGTGGAGGCTGCTTTAATGCACTCATGTTTTCCTTCCTTTGGAATGATCTGAGTCAGATAAGGTGGTTTTAGAGCTAAAAGTATTTCTGTAGTGGTTTGAGAATCTATAGCTAAGGCTTAGATTGGCTGAGGAGAAGGTCATTATATGTTCTTGATACTTTAAATTTCTTCTAGGACTAAAGCCACATGTGGTTCTGCTCGCTGTAAATAAACACCCATGAGTTTTCCATATGCATTTTAATATCCCAGAACACTATTTTCCCTAACAAAAAACACTAGTGTTAGACCAGATGACCTTCCCAATGTCTGCAGTTTTATGAGGCCATGAGTCTCTGTCCACAGCTCCAGGATCACAGAAGACGCTCTAAGACCTCGGTGCAAATGGGTGTTCTTCAGGATGTTCATGCCTAGAGTGTTCTGGCAGATGAAATCACCTTTATGGAAGGGCATCGGGTGTAAGTGTATAGCTGCCTGCAGGTGTATAAGTGTGTTAATTAGCTGTCTGAAGGAGACCATTGTTAAAATATCTTTTTTAGTCAGATTGTGTGCTTTTGATAATGTGTCTATTGATATTACTTGTAAAAAATGATTGACTAAAGGTCACATGTTTTCCTCGTGTTTGTTTTATTTTTAAAAGTTGTTGTTTTACTAACAACTCTAATGGGAACTCGGTGTTGAATAGAGATTTTCCTACTTTTTCTTTAGTTTATTTTTACTTGTGCAAGTATAGGAAGAGATGGTGTAAAAGAGAGGAAACAGGAGGAGGGAATAAAGGCCATGCTGGGAGTCTGCAGAACAATTGCACACATTGAGAAAGTCATAGAAGTTAGATAGGATGTTTTGGGAAATTTTAGCTTGTGTGATATTTTGAGAAAATTTCCAAAATTTCTAGAACAAGTCCATTTAGTCATATGTTCTGATCTCTTAGTGTGAAGTTCTTTATGTTGGATCTGGTGACTATCACAAACACCCTTGCTCAAGGCTGGTGGCAGTTCCGTTCCAGGCAGCTGGGATGGGGGGGTGTCTCTGGGGACCTTGCCATTTCCCTGTGAGTCCCCAAAGCCTCTTTACACAGGCTTTTCATAGGATGATGTGCCTGTCTGAAATTCACACTTGAACTGCTATGGCTTCCTGCCATAAAGAGGAGCTCATTGTAATAAAAGCAAATCATGTTGCATAAATTTATCACCCGTTAAGGCAGAAAATGAGTTTTGTAAACCAATAAACAGAATTATTTCTGCTCCCTCAAGGGGCACACATGTAGCATCAGTCTGAAGTGGCTTTTTTTGATTCTTCATAATGATGGTGAATCCCAAGAGGTAGTTTTGTCAACCAGCAGCAGTGTTGCAGGTAGAGTCGCACAAATTTGCTTTAATGCTTAACTGGAAAAATAATTTTCTGTGCCTCAGTTTCTCCATTACTAAAGTGGGGTCAGTAAGACCTGCCTCACAGGGTTGTTCCAAAGATGAAATGAGATGGATTGACAGCAGTAAATTGTAAAGTAGAGCATATGTTATGCTACACATAAAGCTTGAAAGCCAGAGTGTAATGAGCAGGCTGTGTTCAGCTTAAGTTGATGTTTTGTCATATTTTTGGTTGAACACAAAAATCCAGAGTGCTCTTAGAATTGCCAGACAGAAAAGTGGAATACAACAGCAGTGGGAATTCCCTGGCTCACTGGTGGTAGTCTCCACACAGGCATCTGAGCTAATATCTTTGGCGAAGGGAAAGACTCAGGGAGCCTGTGATCAGAGAAGCCCAGGGTGAAGAGAGGTGGCCAGGAAGATCAGGCTCAGGTCAGCTCTCAGTGACAGGGGCAGAGAGCCACAAATAGAGGGCAAGACCAGGCCATTTCTTCAAACCTGGCATTGGAGGTGGGGTGGGGATGATCAGAGGTACAGAGAGTATTCTTGACTTGACTCAAGGCTGGTTCTGCTCTCTTGGTCTTTGTTGGAGCCTCAGGCTCCTAGAAGTCTACTGTAATAGACTAGTGGTCTCTAAATGGTTTTTTAAAAAAATACACATACCCCTTTGACACAGATTTATGTAATTCAAATATCTTATACATTATATATATATAACACATATATTATATATATATAAAACACATTCTTGAATATGAATTTTAGAAGAATGAGTTAAAATTTTAAAATAGGGCTGGGGATGTAGCTCTGTGGTAGAGCACTTGTCTGGCTTGGGCAAGTCCTGGGTTCAGTACCTAGTCTACAAAAATAAATAAATATCAAGAAATCAAAGTTAATAAAAGTTGTGAAGATTACCTGTTGCACTTCAATGCTGACTTTAGACTAGGGTTAAGAGCACCTTGGGCAGGACATGTGTAAAATGACTATGTCCTATGTCCTCAGGGAGTCCCTAGAGGTAGTACCTCACTTTTTCAGCTGGGTGGTAGGACAGCGCAGTGGAGGTCAGTCAGAATGACTTCCGTGTAGTGTCTGATGGAGACCATGAAAAACATTTGCCTCTCTGATACCTGCTGCTCCTTTGCCGTACGTGCTGCCCTTGTCCAGAGCCCTGGCAAGCAGTGAGGCTCAGCAGCAGCGTCTTAAGAATACTTGAGGATTCTGGTACCACTGGTCAGCAAATCCACTGACAGACTGAACATAATATTTGAATTTACTTCTGAGACAGTACCTGCTGTGTAAAGAAATACCATAACTTTTCCCCAAAACCAGTTTTTCAGGTAATTAACACATAAAAAGCCTCACTTTTAGTGGGAAAAGTGGAAGGTGTGATTATAAGGAAATGAGACTAACGTTTATAATATAGTTAAGTCTGCAACACAGAGATATTACTCTGTAGATAGCATTATTATCCTGGTAGTGATAATAATAATAATATCACTAATTTTGATCAAGGCAAGCATTTTACTCCTATTACCTTCCTTATTTAATCTTCTCAAAGCCTTGTCTGTACAGGAGGTTTGAATCCACTCAACAGGTGCTGAGTGCTTACTTGGTGATGCAAGGATAGAGGGTACCAGAAGACAGACAAGGCTCCTGTGTTCACATGAGCAGTTCCCAGTGCATAGAGAGCCAGGTGCCCTGGACCAGGCACAGCAGAGGCCTCAACTCGTGGCTAAGCAAGATGTCCCGAGTTACAGAGCTGCCAGATGGGTGGGATTATCAAGAAGTGCTTTCAGAAGAAAGGGACAACAGTTGGGCTGAGACAGAAGCGGTGGGCGAGGGTAACAGCTTTGAGGAAAAAGGTCAGTGACATTCCTATGTGTGTCATTTATTGTTTTGTCAAGTGACTGTTTATGTGGACTTGATCTCTTCTGAGGTCATAAAACATTCGGAGGTCAGACTCTGTCTAATCCTTCTTGTGTCCTTTTCTACACCTAGAACAAAATAAGTTCCAGTGTGGATCGGCACTTTTTGATACATGAAGGACATATAAGAAGTGTGTAGTGTATAAGGCATCACACTTCTCTGTAATGTTTTTGGGATGTCAGTCAGCACACGTTTATTGAGTATTGACTTTTTCTCTGATAACATGATGCAGAAACACAGGATTTGGGTGATTGGTAGTCTTGGGTTTCACCTACTGCCTTTTTCTTGGGGTGAGAGTTGTTGGGAGTTCAAGATCAAAGTGTCTCAGAGTCCTAGGAGTCACAGGTGATTCTGCCACAGTCCCATGTGTGAACAACACTGTTGTCCAACACAGAAGTACAGACACAACATCAGTAATAGCACATATTTTTACAAGGTTCATCTTTCCAAACTCCGCCCCTTAGAAATCATAGCTTCTTTAATGTCCTGCTGGCTGTGTGAAAAACAGGAATTTATGTAACAAGTCCTGCACAGCAAACCTTTTCCTGTTCGGAAAAAAAAATTTTTTTTAATTGTTGGCAGAGTTAGTAGACAGCTCTGTTACTCAAAGAGTGACCTGAAATGTCCTCTTAGAAAAATATGCAGTGTGATGTTTTGATAAGTAAGGGATTGCTATGGCTTAAAAAAAAAAAAGTTGGAGTATTGAATTAGTGTATGTTCCACCTGCATTGTAAACCTTCTTGAACTTTTTTGAAGATTTCATTATGATGTCTTCTGCGGTGCCACTCAGCTGTACTTTCAAGTGGTCTGATAGAATCATCTTGGGTGTTGTAAAGCTATACTCCACCCTCCCGGGTCAGTGTAGACAACCAGGAAGCTACTATCTGGGAAGATCTTTCTCCTCCTTTATCATTAACTAAATGTGACAGGGACAGGAGTCAAGCTTCCTCTCTTCCAGAGGTTTCATCTGAGCTTATCTGTGTGTCTATTGTGTTCAGAGAACAAAACTGTCATGATGGAATGTTGTGCAAATGCCCAGACTTCCAGTGTGTAGACAGCGTTGTAGGGTACAGGGTCATAGCACTTGGCTGCATTCCAGCTCTCCTCCAGGCAGGCTGCAGCTTTTAAGGAAGAATTGAGAACTTGGGTTGCTAGAGTTTGGTGGGCACAGCAGATGAGGCTGTAGCTCCATGAGAAAGAGAGAGAGAGAGAGAGAGAGAGAGAGAGAGAGAGAGAGTGTGTGTGTGTGTGTGACCTTTCTGTGGGATTTTGGGAATCTTATGGGAATGAAATTGAACACAAGAGAAATGCAGTCCTTGGCCTCTTTGGGGAATCTTGTATAGCCTCTGCATCTTCCTCATGGCATGTCTTTGAGTTGGGGATAGATCACAGGTGGAAGGGGAAGTCTCGGAAACAGGAGACTGTCACTGCTGTGTGCCCATGCACCTGCCTAGCATCCAAGCCAGGAAAGCTTTTGTTCAGCTGTATTTGACCTACGTCCACTGCACACCCTGGCAGAAGAGCTTGTCACATAGCTGCTGTGCTGCAGTTCTTGGATAAAATATAGTACAGAAGGCATGTGGGTTTCTCAGCTCTGTTGGACCTCCTTCCGACTTTCGTATATCCTTTTAGAAGATGAGGTTTCCCACCTCTCCTTTTCTGTTTTCTACCTCCTTTCAGTGAGAACTAGAGTTGTGTGTGAACCTGGCACTGTCCTGCTGTGCAGAGGATCTGCTCTGGTGCAGTGGTTGGTACTTGGGCATCTTTGTCCCATGTCAATAGCAAGAGGATATGGGCAGTGTACCTACTTCTCTGGGTGACCACAAATCTAGACAGAGCCTTTTTGTGGTCCAGGAGAGGGGTTGAAGTCCAGGTAGGGTGCTCAATCAGCTGAACCTCGCACCCATTTGGGAGAGGAGGCCAAGGAACCCAGGGGTTTAAAGTACCCAGGATCCTGCTCCTGCACTAGAGATCAGGCTCCTGAGGCTGAGGCTGTGGATTGAACAGACAGTGAGTATGCCCTGAACTGTGTGCTGGGGCAGAATCTGTAAGATGAGCTCTAGTTATATCCCACAGGTCTCCCACATGTCAGTCTGGCCACATGTGGAATGAGAGAATCATATTGGGGCTTCCTTGTCTGCAGCTGAAGCCTAAGAGACTGTGGTCCTCTGTCCCCATATATCTGCAGGTGTGGATTTGTATCTATAATATACTTCTAAGCTCTACCCATATCCTACTGAATAGGAGGGGAGAAACTCAACTTAGAATTGTGTTCCTCCTCTCCTGTTTACCCTCTCCAAGTTACCTTTTTGGACAGAGTATAGCCCCTGACGCAAGGTCATGGAGTTAGTTGGTGTACTATTGGTTATTAGGGTAGAGGGGCACTACTTGAATGGGAATTTTTTCCTTTTTTGGTCAGTTAACTTTCTCAAACACAAAAAGATTGACTGTTTCCTGATATTCACTTAAGGTTAATAATGGACTTCTAAGGCGTAAAGTTTTCAGGCTTTTAGTTTTTGACTGGGAGTATATCTGGTTCCATCTCCCCATCCCCAGAATAATCTGGGCCCAGTGAAATAAAACTTCTTATTCCATGTAAATGGCCAGCTTCATCTTAAGAGAACTAGCAGTTTTAGGAGTAGTAGAATGGAAAGGGCTTTTGATGGTACTTTGATATCCACTGCTGTTTGCATAGCATTATGGTGCACAAAACTTTAGTGATTTTAAAACCAATTCCTGTAATTTTTCCCATAAAATGTAGCTGTATAAAGAGGTGTTTTTGCTCATGCCTTTAATTTAAAGGTATGGATGCTATTTTTCCTACACCAGCTTGAGATCTTTTGTATTGAATTTAGAACTATAATGACAGTTCAGATTCAGTCTGTACCATAAACTCTTCTAAAATTTTACCTGTCTTCCATGTAAGACATATTGAATAGTTAACTTTCCAAATGGAGAAGTATTGTACTTCTGACATCATGTTTTTGCTTTACAGAATTCAATTCGCCATAATCTATCCCTACACAGCAAGTTCATACGTGTGCAGAATGAAGGAACTGGAAAAAGTTCTTGGTGGATGCTCAATCCAGAAGGAGGCAAGAGTGGAAAATCCCCGAGGAGAAGAGCCGCGTCCATGGACAACAACAGTAAATTTGCTAAGAGCCGAGGCCGAGCTGCCAAGAAAAAAGCATCCCTCCAGTCTGGCCAGGAGGGTGCTGGTGACAGCCCTGGATCTCAGTTTTCCAAATGGCCTGCAAGCCCTGGCTCCCACAGCAATGACGATTTTGATAACTGGAGTACCTTTCGCCCTCGAACTAGCTCAAATGCTAGTACTATTAGTGGGAGGCTTTCTCCCATTATGACAGAACAAGATGATCTGGGAGATGGGGATGTGCATTCTCTGGTGTACCCGCCATCTGCCTCAAAGATGGCTTCTACCCTGCCCAGTCTGTCTGAGATAAGCAATCCTGAAAACATGGAAAACCTTTTGGATAATCTCAACCTTCTCTCATCCCCAACGTCATTAACTGTTTCAACCCAGTCGTCACCTGGCAGCATGATGCAGCAGACACCATGCTACTCATTTGCACCGCCAAGCACCAGTCTGAACTCACCCAGCCCAAACTACCAAAAATACACATACGGCCAGTCCAGCATGAGCCCTTTGTCGCAGATGCCTATGCAAACACTGCAGGACAACAAATCAAGCTATGGAGGATTGAATCAGTTTAACTGTGCACAGGGACTCTTGAAGGAGTTACTTACTTCTGATTCTCCTCCCCATAATGACATTATGTCACCAGTTGATCCTGGGGTGGCACAACCCAACAGCCGGGTCCTGAGCCAGAACGTGATGTTGGGCGCTAATTCAGTCATGCCAGCCTATGGCAGCCAGGCATCTCATAACAAAATGATGAATCCCAGCTCTCATACCCACCCTGGACATGCCCAGCAAACATCTGCAGTTAATGGGCGTGCCCTACCCCACACGGTGAACACCATGCCTCACACCTCCGGTATGAACCGCCTGACCCCAGTGAAGACACCTTTACAAGTGCCTCTGCCCCACCCCATGCAGATGAGTGCCCTGGGTGGCTACTCGTCAGTGAGCAGCTGCAATGGCTATGGCAGGATGGGCGTTCTCCACCAGGAGAAGCTTCCCAGTGACTTGGACGGCATGTTTATTGAGCGCTTGGACTGTGACATGGAGTCCATCATTCGGAATGACCTCATGGATGGAGATACCTTGGATTTTAACTTTGACAATGTGTTGCCCAACCAAAGCTTCCCACACAGTGTCAACACGACAACACACAGCTGGGTGTCAGGCTGAGTTAGTGAGCAGGTAAGTTCACCCGATATCAGAAGGTCTCTTGAAGAGTAGAACTTAAAAAAGAGGAACACGGTCATTTGCCATGTGTCTCTGCAGTCAGGATTTTCTTAATGTCGACTGACTGCCCCTTGTAGCAAGGCATCTTCTAGCCATTCAGTGTCCACCCTTTTTTGCAGCCTATCAGCTTGCCTTTTGAGCTTAAATACAAGGAAGCGTTTTTTAATTGCTTTAAAGATTTTCTTTTGACAGTTAGATGGCTTCATCTTTCAATAAATGAGTACATTTGATTCATCTTTCAATAAATGAGTACATTTGATACAAATCAAATGCTGAAGGGTTTTTTTTTTTTAAGTGGAATTTTTCCCAATGAATGAGTTTTTTTAGAGCTGTTTCGAGAAGGCACTAGCTTCCCCCACCCCAAATATGTATGTCACTCTAGTTTCTTAAGTTGAATTGATTTTAATTTGGCTCTATTTTCACTGTGTGTGTATATGTGTGTGTGTTTGTGTTTTCCCCCTAGGCCACACTTATGAAACATACTTCAGATTGTCTGACAGCAGGAACTGAGAGAAGCAGTCCAAAGATGTCCTTCACCCCTCCTTTAGTTTTCTTGATCTTTAAAAAAAAAAAAAAAAAAAAAATCCTTTTTTCCTTTCGTCAGACTTGGCAGCAAAGACACTTTTCCTGTACAGGATGTTTGCCCAGTGTTTGCAGGTTATGTGCTGCTGTAGATAAGGACTGTGCCATTGGAAATTTCATTACAATGAAGTGCCAAACTCACTACACCATATAATTGCAGAAAAGACTTTCGGATCCTGGTGTGCTTTCAAGTTTTGTATATAAGCAGTAGATACAGAATTGTATTTGTGTGTTTTTTGGTTTGTTGTTGTTTTCTGTTTTGGTTTTTTGTTTTTTTTTTTTATCAATTTGGTCCAAGGAAAGTTTATACTCTCTTCCTAATACTGTGATGGTCTCATGTCTTGATAAGTTAAACTTGTTTGTACCACCTCTGTTCTGCTGAAGTGATCACAAAGAACTAAGATCTCCATCATGCACCTCCACTGAACAGCTTTGAACCTGTTCACATGCCACAGGATTCACATGAGAACCAAGTAGCCTGTTATCAATCTGCTGAATTAATGGACTTGTCAAACTTTGGCAGGGGTGGGGGGGTTGATTAAATGCCAGCCTTGTACAGGTCTTTTCTATTCTTTTTTTGTTTGTTTATTTTGTTATTTGCAAATTTGTACAAACACTTAAAATGGTTCTAATTTCCAGATAAATGATTTTTGATGTTATTGTTGCAACTTGAGATCATTTTTGGAATAGATATTGAACTGTAATGTTTTCTTAAAACTAGAGTCTACTTTGTTACATTGTCTGCTTGTAAATTTGTGGAATCACAGGTATTTGGGGACAGCATTCATGATTTTCATTTTGTATTTCTAACTGGATTAGTACTAATTTTATATGTGCTTAACTGGTTTGTACACTTGGGATGCTACTTGGTGATGTTTCTGACTAATCTTAAATCATTGTAATTAGTATCTGCATACTCAACGTTTCTGACCCTGTTCGGGCAGGAAAGTGATGTATAGTTATGGACACTTTGTGTTTCATATTTAGAAGAACTGAATATGTTTTTATGTATGTATTTTAAAGAAATTTCGCCTTCTCTTACCCTGTGAACTCTGTGTGCCGCATAGTGTCCAGTCTTCTGATAGATGCCTGTGTGTGGCATCGTGGCAGTTACTCCAGGGAGGCCTCATAATGTTTGGAAATCAGAAAGGGGCACCTACATCTCAAATAATGCTCATTTGTCAAAAGGGGGATTTCTCTTAGCTTAACCTTTTTGAGCTGTGCTTTTGCGAAAGTGTTCCTCATAACTCTGCTCTTATTTCAGTCCAGATGGTTGGTTTTGTAGCTCTGCCTTGAGGAATCATGTCAGTCCTCACTCTGTCCCTTTCCCTTCTGTCCTACAAAGTTGAAGGAGGAAGTTTTAAAAATGAGACTTTAAAAAATGGTGATTTTTAGAATTCTTTGTGTTGGTAAGTACAGATGACAACCAGATGGAGTAGAACTTGTTTAAAAATTAGGACAATTAATTGGAAAACCATCTGTAAGCTGTACATTTGACTTTATTTTAAAAGCCTTAGTTTAAGAATTTAACAATTTCTTCAACCTTTAGCAACCTAAACCATAACTGTGAACATTATGTTTTAATACTTTCCAATCACCTGAATCTGATAGGCCAGGTTAATTGCCTGACCTCCCATTCATTCTGTATTTCCAAATCATGTGAAATGTCTGAAGTCATCCCAGAAAGGGACAGGTGCACAGCAGTATTCCTCCTGCCCTCTTGAGAAGGCTCTGGTTTCTGTGTACACAGCCTCAACCACACTTGGCCTTTTCTAGTATGTTAATTGCATCTCCATTGGCTTAGTTTTTTCTGCACGTTTAAGAAGAACACCCGTGTTCCTGATCAATTTCTAGCAGTAGGCCGGCTCTGCTGCAAGCTTTCCACTGTGATTTTTACTATTCCAAACACCCTGAGCAACCACCTCTGGAAACCATTTTCTGTTTGGGCAGTCCAAAACATGCCTCCTTTTAGAAAGCGTAATTCCCCCAAGACTTCTGCATACATAATAGAACTTACTGGTGTCAAAGAACTCATTTCTGTTCCTGTGTCCTCACTGTCCTCCCTCACATACCGTTGCTTCCTCATTACAGAGGGAGCCTGGGTGTTCTTGGTCATTCATTGCAGTGGCAACTACAGCTGAAATCACTGTTAAAGTCCTACTACTTATTAGAGTGACTTTTGGAAGGTATTTTTTCCTCCCGAGTTTACCCCCACCTTCGTGCCCCATTTTTCTTTGTGTTGAAGCCCTAACATGAATCCTGGACAACTCTGGGTACTGGGAAGTCCAGAGAAAAGCATCTTGACTGTTTGGAAAGTAAACATCATGTGGCCTCCAGGAGTTTTTTTTTCTGTAAGAATACTGACTTTCTGGAATAATTAGTATATTATTGTACATGATTGCTTTGTGAAATGTGCAAATGATATCACCTATGCAGCCTTGTTTGATTTATTTCCTCTGGTTTGTACTGTTATTAAAAGCATATTGTATTATAGAGCTATTCAGATATTTTAAATATAAAGATGTATTGTTTCCGTAATATAGATGTATGGACTATATTTAGGTAATAGATGCATTACTTGGAAAGTTCTGCTTTGACAAACTGACAGAGTCTAGGTTAATTAGCAAATGTTGTATCTCAGTTAGCAGTAAATCAATGGAACATGCCAAGAAGAGGATAAGGACACTTAAAATGGAAACAGTTCTCCAAAGGTGTACAATTTGGACTTGTTCAACTGCTCAATATGTTACCAACATTCCCTCAAGTTCCCACCCCAAAACTTGAAATTCTTCTAGTTCTTAAGAGTTCCTAATTTATAACTGATTTTAAATTAGAAGTTTCTCTTGTGGTTTTAGTTCGGGAGTAATCATTCGGTTAAAAGTACAGTGTGGTTTATGCAAACAAATAGCTGCATAACAATTACAGTTGGCCCCTCCTTGAGGTGGGGCCCAGCCTGGCACTGTGGCCAGGGGTGGCCATATAAGTCCTGTCAGGATAGTCACACCCTCCCACATTTCCACATGAGTTTAGTAACAGTGCAGATTCCATGTCCCTGTTCCGATACCCTCTGAGAAGTGCCTGATGATGCTGATGTACTTACAGACACAAGAACAATCTTTGCTATAATTGTATAAAGCCATAAATGTACATAAATTATCTTTAAATGGTTTGGTGTCTTTCTTTACTTAATTGTTCAAAATAATCTCTTTATTAAAAATTTTTGTTTGTTTAGCTATCAAGACTTGAGTTAAACCTTGTTAACCATATATGGTTTATTCAAATCTGGTATTTCCTTTGGAGGAAAGGGGAACATTCCCTCTCAAACCAAGCCATGCCCCTCAGATGAATTAAGTACAATCTCTGATAAGAAGCAATTCTGGAGTACTTAATCTTTGGAATATCTGAAGCTGCTTCTGCTCTAGTAATTATGAGGTGTATTAAAGTCTCATGTCAGAACAGACTGTCCTGGAGGTGAAAGCACTGTGAAGGCAAGTTAGGAGGGTCCTGGCAAGGAGGCCACAGGCAGAACTAGTGGTGTGGAGATGATGACAATAGCACATCTGGCCTCTAGGGCCTCCCAGGGCCAGATGCTGTTGTCACCACTGCACACCTTGCTGGAGGAGGAGGATCAGTCCTTTCAGTGATTGCAGATCAGAAGTTTCCGTGTTTGCTCTTTTCAGAAATTGCTTCAGGAATTAACTAGAATTTCATTAACAAGGCTCAAATGCATTTTAAAACAAGGGGTAAACCCAGTCTCTGCTTGCTTCTGATTCAAGTAGGCAGGTGGGTGAATGAATTAGAATAAGAAGGAAATAATTCTTCCTAATGTTATCTGTTGAGACTCCAGAAGGTCAGTGAGCTTGCAGAGAGCTTGCAGAGTTGTTTTTCCTCTCCTCCTGAAGTGGAACCTGTCTTTAAAAAGCCTGGCTCAGGAGCCCACTATATAGAACAGATAAAGCATCTATTCCCAGACTCTGAGACTCACGCACAGGTAAGTGTGAAAACTGTTGACCAACTCCAAATGCAGAAAGGCAGACCTCCAACTGGCCGACACCTTTTATAACCTGTGTATTCACACAGATATGTATCAGGTGTCATTTCTTGAGATCAGTCCCCACATTTTACATTACTTTGGCAACAACATGAGCAGGAAAATCTTGATGGATCCCATGGGAGGAGCTTGTTGCTTAGTTCTTTAGGGGCAGAGACTTCTTTCCTTGGATAATGTCTAGGACCCTGCTTTGACCAGTGGTGATAGTAGATCAGGAGGTGTACCTAGAATTGTTTCTTGACCTGTGAACCAGCCACACTGAGGACTTTGCCTTGGCTGTTTCACCACATTTGAGATGGACTGTAATGATAATCAA
Organism: Glaucomys volans; assembly: GCA_020662805.1. Taxonomy (NCBI): domain Eukaryota; kingdom Metazoa; phylum Chordata; class Mammalia; order Rodentia; family Sciuridae; genus Glaucomys; species Glaucomys volans. The sequence goes on from JAJEJO010004534.1 coordinate 27,691, forward strand.
GCTATTTAACCTTAGAGTGGTTGGTGTGGTTAGGTTAGGTAGGTGGAGGGCTGAACCAGGAGAGCTATACTAAGTGGCAGTCTCTGAAGTAGATGCTGTCATGTATACATTGAACCTCATATCGTTTGAAACTGCTTTTTAGGGCATGTGAGCCTGAAGCTGGGCTGTGGCCTCTGAAATGAGGGTGTATTTATGGTAGGTTTCCTTATTATAATTTATTGTTTCATTATTTTGATGTAAAAATTGCTCTGGCAATAGCATGTAGACTCACAGGTGTTCTCAAGTTTAACCCATAATGTCCCATTGCCCTATTTATGGAACACCTATAGAAATTTAAATTGAACAACAAATATACCACTTATGGAAAATATTGGTGGTTTTAGAGTTATTCTGAGAAAAAAAAGATGAATAATTAGAATATCTATTCATGTTAATAGTAATATTAATACTAATGATAATAAATTACACAATAAGCTCTACATCATGATTTTGAACCTATTTTAATTCACCTGTGTCAGTTTCATTGAACTATTCACAGAAATTGAAGATTTGGGACTTAATGGGTTAAGTAACTGGAAAATGAGTGAGGCTCCCGTGGGGTGGAAAAGGAGGTAGGTATATGCTGGGATGAAGGAAGAAGGGAGGCAGGTGATCCTGGTTGGTGGTGGGCAGTGCATCTGAAAACCAAATGTGAAGTGAAGCCCACCAAGGTGAGAGATGAAGGCCTAAGGATCCATAGACTAGAGGAAGCCACAGGGTATCGGGCATCTAGAAGGTAAGAACTCTCCTTTTCCTTTCAGTGCAGGTGTCTGGCTTTGACAATGTAACTGAGAGAAGGGGGCTCCATTCTGGGAAGGCATTCACCTGTTAGAGGAGGAAGGGCCAAAAAGAGATTCCCTGGACTTAGGCCAATTTTTCTTAGCTTGATTAATGGCAGAACACTCTCTCCTTCCCTCAAATATTCCCCATGAATTTTGAGACTGAAGGAACTTTGTGGCCATTAGTATCGTTGCATGTTCACAAGTCCCAAAAGTGGAAATCTTGCTTGCACTGGAAGCTAGAGATTTACATCCTTCAGGAAAAGAACGGCAACTTTGTGACAGCTTACTGTTCATTCTTTACACTCTCCCATGAGCTTCAGTGCCTACATCAGAAGCTTTCAGAATTCACACAGAAGTTAAAAGTTGCAGATGGTAGCATAGGTGCCATATTGGATTCTTCGAGTTTCTACAACCCTTCTGGGGGTTGTGACTACCAAGATTGCTGCCCAAGTGAAATAACGAGGTGCTTTAGAATAAGGCTGCTGGTGGGCCATTTTAAACCAGATTTTTCTCCCTGATGAATTGGGGTAAAGGAGACTTCCCTTTGCACTTTAGCACTTGATTCCAGAACAAGCTAGAGATGCCCATAGGGTGTTTGTAAAGTAGAAAGCTTCTCAGTGCTTGGGCAGTGACTTCTTCACAGATAGGTAAGTTGAGGATACTTTCTGCTACCTGCCTTACAGGTTTGATGTGAGGATTAGAGGGTGAGGTAATGTCTGTGAGTGGCTTCCTGTGTCGGGGAGAAAAACTGCTCATGTGAGTTGGTGTCAGTTTAGGTAATAGTAGGTCTTGGGGATTTGTTTCCTTAGTGGGGCTCCTGGGCAGTCAGCATCTCCCTGTAGGGTAAGTGGGAGAGCTGTTTGGTTCATTTTCTTTCCTTTTTTTTCCCCCCACATTCTTTTATTGACATAATTGTACATAATTTATGGGTGCATCATGATGTTTAATACACAGAAGGTTACAGAGCATTGTGTAATGGTCAAATCAGGGCAATTAATGTATCCATCACCTTAAACATTTTGGCTTAGGTGAGGTTTGCCTGAGCAACTGCTCATTTCCACCACCCACCATCTGGACTGCTGTTCTCTTCAAGGCAGTGTGAGCCCAGGGGCCCTCCCTGGCCCATCCCAGGCCTGTCCTTAGCCTGTCCCTAGCTGCTGCTCTGCCTTTACCTGCTGGCCCAACTGCAGCTGCAGAGCTCACCACCATCCTGCAGATCAGGGCAAGTGGTGGGTTTCCCATACCCCTCTGTGTGAGGGTCATATTGGAGTGGAGGTTGGGGATAGTGCAGTAGGTGAAATAGTGTCTCACCACAGGTGTCCTTTTCCTTCTGAGACCTGCTGTTGGCAGAAGAACACATTGGTTCCTGTCCCTGAACCTGCAAGCCCTGCAGGGGATGCTTGGTTCGTTTTCAGTGTTCTTCTGTATTTCTATTTGCCGTTCTCTATCTCTTAAGCAGAGGAGTAGGTAGACAGCTTGCCAGACCCATATTCCAGGAAAGCTAGTAGGCTTTTCTTGGAACTCTAGAAATGCTACAATACTAAATCGTGAACCTGTTACACACCCAGTACAGACTTGTGATAATTGTTCTCATGGTGTTCTTCACCATGGACCTGTACTAAGGACGTTTAGAGACACTTTACCTTACTGGACCTTAACCTCACCCTAGTCCAGAGGAGACTCTATCTCCATGTGCCTTTTGGGGGCTGTCCATCTGTAAGATAGGAAAGGAGAGGAAAAGACTGAGTGGAGCACTGTTGGGTGCTGGGGCCCAGTGGCTCAACTCCCAAGAACAGTTAAACTTGTGGGAATTTTGTGAGCTGATTTTAAAGACTTCTATTATTAACAAATTAAATTCACTATTAAGTCAATTTATCTAAAAACCAAGGTGGTAAATACTCAACACTTCCTAACGATTGCACTCCGTTCTACTCTGGTCTGCTGTTAAGGTTAGCACGTCTGCTGTGTATCTGGTGAGGACATTGTCGTGGTGTGCTGCTGCCCCACAGGAGCCGAGTAGTTTCACCTTCACAAATAAAATTTGAATGAGGGTGAAAAGTAGTGTAAACAGTTAAATCAGTTAAGTTTATTGAGAAATCCACTGAGAAAAGAGTTGGTGGATTGGAGGGCAAAACCACCTGCCCAATCCTGGCCAAATTGCCACTGTATGTTGGCTGCAGATGAAAGGGGTTGACACAACTCCATGTAAGCATTCTGTGAGAATCAGAAGGCCCAACAGAATTTATGAAGAAGAGGAATGTCTGTTTTTTGTAAATTGCTGACTACACATCTTTTGCATCAGTAAATGTGAAATAAACTTAGGAATATACAGGCGTACCTGGTTTTCTCGCAGAGCAGATTAGTCATTAAAATAGCATGCACTGACTGGGTGTATGAAGACAAGATCTCCAGTGATTTTGATGACAACTGGGAGTAAGGGAATGAGAGAACAGGAGGGTGAGGCAGAGTCAGGGTGGCAGTGACTGAGAAGCCGTGAGGTACAGGGCCCTTTGGTGGAAAGGGTTTGAGGGGTGGTCAGGACTCGTTGGATGCTGTGTGCAAGGTAGATGTCAAAGCCAACAGTCAAAGGGACAGTGGGATTTGGGTTGGACAGAGTCTCCAGGTGCCAGAGCCTTTAATTTAGGGGAGAAATCAGCAGGTAGATGTGAATGGCTGGAAAGGGTACATGGTGGAGGGGCTGAAAGCCGTAAGCATCAACACAGGGCTCTGGGGAGAAGGCTTTGGAGTCGGAAAAGGAATATGCAAAAGGATGTCGGTCCTGCTCTTGAGACTCGTTGTAAATAGTGTGACTACACCTGCTTACTGGTGTTAACTGTGAGTATTAAATGACCCGAGTTAACCTCCCGAGCACATAGCAAGGGCTAAAAAAATAGAAGTGACCAAACATTTCGGTTTGCTTAAGACAGGTTGTTCCAGCACAACTATCAAAGCCCAAGTGTTCACATTTGGGTGGTTAATATATGTTCACCCTGTCGACCAGTGACTGCTTTCATATTAATTACTCCCTAGAAATCTCACCTTTGAGTGGATGTCTCAAGAGCTCCCAGTGGTTGAGAGGACTTGGGGTCCCCCTGGAAGATGTGGATCAGAGAGAGGAATGTTAGGCTGATGTCCTAGGAGCATAAAGCTTAATTCAGGGCATATGCTAAGGTTTGAATATTTGTATCCATACAAAATTCATATGTTGAAAAACCTACCCCCAACATGATAGAATTAGGAGGTAAGATCTTTGGGAAGTGATTAGGTCATGATTAATGGGCTCAAGGACAAAGCCAGCCTTTCACCAAGTGGGATTAGTATCTTTATAAAGAGATCCTGAAGAGTTAGCCAGCCCCTTCACCATCAGAGGACACAGAAGGGACCATCTTTGACCAGGAAACAGCCCTTACCAGGTACTGAATTTGCTGGTATCTTGATCTTGGACTTCCTAGCCTTCAGGACTGTGGGAAATGATTTAGCATTGTTTATAAGCCACCCAGCCTGTGCTATTTTGTTACAGCAACTCAGGGTGCACTAGACATAACTCCAGGCTGTATCAGCCTTCCTGTGCATTTTTACCTCCTCCACCTTACACATTGGTCACACTCATGCTTCCAGCCTTTTTACATGCTGGAAGGTCTGTTCATCAAGACTGCCTTTTACCTCCTTCCCTTACCAGTCAAGTCCCCATGCAAAGCCTTCCCTGTCCTTCAAGCCTACCCCAGTCCTTGTATCTGAGTAGCTGCTCACACAGATGAACTGGATGAATGCAGGATCCCTTTTCCAAATACAGGCACATGGCTGTTTCCCTCTGGTCATCCCATAATGATCCTAATGCATCCTGGCAGCATCCCATCGGGAAGTTCAGAGCCAGGCTTGACTTTGGGTCATCACCAGGCTCCCAGTGAGCTTACAGCAACTGCCAGTGCACTTGACCCCAAAGGCATTCCTCTGGTGAGCCAGACAGGGTCTGCCAACATTCCAGCAAATTAAAAGCAGACCAAGAAGCCTGAAGTATGTTGACAAGTCTGAGCTGCAGTTCTTTCCTCAACCGGGAAAGTGCAAAGCCAAGAGGGGAATGACCAGTGATGAAATGGCATAAGGGACCCTTGGCTTTGCCCTTGAGCCCAGAGAAAAGTTGTATGAAAAGTGGAGAATTTTACAGCCACCTCCACAGGCTGCAAAATCCTTCATACAACTTTTCTCTGGGCTCAAGGAACAAAGCCTTTCGCCCGGCTCCCACCTCCTCAAACTGCCACAAACAATTCACCTATGAATGCAGTGTACTGAAATGCCAGTTCATCTGCTCTCTCCCCGACAGGCTTTTGGATCTATAGGAGCAGCTAGGTTGCTGTTCCTAGCTCAGTTACATCTTCTGGGTTTTTTAAAAAAAAAAAAAAAAAAGACAACAGCCACCTTGATTAGATTATTGACTTGCTTTCACACTCTCTCACCTTAGAAGGGCATAACCACTGTCATTTGTAGTTTTATATTAGTGTTGTGTCATTGGGGTGTCTGTACTTCTCCCAACCAAATGGTTTTAGATAAAATACATGGATTTCCATATTCTTTTTTTTTTTTTTTTTTTTTTTTTGTGGTACCACGGATTGAACCCAGGGTCACTTCACCACTGAGCCACATTGCCAGCCCTTTATTTTTTATTTTGAGACAGGGTCTCACTAAGTTGCTCAGGGGACCTCACTAAATTGCTGAGGCTGGCTTTGAACTCATGATCCTCCTGCCTCAGCCTCCTGAGCCTCTGGGATTGCAGGTGTGTGCCACCATGCCTGGCCCGTGTTCTGATTTTTTGAAAATACTATTTTGAAACATCTGAAAATTTAAATATTTTTTGAAAAAAAATATTATTTTGGAAGGAAGGCAATTGATTCCCCTTTGCAGGACAAAGTTTTTCCTGTTTTGTGTTAACAGCCTACCCAAACACAAAACAAATCAGGAGGCAATTCCCAAAAATTCTGTTACAAAATAATTGTGAGGTTATGATAAAACATACCCTGGATAGAATATTTCATTTATTCTTTTAAATACTTCCGAGTCTTCAAAAGTTCTTAGAAGTCTATGGATTATATTTTAAATCAATATTATTAAGTTTCTAGTTCCCTTCTGACCTCTGTCTGCTTTTCTTTTTTTCTTCCTCCTTTTCTTCCTCCTCCTCTTCCCGCTCCACTTTGGTCTTAAATAATTGGTATTCCATTAAAAGCACGGATATAATTTTCAAAACCTTGGATAGAGCTGGCTGGAAGCTTTAGCAGCTGTATGGAATCTCATGTAACCATCATGTGCCTTGTTTTGGAAACAACAATCTGAGCAATTGTCCTTGCCTTTTGTAAGAAAATCACATGATTAAAAAAAATAGATGACTAGCAATAATTCTCTTGTCACTTGGTTACTGGCAGGATAGGGAGAGGGAGGAAGACTTAAGAAAAATGCTTTCTTGGATCCCTCAGACACACCAATCTGCAAACCTTCCTGGAGCAAATAATTCCCTTTGTCATTTCTGGGTAACTATAAAGAGGCCTCGGAATGTGTCCAGGCCTGGGTACTTAGTTGCGTAATACTTTCGGAGTCTGTGTATCCTTACCTTGCTCCACAAACTGGCTCAAAATTTAATGGCCATTTCTCTCCTGCTGGTTCCAAGTGTCAGGGTACTGAAAGGAACTGAATGAATGAAAAGTCAGTCTGTTATGGACACTAGTGTCCTCCTTCTGGGTTTAGACTCTCTTGATGTACTTGACAGCAAAAAAGTTTATATCAGCTTTGAATCCCAAACGTGCTGTTATGACCACCATTGGAGAGCACTGTGAAATGAAGCTCCCTCCACCTTCAATGTTCTGTCTAGCACGGAGCTGCAGGCTTGCCCCAGAGGGTCAGCCTCCTAATGACAGGGAGGGCTCCTGTCACTTTGTATTTCCAGACAATGAAGGCCCCCAACTATGTTTGAAAGCAGCAAGGCTGGCCAATGACCAGCACAAAGTTAGTGTTGGGATTGGGTGTGTCTCTGAGAAATGGGCTGATGATTTAAGTACTAAGGGCAGTACTAAGACTGTGGAGGAAAAACTATAATTAAGAAAAATGGATAGATTATTAGGAAAGGCTTTTTATCCAAAAGGTTTTGTGATTTTAATAGCACTTTGCATTTATAATCCAAATGATGTCAAAGGATACCAGATCCTTCTGCCTTGCAGATTCCTCAGCTTCCCTTTGAATTTAAAAGAATAGAGCAAACCCATTTGCCCCAACCACAACTAGTGAAAAAAGTGTCCCTACAGTAGATGAGGGACCTGGGGGACCTTGAGGGAACCTGTTGGAAGGGAACTTCAGAAATCACACACATTGCTTCTCCAAGTGAGCTACTCATTGACGGCAAGAGGATTACAGTGCTTGGGAAGGTTTGTAAAAATGCCGAATCCAGGGCCCCAGATGTACGGAATCAGAACCTTGGATAGGGGGATGTGGTAGGGGAGAAATCTGTGCCTATTCCAGGTGGATTTTATGAATACTGAAGTTGGAGAATCAACCTTGGTCTACGGAAATGTGTTAATGTGTTCTCTTCATTCACTCACTCACCAATTAATTTGATTTCTGGACACTTGTTGGTGAAGAGGACAGACATGTTATTCCTCCTCTTGAAGCTCGCTGTCTTCCACTTCTCTTTGGGCACGTGGTGAGGTTTAGTCGGAATGTGTCATGAAGAAGTCTTTAAAAATAGACTGCTTGGATCGAGTAAATACTCACAGGGCTGATACATGGCCCTAAAGCTTTCAAATTCTGAGGCTTCATCACTGACCTTACCTGCCCACCTGCCCTGGGGGACTGCCTGCCTCCTGCTTGCTGGGGACTTCCCCATCCGGACCTGGCTGAGCCCCTCATCTGGCACAGCATCTTGCTGACACAAGAGTCAATCCCTGAATAACACCGTAGAGTGGCATTGAAGTAGTTTGAGCCAGGAGCAGACCTGGGCATGGCCCATTGGATCCAGGGTGGCTACACGGCTGAGCTGAGTGCGTGCAGTCTGAGGACAATAACAGCCCGTCCAAGAAGGGTCTGTTTTCCATTGGAAACAGGGAGGCTTTTTTTTTCTTGTCCTGCTTCCTTTTGGAAAAATAGCTACTGGAGAGAAGTAGCTCATCTTCTGAGATCTTTAAGGGTTGTAATTGAGCTTAGCGTCCCCCACAGAGCTCTGTGGTCCAACCTGGGTGGACACCGCCCGGCTCCTGGGCAAAGCTGCTGCAGCCGCAGGCTCAAACCCATGTGAGTGAGAGGAGCTGCAGCCAAGGAGCCGCCCGGAGTAGGGCTAGACGCCCCACGATGATAACACATTGACACTTCCTTTGGGCGGCGTCCTCAAGCTGAGCACTGTTCCACAACTAGAGAATGTTCCGGATCACTGAAGGACACTGCCTCTGTGGCTGCCCAGATTTTTAAAAATTTTGTTTGAAAAGTGTGTCCAGAAGTAGGACATAAATCAGCCTCAAATGCAGACAGACCCAAATCCAACAGAGCCTGACCTTTTCCCATGACTCAGGTGATGGCTAGGAACATTGATGACTGAGCACAGGTGTCCAGGGATGTCCTGAGGGCTGTTGAGGTGGGTCCTGTTGTTAGACTCTGTCCTGCCTCCCTTTTCCCTTCCTTTCTTCCTCTCCTTCTCTCCCTTCTGACCCCTCTTTGTTCCTCCTCCTCCTCCTTCCCCTTTCCTCTGTCCCTCCCATAGTCTCTCTTGTTCATTATCATGGAAATCTGCAAACATAAACAAAAGAGAATTAGAAGTATAATGAGGCTGAGATTGTAGCTCAGTGGTGGAGGCTTGCCTAGCACGTGGGAGACACTGGGTTCCATCCTGACCACCACATAAAAATAAATAAATAAAGGTATTGTGTTCATCTATAATTAAAAAAAATAATAATAATTTTTAAAAAGTATAATGAACCTCCATGTGTACTCACACCTGGTTTTAGCTCATGGTTGAACTTGATTTATGTATACTCACCTTTAACACTGGATAATTTGGAAGAAGCTCCCAGATATCTTAAAATATCACCTATACACATATAAAGAATTCTATAGTAAATAATTCTTCAAAGTTTAAAATATTTTAGACATATATTTTACATGCAATCAGACCCTCAAAACTTCAGTATAAGTCAGGCGTAGTGGTGCATGCCTGTAACCCAGCAGCTCAGGAGGCTGAGGCAGGAGGATCATGGGTTCAAAGCCAGCCTCAGCATGGGCAAGGCGCTAAGCAACTCAGTGAGACCCTGTCTCTAAATAAAATACAAAATAGGGCTGGAGATGTGGCTCCGTGGTCAAGTGTCCCTGAGTTCAATCCTCGGTTCAAAAAAAAAAAAAAAAACTTAAATATAGCATTGTGTCACTCAGATAACTGTGGATCAAGTTACATAATATTCCTTGTGGTTTGGATATGTGGTGTCCTCTAAACGCTCCTGTGTTAATGCTAGAATATCAGAGATGAAGTGATTAGATTATTAGTAACCTAATGAGTTCATCCTACTTTGAATGGACTTAGTGGGAGGAAACTATAGGCAGGCCTGGGGTGGCTGTCTAGAGGAGGTGGGTCGCCTGGGGTGTGCCCTGGAAGGGTCCATATTCCCTGTGGCTTTCCCCCCTTGTTCTCTTTTTGCTTTCTGGAAACCAGAGAATAGAGCAGGGCTCTTGTACCACACCCTCCCATCATGATGTTCTGCCTCACCTTGGGCCCAGAGCAATGAAGTTGGCCCACCATCGACTAGACCTTTGAAACCATGAACCAAAATAAATTTTCGTTCTCTAAGTTGTTCTTGCTGGGTATTTTGCTCACAGTGATGAGAAGCTGACTAACACAATATTTTTCTCATTCCTTCCTTTGTGTCCTTTTTTCAGTGTCCTGCACTAAGAAACAGACATTGATCTGATTTCTTTTGCTACTGCTTATTATTCTATAATTCCTTAGACGTGAAATCACACGAGACTTTTTTTTTTGCTACTGACTTCTTTCACACCGAGTATTATTTAAAAAAATTTATCCATGTGGTCCCACGCCAGAGCAAACTGTGGCCCTGAACCAGTGCCTGGCCTCTGTGTCTGTAGGCTGCTGGCACTGAAGCCAGTTGCACAGTGGAAAAATAAATAAGTGAAATTTATCCATGTTGCTGCTTGCAGTCATAGCTTGGTCCTTTTCATTTTTAAGTAATATTCTACTGTATAGTTAGATATACCAGCTGGTTTATTCATTCTTTTATTGATGGGTGTTCACTTTTTGCCCCTTTTGACTGTTATGAATAAAACTACTGTAAACATTATGGACCAGGATTTTTGTGCATATGTATTTTCATTTCTCTTAAACACCTGGGAATTGGGTTGCGGGATCATGGTAAGACTCATAGGTACATGTAACTTTTTAAGAAAATGGCAAATAGTTTTCCATAGTGGTTGTACCATTTTACAACCAGTTCTGTAGCCCAGGCCTCTTCAAAATTTAGTAATGTTCAACTTTTTACTTTTAGTTATTCTAGTGTGTGTAGTGGTATCTCACTATGATTTTGATTTGCCTCTCCCTCGTGACTAATAATGGTGAAAGCTTTTATGTGCTTGTTAAACTTCTTTTGCAAAGTGTCTTCAATTATTTTTCCCATTTAAAAAATTGGACTGTCATTTTATTATTTTTATTTATTACTTTTTTACTGAATTATAGGAGATCTTCATGTATTCTGAATATAAGATATAGATGTTTAATATAGAGATACTGGTGTAGACAGAGATTATATATGATATATAGTCAGGAAAAGGTTTGCCCACATTTTCTTTCAATTTGCTACATATTTTTGACTGTCTTTTGATGAACAATAACTTGAAATTTTGATGAAGTCTAGTTTGTTTGTTTTTGGTACCGGGGATTGAACTCAGTGACACTCGATCACTAAGCCACATCCCCAGCCCTATTTTTTATTTTATTTAGAGACAGGGTCTCACTGAATTACTTAGTGCCTCACTTTTGCTGAGGTTGGATTTGAATTCACAATCCTCCTGCCTCCGTCTCCTGAGCTGCTGGGATTACAGGTGTGTACCACTGTGCCTGGTTTTCTTATGGCCTGTGCTCTCTCTAACTTCATCAAGAAATCTTTACCTACTTTATTTTCTTTTATGTTTTCTTTTAATCACTATTGTTTACATGAGAACTAAAAAAAAAAAAAAAAAAGCAACAACTAAAAGCAGGAACACAATACCATCATCTCACCTAAAGAATAAGAAAAATCTTGGGCTGGGGATATAGCTCAGTTGGTAGAGTGCTTGCCTTGCAAGCACAAGGCCTTGGGTTCAATCCCCAGCACCCCCCCCCCCCCAAAAAAAAAGAATAAGAAAAATCTTAGTTTTATCAAATATCCAATCAGTGCAATGTTCAAATTTTCTTATTTTCTGCATTTTTCTTAGTTTATTCAAATTAGAATCCTAAAACCATGCTTGTATTAAAATATCTTGTTATTTTGATATGTCTCTTTAAGAATTGATTTTAATCAATAAGAACCACTCCCCTTCCCTATTTTGGCACTTTCATAAAGAAACTGGGTCATTTTTCCTGTACAGTATCTTACAGTTTGGATTTTGCTGAACACCTATTCATGGTACCATTATAGACTTCTCTGCCCCTGAATATCCTGAAAACTAGTAGTTAGATTCAGAGACTTGATCATATTTAGGCTAGTTGTTCTCAAGACTGCTGCACAGGATTCTGTGAATCAATCGGGTGGGAAGCCCTTATATGGTGTTAGCAGCCACTGATGATCATGGTTCTGTCAGTATTTCATGAGGGTTATAGAACTGTGTTATTCTCATTCTATTATTTCTTCTAAATTCATTCATTGAAACTTTCTAGAAGAGACTTCCTTGAAACAACTCTTTGGATAACCTGTGGACTCCATCTTGCCTTGTTTCCAGAATGCTGATGTCTTGCTCTGTTTTCTCTCATGACTTTTTACGTGTTCTCACAGGGTTAGCTGCAGTGTGTGTGCCGAGCACTTTCTTGGCAGGTGCTAACCTAAGCACTCATCAGATGCTCTGGGGTGGGAAGTTTTACTCCTAGGTCCTTCTGGCTTTCACCATAGGAGAAGAGATTTATTGAATGGTTTCAGTCTTCCCTATGGATTTCTTCCAGCCCATTCTCTCCAGCATGGATCCCTGGAAGAGGTCCCTCCTTCTTTGACTTTTCAGGTTTGAAAAGAATTCTCCCATTAAATGCCTTTCCCTGTGTGAAATAATATGAACCCAGATGAACACTCAAATCACGGCATGTTGACTATTCCCATTAAAGTTGAGAGAGAAGGGCCATACTTACAGCATGAGTCATTTAAACAGAACTCCTGCTCTTCGCAGAGGCTCCATTTCCTCCCTGGTAGGACAGGAAAAATCAATTCTGGGGCATAACTTTGTGTCAGGGATTTTGCAGCTCTAGACCAACTGGGCACAGCACAGGTAGATGGTGGGACCATAACTGCTTCCAAACAAATAGAGGAGGTCACACCAGAGAGTACGTCCTCCCTGATTGGTGTCCCCATTTACTCCTTCGTGGCTAAGTGTCTTTTAAGAGGAAATGGTCCAAGTGTCTAGATGTTTGACAGAAATTATTAAGCACAGTAATTAAAATTGGATTTGTGGGTGAGAAGAAAGTGTTTAGGCTTTGAGGGACTAATGAACATGTGCTATAGCAGCCCCTTCGCAGGAAGGGATCCCATTTGGCTGGTTTGTGGGCAGGGAGGGTTTGTGTTTTCTTTCTTGACTGAAGGAGGGGCCTGATTTCTTGTATATTGAACTGCTTTTGCCTTTTTCTGCTTTTTAGCTTTTGCTTCCCTTCCACAAAAATATCTTCAGCATGCCCAGAAGTTTGTATGCTTGTGCATGTTAACTCAGCCCTAAGAGGATCTGTTTCCCCCCAAAACCTCGCCATGGATTGCTGTTGACTTTCTTGAAGATACAGATAATTTTGATGAGTGTTGGGCCGTCTCAGTTGTTTCTGCTGGAGGTTCTGTCTTACATAGGGTGATTATGTATCTCAGCTTTCCCCAGACAGCCCTAATTTATTGAACTTGTTGCCCCATTGTAGTTATGAGTAGTGCCCTCTTTCTCTTTCAAAAATGTCCTGGCTTGAATGACAAGTCACTGGGCACTCTAATCATACACCATAATTACCCATTACTTTTCATTGTCCCCAGGCACGAAAATCATGGATGAGCTCCAGGGAAGGAAGGAGCCAGCAGGTTGAGCAGAGGGCTTCCTGGCTTCTCCTGGATAAAAGAATCATTTTATGGTGTCTCAGGTTGTCCCTCTCTGATAGGGACAATGACGCTGGAAATGCCACCCTGTTCTTTCCCTGATGTGTTACTTTTGTACCTGGGAAACATTGTTTTTCATCTGAAGCCACCCTGGCCACACCATGCCACCTGTTCCAAGATGCTTTAGCAAGAGCAGATCCACTCATGTCAGCCTTTCTGTGTGGATCTGAAGTGTAGTCGCACAGAATGAGGCCAGACATTCACAGCCTGGCTCAGGGCTCCAGGACATTTCATCCTAACACTGCTGTACCCACCTCCAACAGCAAACCAGCGTGGTCCAGACCATCAGATCTTAGTGACAAAAACCACAACCTGCAGTCTCCTACGAGAGGCCTGTACTGAATCAGCTCAAGTCACAGTGGTGACTGGACATGGTTGAAAGAACCAAGTGCTTTGCCTGGTTCTTTGACTAGACTCAAATAAGGAGAAACCATGAATGGGCAAAGGAACTGAACAGAAATGTCACAGAAGAAATACACATGGCCAAAAAATATATGAAAAAATGTTCACCATCTCTAGCAATTAGAGAAATGCAAATTAAAGATGGAGTGAGATTCCATCTCACTCCAGTCAGAATGACAGTTATCAAGAATACTTAACAATAAATGTGGGCAAGGATGTGGGAAAAAGGTACACTCATACGTTGCTGGTGGGACTGCAAATTTGTGTTAACCACTCTGGAAAGCAGTGTGGAGATTCCTCAGAAAACTTGGAATGGAACCACCATTTGAACCAGCTATCCCACTCCTCAGCTTATACCCGAAGGACTTAAAATCAGCATACTACAGTGACACAGCCACATCAATGTTTGTAGCAGCTCAGTTCACTATAGCTAAGCTATGAAACCAACCTAAGGTGCCCTTCAACAGATGAATGGATAAAGAAAATGGTATGTTACTCAGCATAAAGAAGAATGAAATTATGGCATTGGCTGGTAAATGGATAGACCTGGAGACTATCATGCTAAGTGAAATAAGCCAGTCCCAAAAAACCAAAGGCCGAATGTTCTCTTTGATATGTGAATGCTAACTCACAACAAGAGAGGGTAGGGAGGGGAAGAATAGAAGTCCATTGGATTAGACAAAGGGGAAGGAAGGGAAGGAGAAGGGAAGGGAATAGGAAGGCCAGTAGAATTAATCAGACATAATTTTCCTTGCCTTGTATTTGAATACACAACCAGGGTAACTCTGCATTATGTACAACCACAAGAATACTATCTTAAGTTATACTCCATGTCTGTGTAATATGCCAAAATACACTCTACTGTTTTGTATAACTAAAAAGAAAAAAAAAATTGTAGGTAGGTGCTTATACTTTATTTATTTATTTATTTATTTATTTATTTTTGCGGTGCTGGGGATTGAATCCAGGGCCTTGTGCATGCAAGGCAGAGGTGCTTATACTTTAAAAACAAAAGAATTTCTAGGTGTTTAACTTAGGTACCTCTTTGGGATATACATAAAAATCATTTATGAATCACTCTGGTAATTATTCATTCAAACATTCTAACAATGTAAGAAGTGAGATAATTAAGCTAATAGTGGGTATAAATACTAGATTTCATTTAGTATAGTCAACTATATTGTAACATTGTGTTAGGGAATATCTAACTAAAAGCCCAGTAAGACATTTTTCCCATTTTCAAAAAAGCAATCCAAATGAGCCCCCAATGATCAGTTCTAGAACAATTTGACCAAATAAATAATAAGTATTTATATATAATTTATGTGACTCAATATAATGCAAGTAGAATATGTTAGAATTTCTAAATAGCATATTTATGTGACATATAATTTTATTTAATATTAATTTTTAATAAAAAATATTCTTGAATTCATAGTGATAAATATAAATGACTGAAACAAATGGGGAGGATGGACAACTTTTCTTTACAGAGAATTTGTGTTGAATAAATATATAAGAGGAGAGAAATAGATGACCACCTTTAGAATATCATAGGGATAATTGCTGTGGGAAGACCCACTGATGAATGGTAAGTTGGAAGGCAAAAGTTAAAGGAGAAACAGGATACTTGCGTAGTCAGAAAATACCTGCCCCCAAATATTTTCTAAATAAAAAGGGGAAAATAATGAGATTACAGTGGAGAATCCTGATGGATACCACCTTAGTCAAGTGATTAAGGTTAACATCACCAGTGACATGCAGAGAAGGGCATGTCCTCTATGATACTCTTCCTGAAAGTGTGCCACCTCAATCTAAGGGCAAGAAAACACCACTATCCTACAACATACCTGACCAGTACTCTTCCAAATTGTCAAGGCCCTGCAAGACCAGGAAGCACAGAGGAACTGTCCCGGATTGGAGAAGACTTGGGAGACATGATTAAATACAATGAGGGATCCTGGATTGGATCTTGAAACAGAAAGCAAGGACATTAGTGAAAGCTCTGGAGAACTCCAAACAAAAACTGTGGTTTCCGAAGCAGTATTGTACCAGTGTTAACTTTCCTGGTTTGGATTACTGTCTGTTGGTTATGTAAGCTGTAAGCACTGGGGGAAGTTGGATGAAGGGTATATAAAAACTTACTACTTTTAAAACTCTTCTAAATACCTAAAATTATCTCAAAATAAAAGGTTTTTTAAAAAGTAGAAATATATATGTGGCTAATGACTAAAAGTCAAAAAACAAGTGCTATCAGAGGTTTGAAGGTGAAGGGAATTCATGGCTCATTCTGTCTGGGGTGGTGGGAGGGGATGAACTGTGGCCAGGGTGTGAGGTGTGGTCCTGGAATTGGGGATGGGAACCAGGGGTGCCTCCTTGGTCAGGTGAGCATCCAAGGGGAACGTTTTGCTAGGCAGGCCTGTCTGGGGAAGTGTGGCCACAGCATGAGAACAGGAACGTACAGAAGAGTGAGTGGGTAAGAATGGCTGGTGGTCAGCAGTCTGGAAGCGGGTGGAGGAGGCCAGGTCTTCATGTCACAGGAGTGAGGGAAACTGGTAGGCCAGGCCAGGTTACTGAGCAACAGGGGAGTCACCCATTGACGAAATCAGGGACGTTGAGTCTGAACCTGTCCCCATTGGAGCAAATGGGATGTTTTTAAGTCCTTTGTGAAGGTTGGGACCTCAATAGAGGAATGGCCAGGAGATCCGCGTATGCAGAGAGGCAGATGGACGATCCCCATCCCACAGGGACATTTATTTCGCGGAACTGGGACTCACCTGAGAAACGGTTGGGCCTCAGTTCTCTGACCTCAGTTTCTATTTGCTCAGAAGGGCACAAGGAGGATTCTCTCTTATCCTCTGGATAAGGGAGAAAATAATCCCTTTGTCAGACTCTTTCATTTTCTGGGAACCAGCTTGTTGACCCAACAAGGTCCCTTGGCCCTGGGGTGATTCAGGAAACTTCTGTGGGGACCTTGAATGCTGGGAGCGCCATGGGGATATGTGGTACTTGGCGGGGTTCCTGTCTCTCCTAGTGGAAATGCTGTCTCTGGAGCTTCCGCAGGTGTTTGGACAGCAGGTCAGGATTTGAAGATGAATGCTTCTCTAATGAGTTTGCTGAGTTCTTATGTAATGGCTAGACAGCCCCCACCGGGCCTGTTTGTTGTCCCTTACCCAACTTTTGTCAGTAGTCTTGGGGAACTTCTGACTCACCCTAGCAAGTGGCTGTGGCCTTTTTGCAAAATGTCATGACCCAAGGGAAGAAGCAAATGAGACTCAGGTAGGTGCGGGTAGTCACATGGCTCGCAGGGACAGCAGGCCTAACTGGGACTGTATGGCAAGGTTCTTGGGAGCAGGTCAGCGCTGGCTGGGAGCATGCCTGACTCTGAACAGCCTGACGACAGTCACGAAGCTTAGCAGCTGTGAGGTGTATCACGTCCCTGAGGACTTTTGGACTTGGGTCATCCCTGGGGTCTTGAGAGGAGAGCTCCAGTGGTAAAGAAAGAAAAGAAAGCAATGAGGCAGCACTTATTCTGAAAAGGGAACTCTTAAGCTGACTGCGTATTCCATTCTGGAGACTCGACTCAAAATTCATGAACTTTCTGAAGGAACAGACTTGAGATGCATTGCCATGTTTCTTCTTCCAGAAGTTGAACCCTAGATGCCAAATAAACATCCCTTTCATCTTCTGGAAGCCTAATGTTTTCACTTGGTTCCTTTGGATACAACAGAGCCAAACGCTTCATGGAAAATGAGTAGCCAAGTTGGGGAGGAAGCTTCGCCCCCACCTCAGCTACCCCCTTCTCTTTATAACTGTGATTCCAACGTAAAAATTACAGGGATTGGGAGAGATCTCAAGAATCCTGCCCTGTGCTGCACTCAGTCTCTGGGCCTTTCTGTGTGCCAGGTGGGGTGCTGAGGGTTGGAATTAGGACACACTGTCAAAGTCTGGCTCATTCGTTTGACATTTATGTAACCTTGGGCAACGGTCTTCACAGAGTTGAGCCTTTCTTTCCTTATTGACAAAGTGGGATAAGGATACCGTGCTTTCTGGATTGCCGTGAGGGCAAAACAACCCAGTGAGTGAAAGCTCCGCTCAGTGCTGGGCGCAGAGTCCCCTGTCAGCGGTGGTTAGCGTCCCACACTCCTGCTTGCCAGTGTTTCTATTCTCTAGTCATCTTCCTTTTTAAGAGAGGAGGTGGAGAGGAAGCAGCCTGGCCTCGGGGCAGGTGGTCTGTGATGGCCTGGATGCAGACTGCAGTTCTGTCCAGCCACCCCGCCATGCTCCTTCCATGATGCCAGGCCCGCCCTGCAGGGTGACGGGACCAGCAGTGTGGGCTCTGAAAGGCTGCCACAGGCCTTTGAAGTTCTTTTAAACATCTTGGACATTTCAGAATCATCACTGGAAAATTCTGTTTGCCAGACATGTGCCCTGCCAGGTCATCAGCCACCCAAGTGCCTTATTTAATTTATTTTTTTGCCAGGGAAGCAGGTTGCAAGGCCCTGCTCCAGTTTAGTCTCCCCAAAGCCTGGGCATTAGGAACAAGTCAAGTGTTGGTTACAAGGTCTTTGGTGCAGTCATGGTGGTAAAAGCCCTCATATTTTCTCATTTCGTTCCTGCATCTACTCTGTCAGGAAGGAGTTTTTATTCCTACTTCCCTGAAGAGGAGATTAAAAGGGATGGGATTAAAAGGGTAAGAATCTACTCCAGCTCTGTTCTCAGAAGACCCAAACCCATCCGTCTAGCTCAAGGGCCACAGTCTTCATCACTCTTTGTC
Organism: Glaucomys volans; assembly: GCA_020662805.1. Lineage (NCBI taxonomy): Eukaryota > Metazoa > Chordata > Mammalia > Rodentia > Sciuridae > Glaucomys > Glaucomys volans. The sequence goes on from JAJEJO010004534.1 coordinate 46,032, forward strand.
ACCGTGTTGTGTTGCTCACTCACTTACATCCAGAGGAAATGTTGGGCATTTTCTTTGGCTCAGTGTCCGGAGGTTTCTGGATGCTGATGCTCAGATGTGGAAGGACATACCACTCACCCGACAGGTGGGACCCAATACAGTGAGAGCCTCATGCAGCTCCTGGGAGGTGAAGATCGTTCAGCATAGTAGTACTGTTCTGAGTTCAATGGCATCTCCCAAATTCTTTTCTAGAACTAATTACTCTGAAATAAATGATCCAGGACTCAAGAAAAAAGGCAGAGTTGGAGCTAAGCAAACTATGTAAAGCAATACCATTACACAGAATACTTGCGAAAGCTTTAAGACTTCTCATGGCTACGTTACCACTCGCGAATATATAAGTTCTGTTGTTCAGGCAATAAAGTATTTTAAAAAAGAGATCATTTCGCTGGGCACTGTGGCACGTGCCTGTATTCCTGGCAACTTAGGAAGCTGAGGCAGAAGGCTCACAAATTTAATTTTAAAAAATTGAAAGAGGCCTGGGGTTTATAGCTCAGTGGTAGAGTGCTTGCCTAGCATGCGTGACGCACTGGGTTCAATTCTCAGCACCGCATATAAATAAAATAAAAGTCCATTGATAACTGAAAAAATATTTTTTAAAAAATTAAAAGAGCCAGGGATGTAGTTCAGAGCAGCCCTAGGTTCAATCCCCAGTACCTGCATCCCCCCAAAGAGAATAAAAGAGGTTGTTTAATTGGTTTGGGGCTCTATCTGCAACAGATGGACTGTAATAAGGGAAGTGGTGCTGAGTTACAGTGCTGTGTGTGGCTCGGGGACTTGCACACACCATGACAAAAGCAGGTCCAGATCATTGCTCAGCAATTCCATTCCCACCTGTGAGGTCAAGTTCACCTCCTGGAGCTTGGCTTCCATTTTTGTTCCGACTTCCCAGGGATGTGGGCAGCAGTGCCACACCTGATAGTTTTGAAAAGGCCAGGTCTGGGCTGCGGTGTCCTGTTCCTATGGCATCTATCGCACCAGTCATTCTGCATTAATAACAAAGGTGAGAGCCTGAGGACTAAATGAGGGAAAGCAAAGTGTTCACTAAAAGACGTTCTCTTCCTTATCGTTTCTCCTTTTTCCCCCAAATAATTTTTTAAAATTAGAGCATTATAGTTATACATAGTAGTTGGGTTTATCCCAACAAAATCATATAGGCATAGGATTTTATTTCTGTTCACATTCCTCCCCCACTTCTCCTTCCTGTATTGTACTGATCTTCCTTTTTTTCATCTAATTTTGCCAAATCATGTTTGTTTTCTTGCCTCACTTTTCATTATGGAAAATTTCTAACATGTACCCAGTCCCCATTCACCCTCACACCAGAGTAATTTGAAGCACATGCTTAGAATTATCTGTAGTTATAAATAAATACTTTGGTATTTATTTTTGAAAAATAAAGACCATTTTGGTGCAGGGCACAGCATGCCTGTAATCCCAGCAGCTTGGGAGGCTGAGGCAGGAGGATTGTGAGTTCAAAGCCAGCCTCAGGAAAAGTGAGGCCACTAAGCAATTAAATGAGATCCTATCTCTAAATAAAATACAAAAAAAAAAAAAAAAAAAAAAGGCTGGGATGTGACTCAGTGGTCAAGTGCCTCTAAGTTCAATCCCCAGTCTCAATCAATCAATCAATCAATAAAAAATAAAGACCGTTTTTATAGTAATTCTTTATTTATTTATTTATTTGGTACTGGGGATTGAACCCAGGGGCACTCCACCACTGAGCCACATCCCCAGCCCTATTTTGTATTTTATTTAGAGACAGGGTCTCACTGAGTTGTTTAGGGCCTTGCTAAGTTGCTGAGGCTGGCTTTGAACTTGCGATCCTCCTGCCTCAGCCTCCCAAGTGCTGGGATTACAAGCGTGCGCCATGCGCCCGGCTGTAATTCTTTATTTTTAAAATTCCTTCCTTCCTTCCTTCCTTCCTTCCTTCCTTCCTTCCTTCCTTCCTTCCTTCCTTCCTTCCTTCCTTCTTTCCTTCCTTCTTTCCTTCCTTCTTTCCTTCCTTCCTTCCTTGGATTGAACTCAGGGGCACTTGACCACTGGGCCACATCCCCAGCCCCATTTTGTATGTTATTTAGAGAAAGGGTCTCACTGAGTTGCTTAGGGCCTCACTTTGGCTGAGGCTGGCTTTGAACTCGCAATCCTTCTGCCTCAGCCACCTGAGCTGCTGGGATTACAGGTGTGAGCCACTGCAACAGAGTATTTATTTTTTATTTTTTATTCTTTTTAGACATACATGACAGTCGAGCGTATTTTGAAATACTATATATACATGGAGTATCGCTTCCCATTCTTGTGGTTGTATGTGATGTGGAATTACACTGATATCTTTATTCTTTTTCAGTGTTCATTTTTCCCTGTCTAACATTTCTTTTTTTGTTTTATTGAGGTATAATTTACTTCCCTGTAACCTTCACCCATTATAAATATACCATTTTATTTTGGGTAAATTTGGATGGTTGTGCAAATATCACAACCCTATGTGAAAGCACCTGTATGTCAGGATTTTATTGGGGCTGTGATTGGTTGATACCTTTTAATCTGTAGGTTTGCCCTCAATCTCTTTTTTCCTTGCTCTTTGTTTTATAAGTAAGGAAATGGGAATGGATTTTGTCTTTAGAATTTCCACAAGTCTGAGTTTTATCATTGGCACCATAGTAGTGTCACTAATCACGTCCTTCTTCCCTTTTATTTCCTGTAAATTGGGTTTAGAGATTCGATCCGAGTCAGGTTGATCTCTTTTTAGCCTGGTTACAGCTCGGCTCTTGTAATGTACTTCCAAAAGGAGGCCGTGTCTCCTTGATGTCAGCACCTCCTCTGATGATTGCCTAAATCTGTTATTCATCAGTATTGCAAAGGGTTGATTTTCTAATTTCCTTCTTCCTTTACTACCTAGAATATTTCTGTAAAAATAAACTTCTCTTAAACCGTCCCAATATCCTGAGATTTAATATGAATATACGAAGCAGAGAAATGCTTAATTCTTTTGCTTTACTTACCCTTTTTTCAAAAGAACAAGTTGATTCTCCAGCATCCTTCAAAGGCAACCCATGAGTTTGTTTTGTCTCTCAGTGTCATTAGAAAGTTAGAGACTTACACATGCTGGATTTAAACATTTAAACAGGTGCTTTCACATAGGGTTGTGATATTTGCACAACCATCTAAATTTACCCAAAATAAAATGGTATATTTATAATGGGTGAAGGTTATAGGGAAGTAAATTATACCTCAATAACACAAAAAAGAAATGTTAGGGAAAAATGAACACTGAAAACGAATAAAGATATCAGTGTAATTCCACATCACATACAACCTCAAGAATAGGAAGTGATATTCCATGTATATATAACATGTCAAAATACACTCGACTGTAATGTATGTTGTGTTTATTGTCTTCTTGACGCTCAACTGTTCCAGCTTGGGCCCCTGGGAAGTTAGTCCAAGTGGCCCCTTACAGGTCAAGCTATTCTGTACATGGCGCTGGAAGTTTTTGTCAGTCTTTTTTTTTTTTTTTTCTTTTTTGGAATAACAACAATTTCCAGCCTTATCTGGGTCACTTTATGCCACAGATCTGGAACCTGCCACTTCTCCAAGGAACTTGGTTCTTTCCATGGAAAATTGTGTGAGAGATGAGAGTTTGGATATTAGGGGGCTCACTAGAGGTCATTTTTCAGGAGGATTTTAGTGAACAAAGCTATAAAAAAATGTTTAAGAGGGCTGGGGATATGGCTCAGTTGGTAGAGTGTTTGGCTATCAAGCACATAGCCCTGGGTTCAATCCCCAGCTCTGCAAAAAAAAAAAAAAAAAAAAAAAAGAATAAAAATACATCATCAGTGCATGCTGTTACTTCCAATAGAAATTCAGAGTTATGGATTTTGATTTAGCCTAATTGAGTTTACATTTGTATCTCCTCTTCTCTTCTCTGAACATTCTTATTTTCAATCACATTATAATCACTTCTTTTCTTTATCAGTATATGCGGCAGTCTTAGAATAATTATACAAGCACTACTACAAACAACATGCATACAGAAAACCTTGTGAAGCTTTTCAAAGTTGTTTTTCTTTTTTCTTCCCAAAGATCTTCTGGTAGGGAAGGTATAGTAACATCACTTAGTTTTTTGTTTTTGTTTTTTCTCAAAGTGATTGTACCATTTTTTTTTTCATTTTAAAATTTTATTTTTTCTAATTAGTTGTACATGACAGTAGAATGCATTTATACATTTTGATAGATCACACATAAATGGAGTATAATCTCTCATTTTTCTGATTATACATATTGCAGGATCACATCTGTCTTGCAGTCATACATGTACATCAGGTAATGTTTGTTTCACTCTACTATCATTCCTTCCCCATACACCTTCTCTTCCTTTCACTCCCCGTTCCCTAATATAAAGTAACTCTATTGTTTCCTATCCCCCCCGATCCTTATTGTGAAATAACTTCCACATATCAGAGAAAACATTTGGTCTTTGGTTTTTTGGGGGGTTGGGCTTATTTCACTTAACATGATATTCTCTAACTCCATCCATTTATCAGCAGATGCCAGAATTTTGTTCTTCTCTAAAGCAGAGTAATATTCCATCATGTGTGTGTGCATATATATGTATATACATATATATGTATGTATACCCACACATATGTATGTGTATACACACACCCCCATATATATATGTGTATATGTGTGTGTGTGTGTATATATAAAACACTTTTTCTTTATCCATTCATCTGTTGTAGGGCAACTAGGTTGGTTCCATAGGTTAGTTGTTGTGAATTGAGCTGCTATGAACATTGATGTGGCTGTGTCACTGCAGTATGTTGATTTTAAGTCCTTTGGGTATAAACCAAGGAGTGGAATAACTGGGTCAAATGGTGGTTCCATTTCAAGTTTTCTGAGGAATCTCCATGCTGCTTTCCATAATGGTTGCACCAATTTGCATTCCCACCAGCAATGTATGAGTGTACCTTTCCCCCACATCCTCGCCAACATTTATGGTTGGTTGTATTCTTGATAATTGCCATTCTTATTGGAGTGAGATGAAATCTTAGAGTAGTTTTGATTTGCATTTCTCTAATTGCTAAAGATGTTGTAAATGGGATGGACTCAAACTAAAACACTTCTTTTCAGCAAAAGAAACAATCAGTAATGTGAAGACAACCTACAGATTGGGAGAAAATCTTTATTTACCACATCCACCTCAGATAAAGCATTAATCTCTGGGATATAAAAGAACTCATAAAACTTAACACCAAAAAACAAATAACCCAATCAATAAACGGGCTAAGGAACTGAATAGACACTTCACAGAAGAAGATATACAATTGCTTAAAGTCACTTGGGAATAATCTGTGTGGCTGTTTCTTTGCTGTATTTCACTTTCAGTTTTACAGAAGGACTTACATTGTTTAACAGCTTTATTGAGATATAATTCACATAAGTTCACCCAGTTTAAGTGTACAACTAGTTATTAGTAACTGTTACCATCATTCAATTTTGAATGTTTCTAGTCCCCAAGAAAGCACCCAACGTCATTTATTGAAAAGCTATCTTTCCCTCTCTCAATCGAGTTGTCTTAGTATTTTTGTTTGAAGTCAATTGACCATAAGCACAATTATTTTTTTCCTTTTTCTTTTTGCAGAGAGGGAGTTTGAACCCCATGCCTCATGCAGGCTAGGCAGGTGGCCTACCACTAGTATACACCTCCAGCCCCCATGAAGATGTCTTGATTCTTAATTCTCCCTCATTCATGTATATACTTATTTGTACACTAGTTACCACACCGTCTTGGTTACTGTAGTTCTATAGTAAGTTTTGGAATCAGGAGAAGTACATCTTCAATTTTTGTTCTTCTTTTTTCAAATTATTTTAGCTACTCAAGATTATTTATATTTCCATATAAATTTTAGAATCAGCCTGATGATTTCTGCAAAAATGTCTTCTGGGATTTTTGTTAGGATTTGCATTGAATCTAAGGTGAGTTAGAATAGTGTCATTGTGTTAACGATATCTAGTCTTCCTGTCTGCGAGCATGTAATATCTCTCCATTTATACAGATCTCTAGTTTCTCTTAGCACTGTATCATAGTTTGTGTGTATGTCTTGCATTTTTATTCTAAATTTAAGTATTCTACTCATGGTCATGCTAGTGTGAATGTGACCATTCTTAAATTTTATTTTCATATTGCTCGTTACTAGTATTTAGAAATATAATAGATTTTTGTAGGTTGATCTTATAACCTGTGACCTTAGTGAACTTGTTTATTAGATTTGGTAAGGGGAAGTGTGTGTGTGTGTGTGTGTGTGTGTGTGTGTGTGTGTTCCTTAGGATTTTCTACACATAGGTTATGTTGACTGTGGAAATAAGAGTTTTATTTTTTTTCTTTGCAAACTAGATGCCTCAAATTTCTGTTTTTCCCTCTCCTTCCTTCCTCCTTTCTTCCTTCCTCCCTCCCTCTCCATCTCTGCCTACTTGTATTGGTTAGAACCTCTAGGGCCAAGTTGAAATGCAAAGTGACAAGAGGAGACATCCTCAGGAGAAAAGCATTCAGTCTTCCAACACTAAGCATTACATCATGCTGAAAGTCATGTAAGCATGACATTACATTCAGTCATCATGTCTCCTGAGCCTCCTCTTGGCCAGGTTCATCTTAGATCTTTCTTGCTGTAGTCCCAGAATTGGCCATTTTTTCTAAGGAGAATTGGTTCCATTCATTGGAGAATGGAATAAGACACCAAGATCTGGGTACTAGGTGTGTCTGGTGTGTCATTACTTCTTCAGGTGACCCAGCAAAGGTGCATATTAACCAGTGTATACACTTGTGCTCATAAATCACGTTTATGTAACTATATGTGTCCATATGAAGCTACACACGGTTCACACACATAGGTTTCTCCAACCCTAATCCAGTTCATGTAGAGCAGTCTGGCCTTCAAGTGATGTTCATCAGCCCTCTGCATCAGTCATCATTTACTTAATTGTTCAGTTCCAATATACATGTTTAGCAGCAGCAGAATCTTTAACCTGTTCCTGGGTGGGAAACAACTTTATCAACTAGAAAGCAGTGCTCAGGTGCTGGGGTTTTTTTTGCTATTAGTCTTAAAGATCCCACTTATTTCCTAAGTTACTTAGGTCAGCAGCTTTTTTCCCACACCCACTTCAGTGAGGTCATTTCATACATTTGAAGCACAGTGAGACTGTTTTGTCACATTCTGTGTTTCATCCTGGGATCTCCAAACTTCCTAAATGTTGTTTTAAGATTTTCATACGTTAAGGCTCTTTCTTTCTTCTTTAAGTTCAACAGGTTTTGATAAATGCATTAATTTTGATCTTTGATTTCTTTCAATAGAATTTTGTCATTTTCTGCCTAAATATCATGTATGTATTCTATTAGATTTATTTATTTTGGTTTGATTGCAAATGGTATTTTTCTACTTCAAATTCCAATTGTAAATTGCTAGCACAGAAAATTATTGACTTTTCTATAGTAAATCTGCAAATGGGCTGTATTTGGTTGTTCTAAGAGATTCTGGTAATTCTTTGAGGTTTTCTGTATACATAGTCATGTCATCTGTAAACAAAATTTTATTCCTTGTGTCATAATCCACATGCCTTTCATTTCCTTTTCTTGTCTTATTGCACTTGTTAAGACTACTAGTACAATGATGATTATGAATGTGAGACAGGATATTCTTTTCTTGTTCCTAAAGCACTTGGTGGAGAGTGTATAGTTTCTCACCTTTAAATGCAATCGCTAGGGCTGGGGATATAGCTCAGTTGGTAGAGTGTTTGCCTTGTAAGCACAAGGCCCTGGGTTCAATCCCCAGCACCACAAACAAATAAATAAATAGAAAATAAAATGGGGTGGGGCTGTGGCTCAGTGGTCAAACACCCCCCCGGGTTCAATTGCTGGTGCCAAAAAATAAATAAACAAAATGCAATAGCTGCAGGATTTTTGTGGATGTTCTTCATTTGAGGAAGCTTCTCTCTCTGCCATTTTGCCAAGAGTTTTTACCATGAATGATTGTTGGACATTTTAGAAGCTTTTTCTCCATCAATTGATAGAATCATGTGATTCTTCCTTAGCTTGTTGATGTGGTGGGTTACATTTATTGCTTTACAAACACTGAGCCAGCCTTGCACATCTGGGAGAAGTTCCATACGATTGCAGTTTCTAATTCTTTTTATACATTGTTATAATCAATTTGGTGATTTTTTTTTTTTTTTTACAGGGTACTGGGGATTGAACCCAGGGGCACTCCATCACTGAGCCACATCCCCAGCCCTATTTTGTATTTTATTTAGAGACAGGGTTTCACTGAGTTGCTTAGGGCCTTGCTAAGTTGCTGAGGCTGGTTTAGAACTCCCGATCCTCCTGCCTCAGCTTCCCAAGTGCTGGGATTACAGGTGTGCACCACCGCACCAGGCTAATTTTGGTAATTTTTATTGAGGCTTTTGTGTCTATGTTTATTAAAGATACTGGTTTAAAGTTTTCCTTTCTTGTAATGTTTTTATCTCATTTTGGTATTAATGCAACACTGACTTTGTACAATGAATTAAGGGTTTCCTCTACTTCCACTTTCTGGAGGACATCTTGGAGAATCAATATCATTTCTTCCTTAAATGTTTAGGAAGATTCACTAGTGAAACCATCCAGACCTAGTGCTTTCTTTGTAGAAAAGTTATTAAATATTTCTTCAATTCATTTTATAGATACAGGTCAATTCAGATGACCTATTCCTCCATTGCTATGATGGTATTTTATGTCTTTCAAAGAATTGGTTCATTTCATCTAAGTTATCAAATTTTTAGGCATAGAATTTTTTATAATATTCCTTCATGATCTTTAATGTCTGTGAGGTCAAGAGTGACAATTCTTACCACTTTAAATGTACTTCTAAAGTTTATCATAAATAGTTGTAAAGAATAGAACTTACTGGATATTTTAAAATGTATTAACCTTGTTGAAAAATTAAGTGTTTATATTACTTTTTAGAAGGTATCAGTTGAGCTGGGTATGGTGACACATGCCAGTAATCCCAGAAACTCAAGAGGCTGTGTCAGGAGGATCTCAAGTTTGCAGACAGCCTCAGCAACTTAGCAAGATCCTCAGTAAATTAGTGAGACCCTATCTCAGAAATAAAAAATTAAAAGGACTGAAGATATATCTCAGTGATCAAGTGCCCTGGTGCAATTCTCAATATCAAACAAATAAACAAGAACAACAACAAAAAATAAACAAAATCGAGAAAGTATCAATAGCCTCTAAATACCATATTAATTTGATATATACCATCATCTATTTAAAACTACATAAACAAGTTTGTCTTTAACTGTTGGAAATATATTACATTATTCCATTTTTTTTTTTTTTTTGAACCAGGGATTGAACTCAGGGGCACTCAGCCACTGAGCCACATCCCCAGCCCTATTTTGTATTTTCTTTAGAGACAGGGTCTCACTGAGTTGCTTAGGGCCTCGCTAAGTTGCTGAGGCTGGCTTTGAACTCGCAATCCTCCTGACTCAGCCTCCCAAGTCGCTTGGATTACAGGTGTGCACCACCGCGCCCGGCTTCTTTTGTTTTTTGATTGACAAAAAGTATTTACTTATTATATACAACATGTTTTGAAACATGGATGCATTTTGCAATAGCTTGATTGAGCTGATTAGCACATGCATTACCTCACATAATATCCTTTTTAAGGGTGAGAACAGTTAACATCCTTCCATTTTTTCCTTAAACTTATGTTTTCATTTTATTTTTTAATGCAGAATTTTTATCTTAATAATAACATTTTGTGCTTGAAAAACTTGACACTTTCTTATAACATAAAAGGAAAAATTTTATTGGAAATGCATCTTGTTGTGAAATAGACAAGATCTCACTTTTAAGATCATTAATTAGCTCAAATACCCTTGGCTTAATATGACTTATTGCTTGAATGGTACAAGGTTCAACATCAGTTCTGGTACTATTTTCACTTTCGTCTATGTAAGTGCTAAGAAATCTTGTCTGCATATCTAAGTGGATGGAGTAGAAAGACTCGGTTAGAGCAGTATCACTCAATTCTATGAATTCCTTTGGAGTTAATTGCCAGAAATCACTTGATAATCTTTTGTCAAAAATTATTTTTAGGTATCTATAGTGAATAACTCTATTAGAGGCTCTTTCCATTTTGTCGAAAGCAATGAATTAGAAACTACTTGAACCGCAAGAAGATATTTTATTAGTCATTAGAATTACTGCACTTTCTCAAATGCCACCTCAACATTTCAAATTAACCTCTGCCCGGCACCCTGGAGGTTTTCATGGACAGTGCATCATTATAAGATTTTGGGATGAGGAGAAGTAAGTATTTCTCTTGTAAAGTGGGGAAAGGACTATTATGACCAGGGAGAAGTGGGAACATAAGATTCTTGACCCTAGTCAAACTATGTTTAGGAAAGAATGCAGGTAGATCTTGAGGTTCTGAAAATTATTTCCTTTATAACTCTCTAAATGTCTAGGTAATTCCTTGGAAGGAATCTGTGTTCCTTGGAGCAGGTTCCCTATTCTGAAGACCCTTCTATGGAAAAATCAGGAAGGCATCTGTTTTAGCTTCATGTTACTATAATAAAGTACCTGAGATTATTAACTTATAAAGAGAAAAAGTTTATTTTATTTTATTTTTTATTTTTGGGGTACTGGGGCACCTGAACTCAGGGGCACTTGACCACTGAGCCACATAGTCAGCCCTATTTTGTATTTTATTTAGACATAGGGTCTCACTGGGTTGCTTAGCACCTCACTGTTGCTGAGGCTGACTTCGAACTCTTGATCCTCCTGCCTCAGCCTCCCGAGCTGCTGGGATTACAGGCATGAGCCACTGTGCCCAGAGAAAAAAGTTTATTTTTGGCTCAGTTTGGGAGCATTCAGGCCAAGATCAAGAGGACCCATTGCCTTGGGCCTTGTGTGGGCATGCCGATGACAATGACAAGAATCACCTGCAGTGACTTAAGGACCTCGCATAAGGCTTCACCTCCTGAAGGTCTCAATACCCCCTGAAGGTGCCATTGCAAAGTCCAAGTCTTTAACCTAGGGCCTGTGGGGTACACTTATCCAAACCTTAGCAGTATCCTTAGTAAGAGGACATTTGATAAGAGACCTGAAGGAAATAAAGGTGTAGCCAGTTAGCTATCTGGGGAAGAGCATTCTAGGTGGAGGGAACCCCAAGGACAAAAGCAGGATGGGCTCAGAATGTTCTGGAAAAGCAAAGGGGCCAGTGTTGGTTGTGGCAGAGTGAATAAGGGAGAAGATGGTAGAATATGAGACAGACATCATTACCCTATGTACATGTGTGATTAGCAAGAATGATATGAATGTAGTCAATCAACAGCATGTCAAGTTTTGGAGTACAAGGTAGAAATTTGGGATCGTATTGTGATTTGAGAAAAATGGCATTCCACTGGAGGGTTTTGAGTTTGGGAATGACACAACCTTTATTTTAAAAGGCTCACTCTGGCTGCTGTGTTAATTTCTACATGCAAATATTATTCTCTTTATCATTTCTGGATTGTTTTGCTAATACTATTTCTGGGCTCACAACGGTGGATGATAGTTTTAGCTGTGCGGGATTATGAAAATAACGTGACCCTTGAGGAATTTGGGCTGTTAGTTTGGTCTGGGTGTGGTTCCCTCAGTTTTATAGGCCTTGGAACTCTTATATTTGAAGGGTAATCACCTCCTTTCAGGCCACCAGCCCATTGCATTTGAGCCATGAATGTTGAGGTTTGAGAGTCAGATCGATGTTGCATGGTTCCAGATGATCACCAGCAGAGGCAGATCATAGTTTCTGGTCCCCAGGAAACAGACTCTAACCTGTTTTTTGTGTGGGAAGTTTACTGGGCGGTGGTCTTTCAAATATTATCTGTAAGAGGTAAGGACTGCAGGGCTGAGTGGAAGAAGCTGCACTCCAATGCATTGCAACAGATGGCTCTTCAGAGTTTTCTCCATTAAGGCAGGAAGCCCAGTCCTTGATACCTGCTACATCAACTAGTCAATGGTTGTGGGCCACCCTTGGGAAAGGGATGTGAACCTGATCAGTAATTGTTCCTGACTTCACTATGATCCATTAACTGCCCAAACTCCAGGCGACCTGGGGAATGAGCTTCTGAGTCTTGAAAAATCTCGGTGGCAGACCACAGTGTCCACTACAGAGATGATTAACTGGAATACCCCTTTACAGATCATTAGCAATACCTCAGACACCACCACTTTGAAGAGGCCAGAGAAAGTGCAATTATCTTTCATCTGTTAATCATCTTCTCATGTGTTAACTCTAAAACATAAAAATGACTTCAACACTATGCCTTGTTCCTAAAGGAGGGAGAGTATGAAACCTATTCTGTTTTTGCCACTTTCTTGACTTTTGTGTGTATTTGAAATTTTCCACAATAAAAAAGGTTTTTTAAACCCACATTTTTTTTTTTTTCATGTCTGGTTTTAACATTTTTACTCTATTGGATAGAATCTAAGAGAATAGCCTTTCTAGATCAATATTAGACTTCTGGCAATATAACTCTGCCAGCTTAGGGAAGAGGCATTGCCCAGCCACAAAAATGCCTGGCTGAACCCATCTGCTTATGATCACCTTTGGTCTCCCTGTGGAGGGCAGCCGCCATGCCTAAGGGAGCCGACAGACTGAACCAGCAGGCCTGGGTTCAAACTCTGGGCTGCCTTTCATCAGCCTTTGTGATCATACAGGTTCAATCTCATTTATAAACTGGGACTTATTTGAGGTTTAGAAACAATGCATAGGAAGTGTAATGCATAGTCAACATCCAACATAGTGGTAATCATCATTGATAAAAAGTTACCCTGGGAAATAGTTTTGTTTTGTCTCCTTGTGGGAGACATGGCATCATCCCACATCACACTGAACTTCCACCCCCTTATGCAAGTTTATTTGCTAGTTTATCTTTAGGATTTGGGTTAAGAATTTGAAATAAAGCCAGGTGTGGTGGTGCACGCCTGTAATCCAAGAGACTTGGGAGGCTGAGTCAGGAGGATTGCAAGTTCAAAGCCAGCCTCAGCAACGTAGCGAGGCCCTAAGCAACTCAGTGAGACCCTGTCTCTAAATAAAATACAAAATAGGGCTGGGGATGTGACTCAGTGGCCAAGTGTCCCTGAGTTCAATCCCTGGTTCCAAAAAAAAAAAAAAAAAAAGAATTTGAAATAAGCCAGGCGCGGTGCACATGCCTATAATCCTTTTATTGTTGGGCGGGGCTCTCCTATTTGTTACTCCTTTGGGATTTGCTTCCCTGAGATCACCTGGTTGATCAAATAGAAATTACCCAAGGATCCTAATAGCACGGACAGGGCTCTGGACCCTAAAATGGGGAAATCTGCTCGGTGGTGCAAAGTCGAGGCACATAATAATAACAATAATTCCATACATTAATATTTTTAATAGTATTTTTATTAAAAGATGTCTACTTCTAAAAGTAACACAGTATGAAAATCCACCCATTTCTTTTAAATAATATTTTATCATAGAGTCTATTCCATAAATTCTTTGGGGGTTTAAAATATGTAATTCATCATTTCATTTGATTTATTCTAACGATGTCTCTGTGTGCTAGAGAGGTGGGAGAGAATATCACTCCGAGACCAAGGTCAAGGTGAAGGACTCCACTCCAAGCACAAGATCTCACTTCCATCCATGGTTCCAGACATTAATTAGACACAAGTTTTTCCGTGGGCTAATCTGCCCACTGATCTTGAAGTCACGCCTGGTTAATTTCCCAGCTGACAATTGCCACCTGCTCCCCTCCCCATGGGAATTTCCCGAGGTGAGCCTGGCCAGCACTGACTCAGCCAGCCCACACCTCCCCAACCTCCCTCCCGGCAGCTGCCACTCACCCACCTTGATCACACTTGAAGGAAATCAAAAGTAACACCTTCTTGGGAAAGGGCTCGGGCCTCTCGCCATAGATGATACCACCTCCCACACAGCTCTGGTTCAGACTCACAGATCAAGAGAGGCAGTGTGGACCAGAGCTGGAGGAGAGTCTGGGGAAGAGGCTCATTTCCTGGTGGTCTGTGGGTGTGACAGACTTTGAGCCTCTGTGTCCCTTACTTCTTTGCTGCAGAGAACACAACGCTTGCTTTTTTCTGTGGAGTCCGCCTATTTTCTCAGTAGGGTTCTGAGGTCCGGAGTTTCAGCAGGTTGCTTTTCATGAACCAGCACTGCTTCCTTGTCCTTGCTGGTTTGAGCACCTGTTAATTCACACTACCCTTTATTGAGCACATACCATGGGCCGGGCATCATGCTGAGCAAAGTGGTCAGGCTGCCAGCATGTAGAGAGTCCCTGAGACGACAGCTGTGGATAAAGCTTTTCTGAGGTTTATAATCCACTGGGTGACAGCTGCTGGACAACTGTTTAGTTGATGGAATGATTACCAGGGACAAAGAGCTGTGAAGGGGGAAGACAGGCTGCTTTAGGAATCTAGGACAACCTTCACAACAGCCCTGGGAAGTTCGCACTGCTGCCCGTCATGGTTCAGACAGCATAACTGGGGCTGATGGAATTTAAGTAGTGAAAGGCAATGCTGAGGTCTGAACCAGGATCCGCTCATGCCAAGGACTTGGTGTGCTCCTACTGTGTGCTTGATGCTCAAATTCAGGAACAAGACTACTCACCACTGCTGCGAGTGTGCATCTTCTGTAAGTTTAAATTTAGATGCATCATTGGCCAGGCACAGTGGCGCTCCTATAATCCCAGCAGCTGAGGCAGGAGGATCGTGAGTTCAAAGCCAGCCTCAGCAACTTAGACCCTAAGCAACTCAGTGAGACTCTGTTTCTGAATAAAACATAAAAAATGGCTGGGATGTGGCTCAGTGGTTAAGTGCTCCTGGGTTCAATCCCCAGTACCAAAAAAAAAAAAAAAAAAAAAAAAAAGTTTAGACCCCATTGTTGTCGTAGGGGAAGATCAAGTGTGTTCCTCCACCAGAGGAGAGGCTTCGGAGGGGCTGTGGGACTTCTGAAATGGTATGCGAATTTTCGTGCATGTATTTCTGAGGAGAAAGTCCCAGAATCCCACCACTCCCTCAAAGGGACCAATGATACCAAAAGATAGGATCACAGCATTGGTTCATGTATTCAGGACCCTGCTCCTGACTTGGTTCTCAGCCCACCTGGCAGGCAATTGAACAAGCCCAGGACAAAAAAAGATAGTTTATTGATTCCTCATTTCTGCAAGGTGTTGGAGGTGATGGTTGAGGGTCCACCTTGTGGCCCCTCCCCTGCAGCTCTTCATAGGTAGACAGGATCCTGGTGAGTGAGCCTCCAAAGGCAGATGAACTCCTCCTTGCAATGAGAGCCCATTCTGCTGGGCTCGGGGGGAGAAACCTGGATGCTCTGCTCATCTGCGTCTCCTCACTCAGAACTCCTCAACCATGCGACTGAAGAGGGCCAGGCTTGCAGCAGGACCTGGTGCACTGGGCAATGGGTCTGGAGTCTTTGCTAGGCTCTACTTCTTGAGCCCTCCAGGCAGCTCCATTACCAGCTTCTCCTGCTGGAAGATGAGCATAGGGTCCCGCTGGAGGTGTGCAGAGTGGTTCTCCAAGCTGAGGAGGTATTTGATGTTGCCATGATTTTTTAAAAAATAACAGCTTTATTGAGATATTCACATACTATATGATTCACTACTTTAAAGTGTATAATTCAGTGGTTTTGAATATAGTCACTATTGTTCAACCCACCATCACAATCAAATTTAGAACATTTCCGTCACTCCCTATTAGCCAACACTCCCGATTGTCCCCTTACTGTTGTCTCCCTTGCCCCCACCTCCACTTTCTATCCCTGATAGGTTTGCCAGTTCTGGACTTCCCATAAAGAGAGAATTATACAACATGTGGTCTTTTGTGACTGGTTTCTTTTAAGGTTGTCAAATTTCATTCATGCTGTAATATTGAACAATTCCTTTTTATTGTTGAATACTATTCCATTCTATGTCTTCATCAGTTGAAAGACATTTTAGTTGTTCCCATTCTTTGATTATTATTAATAATGATGCTACAAACATTTGCATACAAGTTACGTGTGTATGTGTTTTTATTTCTTGAATATATACCTAAGGTTTGAATTTTCAGATCATGGGATTGGGAATATAATTCTTGCCTAGCATGCACGAGGCCCTGGTTTGATTCCCAGCACTGCAAGAAAAAAAAGATTGAAGATGAATTGCCAGATCATATGGTAACTCTATATTTAACCTTTTGAGGAACTGTCATACTGTTTTTCCAAATAATTACACTCTTACATTCCCACTGGCAGTATATATGAGGGTTCCAATATTGTCCACATCCTCACCAAGACTTGTTATTTCCTTTTTGTTATATCCCTCCTTGTGGGTCTGAAGTAATGTCAGGTGGCTTTGATTTCCATCTCCCTAATGGTGGTGAGAATTTTTTTATGTGTTCATTGACCACTTAGCGCATTTTCTTCAGATAAATGTATATTCTCATCCTTTAATTATTTGGTATTGTTCTCTTATTTTGAATTGTGTAAGTTTTTTGCAAATATTTTTTTCACACTCCGTGGGTTAGTTATTTACCTTTCTTTTTTTTTTTGGTGGTGGTGCTGGGGATTGAACCCAGGGCCTTGTGCTTGCAAGGCAAACACTCTACCAACTGAGCTATGTCCCCAGCCCAGTTTTTCATCTTCTTGATGGTGCCCTTGAAGTGCAGAAGTTAATTTTGTTGATGTCTAATTTATCTATTTTTGGTGCTTTGGGTGGTTAAGCTAAGAGACCATTGCCTAATCTTAGGCCACAAAGACCTAAGCCTATAGTTTTTTTTGTAAGAGTTTAGTAGTTTAGATCTTAATGTTTTGATCTTTGACCTATTTCGAGGCAAATCTTATATATGGTCTGAGGAAAGGGTCCAATTTCATTCCTTTGCATGTAGATACCCTGTTTTCCTGGAACCTTTTGTTGAAAAGACTGTTCCTCATTGAAATGTCTTTAGCATCCAGTGTTATTTTTTCATGTTTATTTATTTATTTTTAATTTTTAAATTTGTTTTAATTAGTTGTTCATAACAATGCATTTATTTATACATTTTGACAAATCATATGTAAACAGAGTGTAATCTCTCATTTTTCTGGATGCACATATTGTAGGATCACATTGGTCATGTAGTCATATATGTACGTGATGAAATTCTGGCATTTACTGGTAAATGGATGAAGCTAGAGAATATCATGCTAAGCAAAATAAGCCAAACCCCCCCAAAAACAAAGGCCAAATGTTTTCTCTGATATGCAGATGCTAATTCATGTTCATTTTATTGTGGTAAAATGTACATAGTATTTATCATGCTCACCATTCATTGTTATTTTAATGGCATGAAAAAACCAAGAAGCTGAAAAAATTGTGGAGGAATTTCTTGATGATCCTTGAACAGTAATGATTCATAACAGTTACATTATGCTGTGCGGTCATAAACATTATCTCATTTAATCCTCACAGGTAGATTATGGTTATTTCCATTTTAAAGATGAAGAAGTTGAGACTAAGGGGTAGAAACTTACCTAATAATCAGTGGTCCTGGGCTTTGAACCAGGCACACCTACCTGACCCCAATACAAATTATTAATGGTTATTAATTCTTATTGGCTTATGCTGGAAATAATCGCAGCTGTGTGTCAGTTACTATTATAAGCACATTCTTAACTCATTTAATTTCTACATTGATTCCACGAGGGACATGTACTACTCTCATACCCCCATACGGATTAATAAACAGAGAGGCAGAGGATTTTAAAAATAGTCCAACCAGTAAGGTCACTGAACCTAGCTTTTTAAAAATTTTAACCAGCACAATCTGTTCTTCAAAAGCTTTGTTGCTGCTGGTTTTCAGTTTTCAACGGCAGCTTCTCTTTTTAGATATTTTTACTGTCTATTCATTTGTGATTTCCACAAACAAGATGCTTTAATTTCACCTGGGCTCCTTGACTCTGAGGTTGCTCATTATAATAGTCTTGAAGACGAAGACGTTTCTGAGAGTTTTTTTCTGTCTTAATGAAATGAGTGCTTTCCTCATGTAGGGCGTCTGCTTTTCAGAGGGGGAGTCTTTATAATAACAAGGACATCCATATCTTAGGACCCAGCCCACCCTGCTGTGGAGCTCCTTGAAGCAAGATGGATGAGTTTCACCCTTCGGGCCTGTGTCCATGACTTACCCGAGCATAATAAATGCTGTAGTTCAAAGCGACGATGGGCCCTATGCTCCTAAATTTTACTGTTTCTTTTGAATCATGAAATGTCAGAGCTCATTAATTCCACTTGTTCTTTTTCGCAGATGAAAAACACTGAGTCTCCCAAAGGGTATGAGACTTGCCCAGGACTTCTGATCCCAGGCCAGGGCATTTCCTGGTCCCTCCTGCCTCTTGGCGGTGTCAGTGTATTTGTGTTTGGTTTCTTGGGGGTTATCTATCCCCAAGTGTCTGCTGCTGCTCATGTCTTGATAGTGGAATGCAAGATGATATAATGCTTTTTAGCTGTTTCATTGTGAATTTACTCCAGATAGTTTTTGTTTAATCACAACAATATTTCCCAAGTTGCCAGGCAACATGGTGATGGAGTTTCAGGTTTCCTTGCCAGCAGATGAAACAGAAAGGGCTCTCCCTTTTGCTTCCAGAATGAGCTTCATGTGCGCTCTCTCCCTCCCTTTCTCTCTCTTTTCTTTCTCTTTCCTTCTCCCTCTCTCTTCTTCCTAGATTTGTGTTCACTTTGTGTTTAGGTCAAAAAATCAAATAGGCATAAAGGAAAAAGTAGAAAAAGCAAATTTAACAGGAAATATACCAAAAATAAGTGGAGAGTGTGGACATTTGATGTGTGTGTGACGCTGCACCACGTGGAAAATTTGGCACCTTGGAGAGTGACTTTAAAACTCACCATAGACTTGGCTAACTGGGGAAGGAAAGATGATCGATTTAGACAGAATTAAAAAGTTACAAGCCATGTTTGGTGGCGCACGCCTGTAATCTCAGCGACTCGGGAGGTTGAGGCAGGAGGATCTTGAGTTCAAAGCCAGCCTCAGCAAAAGCGAGGTGCTAAGCAACTCAGCGAGACCCTGTCTCTAAATAAAACACAAAATAGGGCTGGGGAGGTGGCTCAGTGGTTAAGCGCTCTTGGGTTCAATCCTTGGTTCCCTAAATAAATAAATAAACAGATAAATAAATAAATTTTTTAAAAAAAGGTTTCAACCACAGAGTGGTTGAACATGCAGCCAGCTAAGTAAGAGCTGGTGTAAACCTGGGTGCGGAAGGTAAAGGCCAGACGCAAGCGCACTGCAAGGATGCAGCCTTCCCTCGCCGCTTCGCACGTGGTTCTAACCCACTAGGTACTTTTAACAATTTTAGGAATCAGTGGAAATGGGAGGTTGGCAGATCCAGGAAAAAATTAACGAATGAGTTGCGACAAAAGACTATAAGAAATCGCGCTGTGTTAATGAACTTGGCTGAAGCCGAATGCTTCTTGTTCCCTACCCGGTCCTTTGCAAGCAGCCCAGTCCCACGGTGGCCACGTGTGAGTGCTACCTGTTGCTCTCCTGTCACCTTCCGCCTCTCTTAGGATGGCTCTCTTATGACGTCACTCCCTTTCACCAGGAAGCTCATTCGCTTCTGCTGGTGCTGTGGACGGTGAAGTATGCGTTGCCCTAAGACGGGGCCAAGGTCTAGGACCACCACCATACAAACCAAATCAATGCCTTTTGTCACCCCCATCGGGACACCCCCCTTCCCTGCATCCTGGTACCTGCTTTCTTCTCTTTGGGATCTAGCTCCTCTTTTTGAATACCTTCTTTAATAAAATAAAACCCAGATGTTTGGCTCTGTTGACAAGGGCACGTCCCCTCCCCCTCACTCCCTGCATCCTGCAGCAGCGTCCACAATGAGTTTCCTTAATAAACAACACTCTTCCGGAATTTCTCTGATCTGATTTCCTCTGCCTCACCTTTGCCAGAATCACACTTGCCAAGGTCTCCAGTGACTCCTAACCCCGGACACAAAAAGCATGATTGTTCCTCACACTTTCATTCATTCATTGATTCATTCATTCATTCATTCATTCATTCATTCATTCAGAGCAGAGGCATACTTGTCATGCTATACACATAGTTCCTACACTCAACACACTTACATTTGACTAGAGGAGGAACTAATAAGCAGACACTCATGTCGTGCTCTTGTCCTGATCTGGGGATAGGAAATGCTTCCTAGCACTCTACAACTTGGTTGACGTCATCGTCAATTTACTGCTTCCTACCTGATCCACATGTTTGCCCTTTTAATTCAAGCTACTCTCACATCTTTCTTTGGAGTTTGGCATGTTCTGTGATCCTGTGTTTATGGAGTGCCATAATACAACACAGAGTTTTAAATACCTACTCCGTGCAGATGAAGGCGAAAAAGAAAAAAAATGAAAAAGAGAATCTAGCAAATGATTATTTCAAGGAAGGCAAGGATGAACTCTGAGAAAGGATGGCAACAGAGAACCTGTCTCAAGTTGGAGCGAGTCTGGTCTGTGTGGGCCTGTATCACCTACAGAAATTTAGGACTGTCAGGAGTCAACCTTCAAGGAGGCTCCTTCAGCCAGAAAGCAGCAGACACTGGAGCTGGTTGTTCGTGCCTGGCATCTTTTCTGATTGGCTGGTGCCAGAGCAGATTTCCGTAAGGATTATCCAAGCCTCAGCTCAGGTGCCTTTCACAGTGTCATGAAGGCCCAGGATGGTGTGCACATGGTCATACAGTTCTGTAAAACTTTGTACAAATAAGGTAACTGCAATTCATTAAGACATTGTCTCTTTCTAATGTGATTTCTTTCTCCACCATGCTCCTCCCTTGACTTGGTGACTGCAGGCATTTAGAGATCAGGCCGAGGGAAGTAGACCTTGGGCAAACATTTAGCTTGGGTTAGAGGGATAGTTTAAGAGGCTCACAGTGTATGGTTAAATATTTCCAGCCACTCTTGTGTAGGAGTAGTTTCTAGAAATGCTTCCAATGCCCCTTGTGCTGACTCAACCAGTGTCAAGACTGAGCTGATGTGAACAGTCACTGGGGCACCTGGCAGCAGAAATACGTAGGTAATAGAAGATCATTAAGATTTGAAATAGAAGAAGCCAGAAACTTCCTATCATCAGACATGTAAAACTTTAAACTGAGGCCTCACTTTCCATCCATGCCTTGTCGAAACAGGAATTCTTCCCTGTCCTTTATAATGCAACCTAAACAATTATAAATGTACCATATAAACAAATCATTGCATTTCCATAGGATGCTCATCGAAATATCCTGATGTTAACAAGGGAATTGTACCAAAAATGCAAATCACAATAAAAAAGTAATATATTAAAGTACAAAACAGTAATATATTAAAAATACAAAAACTGTTGGAAAAAAATAATGGATACACTCTCAAATTCTTTTTTTTTTTTTTTTTTGTACCAGGGATTGAACCCAGGGACACTTAACCCTGAGCCACATCCCCAGCCCTTTTTTGTATTTTATTTAGAGACAGGGTCTCACTGTGTTGCTTAGTGCCTTGCTAAGTTGCTGAGGCTGGCTTTGAACTTGCAATCCTCCTGCCTCAGTCTCCCAAGCTGCTGTGATAACAGGCACCTGGCCACTTTTGGATTCTTGACGAGCTAATTCATGAAGAGGCATGACTCTACCAATTATAATCAAGTCCACCAAGATGGGCCCTTGCTCTAGTGGACTTGATTATAATTCTCTTCTTTGCTCCACTCCAAGGGTGAAGAATCTGTGGGGAACCAGGAGATGCTTTCTTTTCAATCGTGTTAACTGCTGGGACATTTTTTTTTTTTTTTTTTTTTTTTTTTTTTGCTCTCCCCCGTGGTCACATATTATTTGGGGCTTACTGGATTGCAAGATTCTTGAGGGTACTGACCTTGCCTTCTATATCTCTGAAACTTTCTTTTCACACATTAATTTAGATTTGGATGGAGAAAAGGAATGTCCCCAATAAGCTTTGTTTACAGTTGTTTATTGATTTGTCATAATAAACCATCCCAAAATTCAGTGAATAAAACAACTGTTTTATTTTATTCGTGGTTTTAAAGGTAAGAAACTCAGGAACAACTTGACTCTTGTCTTTTACCCCTGTGGTGTGAACTGGGGCAGCTGGGGCTGGAGGATGTATTTCCAAGATGTTGGCTTCATCCACAGTCCGGCAACTTGGATTCTGTGGCCTGTAACTATTTGCATGGCCTCTCCACATGGCTTGGGCTTCTTACAGTGCAGTCATCTTGGGGGAAATCACTCTTTTTGCACATGCTCACACTTCAGCCCCTATTCTTCTCTTGATATAGCTCAGTTGGTAGGGTGCCTGCCTCGCTGGGACATTTTTTTTGACAAGAAATCTACACCTAGGAGACAGGTATCTGGAAAATACATTCAGGAAAGAAAAATTTTAAACCACCCTGGAAAGAGTGTGTGGCAAAGCAGATTTTGTAGCTAGCATATTAGAGAAAGCCAGACAGTAGAAAGTGCAGTGCAATTTTGTGACATGCAAAAAATAGCCACCTACTTAGGCCACCCCAAAGGAACAGGGGAGAGCCAAGTACCTTGGAATAATAGGGTTAAGGGGAAGTTGGCTGGTGAGTGAGGCAAATGTTCTGCTGGCTGATTTTGGCTGTGAGGCCCTGATGAAGAGAGTCCTGGGCTTTGCTTTCCAGAGCCAGCCCGGAGGTACTGTGACCCTTGTACCCTGCTTGGCTCAGGCTGCAGCCAGACTTTGAATTGAAATGAAAATATCCTTCTAAGGGTATTTCAGGTTCAAAATCCAGTTGGCTCTTTGGAGGAAAAAGGATATTATCTGATGACAGATAGCAGTGGCCAGAGTCTGACTGTTACTCATAGAACCAGCATATGCTGGAAATTCCAGGGAGGTGTGTTCCAGAAACCCTGCATTCCAGCTCTTGACTTCTGGTTTAGGAAAACAATAGGGTGCTGGGAGCAGAGGGTGTGTGTGTCTGGGGAGCTGGACATTCATCTCCAGTCAGAGTATGACTGGAACTATAAAGCCATACCACCATTCCTCAAAAGCTTGGGAATTCCTTAGAACACTAAGCCCTGGTATGTGATGCTTGCCTTTATTCAACTTGCTTTGCAAATATCTATGGTGAGTTTGCTCTGGGCCAGCCATTTGTGCTAAGAATTGGAATGTAAAGACACAAAAGATAGGGAACCTCCCCTTAGGCTTTTGCAAATTTAATAGGGGGCTTACAGAATTATGTTCTGACAAAAAAATGACCTAGTGGGAACTGGCAGCTACTCGCTAATTCTCTGGAAGTTGGCATTGGCTGAGTTATGTTGAATGGATTTTGGACTGGAAGCAAAGATGTAAGTTAATTTGGGTCTCCGCGACCTTCTGCCTCATAACAAATCTGTTTCCATTTTATTCTGCTTTTCAGCACATCGAGGTCCCTGCCTCACTGTCTCATGGGTCTCTTGATGAGCAGAAGTACTGAGAGCATTCAGTAAAGGTCACGACTCTTTGTTGCTAATCTTGTAACCATCTACTAAGTACAAAGCCCTCCAGTGCTCCTTCCAAATTGGGCTATTGCTGCGAGGATGGAGAGGAGGCCGGTACAGTAATGGCCCTTAATCTGGGGACCAGAGCACCAGCTGTTGGGAACTTTGCCAGAGCCAGAGTGTACTTCAGTTAACCCGATGGTTAACACAGTGGTTCTGCTGTTAGCATCCTGATGGGATAGGCTCCTCCCTCAAGGAGGCCAATTGAGCCAAACAGTGAAGTTTTTGGAGCTGCAATGTGAGTAGATTCTGAAGCAAATGGCAGCAAAGCCAGTGCTTTATCTTCTTCCAAAGCTGGAAATGATGCTTTTCTGTGCTTCACAGTTGAATGGCTTGTAGCAATGGTGTGGGACATTCTTACACTATGAGATACAGGCTCTTCTCTATGGTGGTCAACAAAGCCAGCTGACAGGACTCCATGTTTGGGGATAAAGGGAGAAGGTTTGAGAACAAAGGACCAGAGAAGTGCACAAATGTTCCATAAAAAGTTATCGTTGAGGGTTGGGGATATAGCTCAGTTGGTAGAGTGCTTGCCTCCCAAGAACAAGGCCCTGGGTTCAATCCCCAGCACCACAAAAAAAAAAAAAGAAAAAAAAAAAAAGGTTATAGTTGAGGGCTGGGGTTGTGGCTTAGTGGTAGAGCACTTGCCTAGCATTGGGTTGGATCCTCAGCACCACTTAAAAATAAATAAATAAAAATAAAGGTATTGTGTCCATCCACAACTAAAACATTAAAAAAAAAGTTCTAGTTGATGGTGATAAGGACTAGCGTTCATCTAGGGCTGCCACCATGAACTTTGAAATTAAATAGCAGAAGTGAATATACTATGATCTTCAACCTCTTATTCACTGGGATTGTGGGCAAGTTCATAAGAAAAGACCAACATAAATACAAGAGCAAGAGCAACCAGTTGACTGGACCCAACCAAATGTATAGTTCTTGGCTCTCATCGGCTATTTTTCTTTTTTCTCTTTCTTTCCTTTTACTGGTTATTGAATCCAGGGCCTTGCACTGAACTACACCCTCAACACTTTTCTTTTTCTTTTTTTTTTTTTTGCAGTGCTGGGGATTGAACCCAGGGCCTTGTGCTTGGGAGGCTATATATAGCTCCCAAGCTATATCCCCAGCCCCACTTTGCATTTTTATTTTGAGACAGGGTCTTGCTAAGTTGCCCAGGCTGTCCTTGAACTTTCGATCCTCTTGCATCAGCCTCCTGTGTAGCTAGGGTTACAGCTGTGCACCAAGGCACATGGCTCAACTTCTTTTTAAACCAGTTCTAATTATTTGTATAGTTAAAAGTTAATGCTTATATGGCACAACTTGCTTCACAAGAGCAATGATGACGATAGGTGTTGCTTGAGTATGTTCAAATTCATTGCTACACTTGACAGCCTCTCATCTGTCTCAGACTTTCTTCCTAAAGAGAGTCTTAAACATCTTCTCTGTCTTGGATAGGTCTCCGGATATAGCAAGTGCCTGGTTGTGTTGCTTGATGATGGTGATGATTGACAGCTGGCCTTTTTAGTGCTTGCTGTGTACCAGGCTCTTTATTCTACACTCCTCATTCATAAGCTCATTAATCATCACCACTTAGATCGAGTCAGGCATCTCCACTGTTGATGGGGAGACTGAGGCAACAAGAGAAGTAAGTAGTCTAAGTCCGGACGATACACACGCGGCCAAGCTGGGAAAGGAACCCAGGTGTTTCAGGCTCCAGAGTCTAAGCTCTTAATCACTCTCCTATACTGATTTCATAATACTGAGGAACCCTGATAACCCTTTACTCCTGTCCTCATCAGATGTATGACAAACTGTATAAATAATCCAGTTTTCTTCCCAAAACATGCTATTATTTCTTTAAAGGATGTAACTCAAAGGTTTTTTACAAATGGTAATCTAATCTTCTTTTGATATTTTGCACCCACATCCTGGAGAGTATGTTAAAAGATGCTATTCATTCTGCCGCTCACAGACATCCCCTTCCTTTTTAAGCTACTGGGGAACAAAAAAAAGAGGAAGTCCAATCTGCTGGGCCAAGCAGGTCTGGAGTGGAGTCTCTTGTTCTGGCATGAGTATCCTCACTGATTAAATCCAAGATACTTAATGATCCATGGTCCAGAAGACTCGTGCAGGTCAGACAATTTGTTTTCCGCCTGGCAGGGACCTAATGGGGTTTAATACAGGCAGAAGAGATTTCAGTCTCTTGGTTGGAGGATGTAAGCTGATGGGTTGTACGGCTCTTTCCATCCAAAAACTTGTTAAGAAAAGAATTCTCCAGATTAGGCAACTGAATTCTTCTTCAATTTTTTGACACACACCTCCTTTAAAAACGAAACAAAACAAAAAAGATATGAAAAAGGACAAATGAAAACTTGTTGGGGACTGGTCATTGCCCCCGAAAACTCATTGCTGTCCTGGGGGTTGACATTTGAGGGGGGATGGGTGAAAGCATAAGTACTTGGTTAGGAGGCAAGGACAGAGAACGACCTGTGGAGGGAAGCCCCAAGACGAGGAGGGGGATCCTCACAGAGGTCACTGGCCATCAAGGGGGAGGGGCAGGGCATGCAGGGACAGGGAGACTCCATTCTTGGAGTTGCTCATAACCCTTCTACTGCTTATTGTCATGGTGGCTTAAGTCTTTTATTTTTAAAAGCAAGGGGACATATATTGTCTCATCTCTTTCTTTTCACTGTGCCCTGTGCAGTGGATGGTGCAGAGATCCCCTCATTTTACAGTTGAAGCTGTGGACGTTCAGAGAGTTCGGCTAAGTCACCAAGAGTTAGTTTACTGTGTGGCTTTGGCTGTAAGGCCTCTTGACTGTGAACTTGCTTTGTGGTACCTGATCTAGATCTCTGAGGTTATAATAGTGCCCTGACAGCAAAACTTTTCTAAAACATTGGCTCCTAGAGGTTTAAGAGAAGAACAGTTTTGAAATTGAATAATTTAAAACGCATTTGGTCATAGAGTCATAGAGTCTTGAAATGTGCAATTTGTTCTTGCAAGTGAGCCTAGGGATTAAGAGATTTAGCTTTTTGTGTGCCTCTCTCTCTCTCTCTCTCTCTCTCTCTCTCTTAAAATCTATTTAGAGTTTTAAAAATTACCTAGAAGCCCATTCTTTTTCATGGTTTCCCCCACAATGAAAATATATTTCTGCTTTCTTTTTAATTTTTGTATAAGACATTCTCATTATATAAAATTCAAATAACATATAAAAACATAAAGAAGAAAGCAAACTGGGCATGGTTGTGCATGCCTGTATTCCTCTCAGGGACTTGGGAGGCTGAGTCAGGAGGATCACAAGATCAAGGCCAGCGTCAGCTACTTAGTGAGACCCTGTTTCAGAATAAAAAATAAAAAGGGTTGGGAATGTAGCTCAGTGGTAGAGTGTCCCTGGGTTCAATCCCTAGTACTGCCAAAAAAAAAAAGCCAAGTCTTGTGTAGGAGGGCTAAGCCATTCTAGGCATAAGGAACAGCAGACAGAATGGCATGTAGGATGGAGGTTGGAGCGTGTGTGTGTGTGTGTGTGTGTGTGTGTGTGTGTGTATTTAGACAGTGTGTGGAGAGAGACTATCAAGAAACGAAGGGGTGGGCAGGGGCTAGATGAGGAGGGTCTTGAATTCGATGTCTTGATAACTGAATTAACATTTGCCCTGGGAACCTGGGCAGTGTGGGCCTATAGCAGACTGGCTTCTAGAAAGATCACATGGGCAGCACGGGGTGGACAAAGTAGATCTGAGTACAGACTGGCACAGAAGAAGGCTGTGGCTTAGTCCACTCAGGAGCCACAGGAACCTGGGTGTGAGCAGAGGTGAACAGAGGTGCTGGGGATGGGAAGCAGGGCTAGGGGAGAAAGTAGAGGCTCCCGGGAAAGGGCAGAGGAGACAAGAGGTCAACCATGGAGCTGGGGGCCGCAGAGCTCCCCCCCAGGACCCCTGTTTGAAGGCAGGCTCTGCAGAACCAAGGAGACCATCCCCCACAGTTTTTTCTCAGGTAAATATAGAAGCAATGGAGAGAAAGTTAAATTATTTGGAAAAAGGAAAGAATAAAATGTAAAAACATTCGGGTCTTTGAAAGAAAAATGGAAAAGCATACAGGATTGGTTTGACTTTCTCTAGGGAGCCTATACGAGAGAGCATTGCAGAAAGGAGCGAGACATAAGCCTCCTGGATGTTGGGGCGCATTGCCCGGCAGCAGGGAGTGGGGACAGCTGATAGCTCTCACTGGGATTCCAGTGAGATGGTCCCTCTCTGGAATTCACAGGCCAGGGTCATGTCGGCTTCTTGGGGTGGTATATACCCAGTGGCTGGTCAGTGTGGCATACAAAGTAAGGTCTCCACTTAATTTGGGACACTTCTGATGCCTCCATGGGTCACTCAAGGCTTGGATTCTGACTGCATTGAAGTCCACCTTCTGCTGGACCCTTTTTACATGCCCCCCACCCTCACCCAGACTTGATCTACAGAGACTCCTTAAGGGCCTTCTTGAACCCAAGAAGAAGCCTGTCTGAAGCATTAAAGAAGAGAAAATGAGTGGATGCTTGAAGAGGGCCAGCCATATCAGAGTTTTCCAGAAAGTTCAGTGACAAGCATTTGTTTCATCAATGATGTAGGTGATAGTATTTTCTAGGACTTTTGGGCTTGGAAAGTGGTCTGACCAGGTCCCCAGAGAATGGGTTTTGATGTCAGATAGACCTGAGTATGAGTTCCTGCTCTATTTTATCGACTCTGGGAATTTGAGAAAGTCACATTACACCTCTGCCCCTCAGATGCTTCATCTTTTAGGCAGTAATAAAGATCCCACTTACATGGGATCTGGACATTGCCATCTGGACATTGGGGATAAACAAAATGGCTGTTCTTGCTTAGATCCCAGTGCTTGGTGCATGGTAAGGTCCTCAGCAAGTGAGGACTGAAACATTGATGGGAGGTTTCAGTCAGGGTGGTATCAGCAGTAATTTGGGCATCCAAATCCAAGGAAAGAAGAGTAAAGAATGAGAAAAGTGTATCATGGTAGAACGAGAAGGTTATTGCTGCCAAGACCTGGCTGGGTAGACCGACCCAAATTACCCATATCGGGTTCCTGGAAACTCGCCTAGCAAGTAAATTCAATTAAGAACATTTTAAAGTATCTACCATGAGTGAGAATGCTGCCAGGAGAGGACTCAACATAATGGTCATTTTTCTGGAGAACCTGAATTACAACTCTATTACTGGCTTGGTTAAGGAATTTATTTTATGAATTAAAGAATTTTTATCAAATATATGTAATCATTGTATGGCATTATATATATATATGTGGAATATAGTGTGGCATAGAATGAGCTCTGAAAATATTCACTAAATGAAGTATAAGACTCTTCAAGTTAATTGTTTCGGTCAGTAGAATTTATATCATACTGCAAATGAAGTTATTTAGATGGGGATATAGCTCAATAGTAGAGCATTTGCCTAGCCCATGTGAGGCCCTGGGTTCCATCCTCAGCACCACACACAAAAAAATGAAGTATTCTCCATCCACATTTGGTTGGATCCACCAATATGGAACCCAGGGTCGTGGAAAGCTGGCTATCATCTTACTATCCACTCAGTTGGTCCACTGTTGGACTCAGCCATTGTAGTTTTCATGGTCTTCTCTCTCTGCCAGTTTGACTCCCTTTATCACTTTCTAGATCAGAAGGGGCTCTGGAAGTCTTGCTGCTGGATCTAGTCTCCCTCCTTGCATCTCCTCATCAAGCCCCTGACTTTGAGGGCTCATGCAAGTCTGCTCTGAGGTCTAGTCTTGCTCTTCTTCTTTCCTGCTTCCCACGTGGATATTGGGCTCCAGCCTAGAAAGGAGTTCTTCAGGACCACAGAGCCTGTGTCCACTCCCTCCCAGCTCTGCCCTTTGGACAGATCTCGTCCCTGACTTCCTTCTGGGAAGCCCATGTTAGCCACTGATGGTTTATCAGCTAATAAAATAGTGTAGTGGAAGGGAAAGAGGAAGAAGGGGGAGAAGGAGAAAAGGAAACCATCTATCCAAAAGAAATTTAAGATAACCGCATTCCTCACCTCTGAAATAATGGGGGGAAAAAACTGTATCTAATACTTCAGGGTAGTTTCCTACTTAGGAATTGCTCGCATTCCAGATCCTAAAGCAGCTACTAGGAAATAGGAACTCACTTTCCCAAGAAACACTAGTATACCTGGTGATTTTCAGCCCTGGTCCACAGGAGCCCTTTTGCCATATGGACCAGAAGTATCACGCTAATAAACCGGTTAACAGCCCCCAACCCCCATCTATAACATGGTCTCTGCAATACATTGATGAAATCTGTGTTAGGTTTGGGATGCGAGTGACAGCTGGCAGAGAGGGTACCATCCTCCAGGGTCTAGCAGTTGGCATAATTAAAGTTGCTTCTACCTTCTGGACGGGCCGCTCCCAGATACCAATATCCTTATAAGGAAGGTGCTTTTGGGGGGCAAACACATGCTAATTAGCAAAATTTGCTCGATGGAGGTGAAGGTTGGACTTCAAAACCAGCCTTCCCTGCAGCCCGTGGCTCACAAGAAGAGCATCAGAACATTATTATTATTTTTTTTCCTGCAGAAAGTCCATTTTGTATGCATTCACTGCCGCTGCAGACCTCCAGGACTTGACTGTTTTTCTAATGATGATGAATAAAAGCAGAGAGTCTTTGAAGAAAAAAGTTCATTTTGATTTTCCAAGACGAGTCAGCAGCAGCCCCAGAGACTTTCCAATCCTTTTCGCCCCACGCTCCCTGCTCGGAGCTTCACATTCACGCGTTGTTTGCTGTAGCTGAAAAACGCCTCTGTCTCTAGAAAGCTAAGTGGATGCAAATGGATTTGGAATTGTCGGCTTGGAACAGTCTCCAGTGGCCTGGAGCCCCGAGACAACTTTGATGGCCTTGACAGAGCCACCCTGTGCCTCCTCGGGAAAGCCGGCTGCGTGGCTTGCTTTCGCCGTGGCAGCTCTCCGGGAAGGAGCTCTCCGTGAGGCTACAGAAGATGAAAGAGGAACCATGTTAATTACTGCAAAGTGCTTTTTTACTTTCAAAAGTGCTGCACTAGCTTTAATTAGTTATTCCTACTCACAACACTCCGGCGAGGTAGGTCAGAATTCTTACTCCTTTTCTACCTTGAAGGAAATGAAGACACAGAAATTTAATGACTCCCCAGGGGACCTGGGGGAAGTTGGTCTCCTAGACAGAGTTAGGCTTTCAACTTGGTGTGTCTGGCTTTGCCAAGTCTTGTTGCCATCACTGATAGCCTAAGAGCTTCATGAGTAGGGACAACTGTCAAAAGCCAGAGGCCATGGTGTTGGAAATAAGGGGGAAAGGACAGTTCCTTCTCTGGTCCACACCATGGCAAGGAAGCTTGGTCCCTGTCCCTCTGAAGAAGGCAAGGTTTGGGAGTGGGACTTCTCCTGGTGAGATGCCCCTGGAGTGTGATGGAGTGGGGATAGGTTCCAGGCACTCCTGTCCCCCTGACGTGTACTTCCAGGTTCTTACCTGCGTGGCTCAGGAAGCAGAGATGCTGGAGCATCTGTCTCTCAATCCTGAGCAGAAAGAGATTAAATGCTGGGAAAAGACATGCAGGGTGGCAGGAAGGGGAGGCATGGCCCTTGGAGTCAGCTCCTGGATCACTTTCAGCCTACTCCACTCTTAGGCTCTGCTCCTCATCAGTACCTTGGAAGTGAAACCTGAGTGAATGGACTTGGGCGTCAGGCATGGGCCCTCTGATGGTTGTCACGGAATCACTGTTTAATCCTTGTTTTTCCTTTTCCACATCCAGGTTGAGCTGCAATTTGGTCTTTTCACTTTGAGACCCCTCTCCCCACCATCCCCACTTTCCAATTGAAATTTCCTCTGGATTTGAGCAGCTAACCTCACTTGCAGACTTTGCAGACAGCGTGGGTCAGAAGGCCACTTTGAGAAACTGTCAACAAGGCCTCCTTATTTCAGTGCTGGAATTGGGAGCTGGTGGGCTGGCTTGGTCCAGGGAGGACTAACATCTCATGGAAGAGTCACAGGGTTAAAGGGCAGAGGGTCGAGGAGGAAGGTCCAGCTCCATGACGGAGAGAAAGGAGCAGCTCTGGAAGAAGCTCCACCTGCCCACTCCCTGCACCCACCCACCCTGGGAGTGTCCTCAGACTGGGCTTCCCTCAGGGTTGACGTGGTGAGGAGGGAGTGAACATGTTCCGTTTGGGATCCTTGCCTTCTACGGTGGATGCAGCTTCTCTCACCTCGAGGTTTGCAGGTCCCCTGGAAGCAGCCTCTGTATTTGGGCACAGCATTGCTCTTTCTAGGGAAGGGGAGATGCTCAGTCCCACATGAGCCAGGCCGTCCTCCAGGGTGGGAGGTGAGACAAACCTCGGGTGTTCTTGAACCTTCCTGATGCAGTGGGAGGGACATTTCTTCTGACCCATCCTGCTCCCAGGAGCCTTCACATGGCAACTTGACTTTCCATCCTGGCTACTGAGTGCCAGACCTTCTGGAAAAAAAATCTCTAGTCCTTTACCCACTTGTCCATTTACTTCTTGGTGACTTGGTATAAATTCTTTAAATGGCTCGGAGTCTTATTTCTTCATTCATAAAAGCAGAGCAATACTAGTATCTATTTTGTGAGGATCCAATGCTTTGGGACAGTCAAAGCACTGCAAATAGAGCCAAGTTAGGTGTTCTGAGTCGCATTAACTTCAGTGTGCACAGGAGAAGGCAGACATTGCCTGGTTATGGTGCAGCATCCGTTCATTGCCCTTGAACTCTGGAGAGACCCAGGAGGTAGGCACCCTTCCATTGCCATCTCCCTTCTTTCTTGAAAACATTATTTGTGAACCAGAGGTCAGAATTAAATGGATAATTCTACCAAAGGAATAGTCTACCTGCTGAATAAATTTCAAATTCCTTAGCACTGAATTCCACACTCAAGGCCAGACTCAGGATCTGGCCCCACACAGACACGACCAGTTGTCACATGCCTCCTGAGAATGAACCCAGGAAGGACTGTCCCCCCACTCCTCCCCAGGGACCCCTGGCTGTGGTTATCCTCACTGCTCTGGCACACCTAGAATTTCCTTACCTCATCTGTGTGCTCTTTCATTTCTTCTAATGAGACCCACTTCCTGTGTCATCTCTGCTATAGAGACTTTGTGGTCTCCTGCCTTCTTTCCCCTTCAGATCAGACCACACCTTTTCTGTGGTACATTTACCCCACCCTCAAGGGTTAGTGTGCCTGTGCCCGTGTGCACACGAGTGCTTGGATCCATCCCTGCCACCCGTCTTACCTCCTTCTAGTCCCCCTTCCAAATGGTGCTGGGGTCTTAATTCTTTTTTTTTGTTTGTTTGGTGCTGGGGATTGAACCCAGGGCCTTGTGCTTGCGAGGCAGGCACTCTACCAACTGAGCTATATCCCCAGCCCCTGGAGTCATAATTTTAAAAGCACAAATTGAGACCTCACCTCCCTGTTTTAACCAGCTTCTCTCATCAAACTCCAGGTACTGTGCTCAGCACTTTACATTCATTACTTGACATGAACCTCATAATCTCTGAGGTGGGAGAAAATTATGCCCATTTTATAGATGAGAAAATAGAGGTTTAGAAGATTCAGCATCTCTTCTGGGATTATGCCATTGGGACAGGAAGGAATTCAGTTTGATGTGTGGCTGGCCTGCAAATCACTGACCCTTAGGCAGTATAGCCTATTCTGTGCTCCACCAACTATAAACCCTGAAATAGGATAGAGACACTCACCAGACACTGAGGCCCTGGGCCTGGTTTCCAGCAC
Organism: Glaucomys volans; assembly: GCA_020662805.1. Taxonomy (NCBI): domain Eukaryota; kingdom Metazoa; phylum Chordata; class Mammalia; order Rodentia; family Sciuridae; genus Glaucomys; species Glaucomys volans. The sequence goes on from JAJEJO010004534.1 coordinate 79,456, forward strand.
TGGCCCATGTGCACTATGGTACAGCTTGATAGATGGATGTTATTCCCCTGACCCTTCCTTTTGGGGCTGGGCCTTAGCATTTGCTGCTGCCTCTGCCTGGAATGCCCAGTTGCTCATTTTTTGAGCCAGCTCAAGTGTTCGGTGCTCTGGGAAGCCTGCCCTCCCTCCCCATCTCCAGTCATGCGGGGATCATTTGGGCCGCTTTCCTGTGTCCCCCACTCCGCCAGCCTTCCCCAGCTCTTCCTGTGATTTGCTATGGATTCCCATGCAGACCCACCTCCTGTCCTGGAGGACACCGGCTTTGTTGTCCTCATCTCTGCACCCCTAAGCCTTGCTCTGGACCCACCCAAGAGCATGTGCTATTGATGGTGCAGGAATGAAAAGTCGGAGAAATGAGGAGTGCTCCTCTGCTCTAAGTGACGACAGAGCCCATCTTCCACCACACAGGTCCAGCAAACTCTCATGGTGCTGGGCCCCAGGGGAGAGGTTTGGGGAAATCAAGTTATTATTCCTCTGACTGCTTGGGAAAAATGTGTGAGTTCCCTACAGGTCACCTGATTGATTCTGAGGGCAGTTCAAGTCTGCACTTCAGCACTAGAGAACTGGATGCTGGACAATTCTCCAGAGCTCATTTTGCCCCATGCCATCTACTGATCTGGGTGACAGAGAGATTAAGTGACTTGCTCAAGGACCCTCCTGTAGAACTAAGGGACAGATCCTGAGATGGGAACCAGTGGCCAGTGGTTTCAAATCTGGACCCCATTTTTCAACCCTGGTGAAGGGTCTCATGGAGGGTGGCCAGCTCTGGAATCCTTGGGACCATCTGGTGAAGTTGAGAACAGATCAGCAGCTCTACTTCAGGAGCCTGAGGCTGCTCAGGGTACCTGAGCTGCTTCTGGGACAGGAAGTAATACTTTCAGAGCCTTAGCCCCAAAACCTCAGAAAACCTTTTGATGATGCATTAAATGTCAAGTCTATTGTTGAGAGGAGAGGAAAAAAAAAAAAAAAAAAAAAAAAAACCAGGTATGAGCCTTTGTTATTGAGATGACAGGAGATACCTAGTAATATCACAGGAAGTCATGCTGTCAAAATAATAGGGAGGTAGTGTCTGGCTGGGGCCACACCTTATAATAACTGTACTTAGCACACCAGAGCTTTTGCTGCACCTTCTGGTCTATGTGATTCTAGCTGGAGCCCAAGAGGGAGGGTGTAGAAAAGATGCTGGGGTCCATTCTGTGGGTATCTTCGCTCCGAGGTGCAAAACACAGAGTTTAACTGAAAGACTGCAGGCAATTATCATGAAGATTTAGGTTTTAGAAAAAAGAAGAATTGATGTAAAAAAATTTTAAAATTTGTTTTTTTCCTAAATGATTTGTCTGCTTGGATGATAATCTCCAGATAATTGCAGCATTTGGAACCTAAAGGGACTCTAAAGTATCACTTTTCCAGCAAGTGGGGGCGTGGCAGCAGTTTGCAGATGGACTGGCCCAGGTCCTCAGCCAGGTGATGGTCCAGGAAGCTGGCCTCCAGGCAGCCTGGCCCCACGCCCACGACTTCCTGTGGCCACACCCTGTCACTCGTCATCTCTTCTGCAGTAGAGCTAGCTCCTCCAGGCCAAGCCTCTGTTCTCCAGGGCAAGGATCTGACCCAGCACCCAACACAGAAGAAGGAGAATAAATTCTGGACGTGCGTTTGCAGAGAGCATAAGCAAAAGTTGTGCAGTAACTGGATTCTTCCATGAGCCTGTATATGAAGCCTGGAGAGCTATCTCCCAGCTTAGGTGTTAAGAATATGAAGGGGGCCAGGCATGGTGGTGGATGCTTGTAATCCCAGCATTTTGGGATCTCGAGTTCAAAGCCAGCCTCAGCAACTTAGTGAGGACCTAAGCAACTCAGTGAGACCCTGTCTCTAAACAAAACATTAAAAAAGGGCTGGGATATGGCTCAGTGGTTAAGCCCCTCTGGGTTCAATTCCTGGTACCAAAAAACAAAACAAAAACAAACAAACAAACAAACGAACAAAAAAGAAGGGGCTCAGGATGCAGAGGGTGTGAGTGGTGGGTGCATTTGGAAGCTCAGCAGCGTTTCTTCCACAGCAAGGGACGTCTTGCCTCTCTCAACTCTCCGCGTGGGATTTTCTCTCCTGATTCCAGTTTGACTCCCTTCCAACCTGTCTCTCCAATTGCCTACTTGACAGTTCCACTAGGATAGTTAGAGGTGCCCTAAGCTGGTCACGGCCAATCCATCTTTGATTACCCTAAATCTAAGGAGACAATCTTGGCTCTGTTTCCCACTCCTCCAACCCCAGCCCATCTATCAGCAAGTCCTATTGGCATTTAAGAATGCGTTCCATGTGGGGCCACATGTGGGGTCACCGCTCTACTCCTCCCCTCCCCCAGCCCACCACCTTCTCTCCCTGACTTTCAGGACATAGCTACCTTCCTGCAGTTCTGAGGCTAACCCAAGCTTGTTCCATTTTAGATCTTTGTCTCCCAGTGCCCTATTTCCAGAACATTCCTCCCCGAATCTTGGCATGGCCGATTCTTTTGCACTGGTCTCAGCTCAGATAGTATCCCTTACAAAGGTCCTCTCTCATCCCTAATCCAAGAAAGTCCCTTTTATCATCATCACTTATCACATCCCCGTTTTTGGTTTTGTTTTTAGGACATGGACCACCATCGAACCTGCTCCTGCTGATTTATGTGTGTGTGTGCTGCTACCTCTCTACACTGAAAAGGGACTTGGGTCAAGGAGCCCAATCAATAAGCATTTGGTGAGCAAAACATGTGCCTCCAAAGGAGTCTCTGTCTTTCCTTCCTCTCTATCATTTGCCTGTAAATGCCAAACAACTGCTGAAAAAACCGGCCAATGAGTTCAAGGACACTCACAAGATCTTTGAAAAAGAAAGGGTTTTATTCCTGTCTTTGCCATCGCAACGGAGCCAGGGGCAGCATTTTTTGCTTTGAGCTTCCCAGGGGAGGTGTGCACCACCTGGCTGTGACTAGCATGTCCGGGTCCTCATCAGCTAATGAGAAGTCCCAAGGTCTGCAAGGCTGAGGATGGAGGTGTGAGCAGGATTCGTGCTGCGCTCTTGTTAAACTCTGCAGTGGAGCCTCCCATGGGGGCAGCAATTCAGCATTACCGAGGTCTTAGAAATGCTAGCGGCTTGTTCTCCAGGCTGTTTCCTACCTCCTGCCAGGACGCCCAGCAGGGTGGTGGGGTTGCAGCTTTCTTACTGGACACTCAAGTGTCTGTGTGCGGTGGCTCTCAAGCAGCCACGGAGATCTCCTTCCTCTGGGCCTTTGAGAGCTCAGTCTTCCTGCTGGGACACTTGGCTGGGCCCGGAGGTGCACGTGACAGGGATGACCCTGCATATTCACCAGGAGAAGCGACCACCTCATTTGCTGCAAACTTGCCGGACTGCACTGGCTGTGGTTGCCAATTCATTTTTCCATCCCCAATGGTTTGTGCGAGCTGTGTGCCAGGACAGTTTTATCTGTGCCCCCCACCCCACCCTCCATGAGGTATGATATAGAGTGTGTTTCTATATCAGGTATGATATAGAGTGAGGGATCTGAATGCAGCTCAGAGATGTTAAGTGACCCACATCACCTGAGAGGCAGTCTGGGAACTGACAGAACTAGAAGTCCGTATTCTCATGGCCCCAAGACCTGGGCCCTTAGTGATCAGCTGTCCCAAGTAGCCCAGGACCAAGGGTTTTCCCAGGACATGGGATTTCCAAATGCTAAAACCAGGAGAGTGCCAGACAACTGCGATGGTTGGTCATGTTACTTACAGAGGCAGAGAGGTTACCAAAACCAGGCCATTTGGGTTCAGACCTGGTGTAGGTTTCCGATTAAAAGGAAAATGTACCCCCTTTGGGGAGTGTAGCTGGCCCTGACTCCAAGCTCCTTTGGGCTGAATGGTGCTTTTTGATGACAGGTAGGATTTTCAGATACACTTACATTTCTTCTCTCTTTTTCTCCAGTCATGCCTTTGATGTCCTTTGTGGGATAATTTAGCAAGTCCTGGTCACCTCTGAAATGGTTCCACAGGTCATGCAGGTCCTAGGTCAAAGGTTGCAGCAGGACAGCCTGGAAGGGGGTACACCCCATGACGCCTTCCCCTTGCTGAAGCTGATGGGACGCCTGAGTTGCTGGATCCCCCCCAGGGGAAGGAGAGAATCTAGGGCTACCAGAAGTCCAGTCCTTACATTTTCTATTGACCATCCAAGACTGCTAAGCCGTTTTGTCAGCAGGGCTGAGACCAGCCATTCTTGTTACCCTTCCCTCCTGCCTTCCCTGTCTCTGTTTCTCCCTCTACCTTTGCCTCCCACCAGGTAGCTTTTGCATCTTAGTTTCTCCTGAGGCCAGTTTCACAGAACTTTCTGCCTGTGAGTGGGACTTCACTTCAGTTAATCAGTTAAAGAGATTATTTAGCTAAAAAGTAAATCGGTGAAGATATTTCTAGTTAATTAATGAGAAAGAAGTTAAAAGTTTAAAGGAATCTCTTTGAGTTTAAATTTCTGTCACTGGGTAACTGGAATTGGTGTTGCTTCTGGCGGCTCCTATACCATCTGCCTTGGGGGTGAAGCCTGGGGCCCTGCCTTGTCAACTGGCCCCAGGGGATCCTGATGAACCTGAGACCTGAGAACTGGCAGAATTACTGCCTTGGAACAAGACTGGAGCTCTTACATAGCTCCGCAATTTGCTATTAATCTCTTTGCCTTTTAGCTTTAAAAGTAGTTCATTGGTGAGTTGATCACTAGGCATTTCTACAGAAATGAGTTAGCAGCTCAAACGTGGCTTTTCTGTACCTGAATTCAACAATGTCCTTCCAAACTTGCTCTCTTGCCTCTGTTGACTGTTTCAGGTAGGTGCCTGGCCTCACAATCCATTCCCCCCCTGCCATCCGAGTCACCTTCTCCCTGTCTCTGGCTCTACTGGCTTGATCATTAAAGCTCAGCATCTTCCCCTGGACATTCAGATCTTCTAGATGATCCCAATAGTCTGGCCTCCCAGCCTCCTCCATATCACCCCAGGTACAATGGAATTCAAAACCCTCCCTCCCATGCTCAGCAGTTTTGACTCCTCGCCATCTTCGAGGCCTTCCAGGATTGGCCCAGCCTTCTCCAGGCCTCCTTATCCTACTGTGATCTGACCACGGCTCAGGTTCTCCCAGCTCCATAGTTTTGCTTCTGTTTTCTCCTCCACCTGGCTTCTCTGGTCATGGAAATCCTGCCCCTCTTTTCAAAACAAAGTCACCTCCTTCACAAAGTCATCTGGGGTTCTCCCCAAAGCAATCAATCACTCACTCCTCTGTGCCTGTCAGACTTTCTTAGCACCTCTGGACTTGATTTTGTCTGCTTTGGATCCTGAGCTTCTGGAGGGCAAGGCCTGGCCCCCTCCCCGCACTCTGCGTGTTGACTGCTGACCTGTGGCGGCCTAGACCTGAGCCGATGGCTGTGGCCGAATGGGTGAATGGCTTCAGCAACCTCACTGCACTCCTCTGGAGTCCTTGATCTCCTCCTTAAAGGGTATTGAGGGTTTCCCTAGAAACTGCCACTTCAAAGCCACACAGAAAAAAAATTAGAGCTAAATTAGGTAACATTGTTTACTTCTTACCAAGATGCTTTGGGTTCCTTCCTGCACCTGTGCGAAGCCTCCAGCCCGGCCTTGACAGTCCCCTGTCAAGTGACTGCACGGGTACAGGCAGAGCCCTGAAGGTGCGTCCCAGAAAGCCGTGGGGAGTGGGCTGACCTCCAGACTGCTTCCCCAGCCTGGCAGAGGGGCACCCCGTCCTGACTGGATGAGCCAGGCACCCCTTTCCAACTTGTCTGCCCAGAGGGTGCTGTGCTTCCTCTGCTTGAAGTGGGTGCTTTTTTCCAGCTCACGGAGAGACTTTGGTTAGTCACTCTGCCTTCCAGAAATGACTTTTTTTTTTTTTTTTTTATTGCAGTGCTGGGGCCTGAACCCAGGGCGAGGCAGGCGGTCCATAAGTAAGCCACACCCCCAGCACCAGGCTCTCTTTTCGCTCCTAAAATTTCAGCAAGGAGGAACTCTGGGTTGCTCTTCTGAGTGGAAGTCCTGCCCTTAACCCTGGGTGTTTGCCTTTTCACAAAGACCCTTTGTGGCAGGTAGGTCCTTGCCTCCTTCAAATGACCTTGAATAACACTGTCCTCTGCACTCTTTCTGGCCGCCACAGGAAGAGGCAGGCCTGCTGTGAGTCTGGGGCCTTGGAGCCATTTGAGACCAAGGCAGGAAAAATAAACAGATGGGTGAGGTGGCTGCCCTTGAATTCTGGCTCTGGTGGTTCACCCATTGCTGGTGGTCAGTTGATTAAGCATTTTAGGACTTGGATTTGTAATTTGCCCATTGATTAAACAATAGGGCTTTGCTGAGTGACCCCCATGTGTCTCGGGGCCTGTTTTGTTTTACAGAGGAGGAAACGGAGTTAATAACAAAGAAATCAATGTATCAACCTACAACCAAACTCTCGGCTAGGGCTGCCCTGCCTGTGCTTATTTGTGCTGAATCATGGGCCTGACAGCTGCCCAGAGCAAAGGAGAGAAGTCTCCTGTGGTCCGTGGGTTTTCATTGCCCCCTTTCCATGCTCCCTTCCCTCTGGTCTTAGTTCTCACCTGAGATGTCTCACAAACATGAAAACTGCTGTCCCTTTCTCAGCCATGACTTAGCAGTGGGGGGCAGGTGTCCTGATGTCTGGGCTGCAGTCAGGGAGGGGGCCTGATGGACAGTCTTCAGTCACCAGGCCTGGGGCCCTCCAGCTCCCTCATAGGCATTATGGGGCCTGATGAAAAGAGCTGGCCTCCCGGCAGGGGAGGCCTGTGGGGGGCTGCTTCCCCAGGCTTGCCATGTCCCACGAGTCAGCAAACTGGAGAAACCGTTTTCAAAGCGAGGCCTTCGCCCTCCTTGGCCAGCTCCTCAAAGCCTGCCTCACTCTGGCTGTGCCCGGGAGAGTCTGTAAAAGGCTTTTTGTTCACACTGCTCAAGGGGACATCCCCAGGAGCTGCTCAGGGAGGCACAGTGGGAGCAAGAGGACATTGAGGCGGGGCCACTTGGGTGGGCCTTGGGAGGGAGCAGGGCTAGGTGCTGGAGAGGAGCAGAACTCAAATAGGAGCAGGCATGGAAGGTGCTAGAAAACGTGGAAACTGTTCATAGGCATAGTGTTTAAGAATTGAGAAACACTACCCAATAATTATTTTAGAAGTTGGAGGCTGAATGCTTCATCTTTTTTTTTTTCTTATTAAATTTCTGTTTTTTTAGTTACAGGACTGTGTTTGGTGTACAAATAACACCTCAGGTCTGTGGTGATGGGCCCTTAGGAATAGGCAGAGAGAGAAATGGCCTCGGAATTTAGTGACCCCAAGGTCACTAAATTCATTTCTGGACCTTAACTGACAGCTTTCATAGAAAGATGGTCTGTCATGAGCTTTGAAATTAAGGCCACCTGAGGCTCATGAAAGCATGGGTAGAACCAGAGCCCAGCTCAGAAATCAGGGTGATGCCTTGGAAAGTGTTGTCAACCCCAAGTGTCATCTCGGCTTTAGAACACAGGATGAGGCAGTGCCAGAGGCCCAGCCCACCCCTCATCGCCGGCAAGCATTTTTAATTGAAATATTTTAAAGCATGAGAACACTCTAATTGGATTATATCCATCTCTTAAGATGTCTTGACTTAGCCTACTTGTTTATAAAATTTCATCATAAAATATAATTGAACCAACCAAAGGTTTGTATGCTTTCTATGAAGCACACAGAATGAATTTCATTTTAACCTGCTGAAAGGTGAATTTGCAAAGTTATTCTACATGTTCAAGAATATGGAAGGAGAAAAATATGATTTCTGTCTGGAACAATGCCCCTCCCCCCATCAACACACCAAACTAAACAATGACAAAACACCCCTCTGGCCCTGTGTTTAGACTCATTTGTACATTTGCACTGTTTTATGACCTTTTCCCCCCGCTGTTTATATGGATCTGGACATTATCTTTCCAACATGCCATTTGCAAGGAAGGTCTGAATTGGTTTGCTTCTGTGGTGCACTTACAAAACGGGCTATGGAATTGGTTCACAGGCAAGGGGCCCTGGAAAGACAATATCCCTTCCTTCCTGAAGCAGATATTTCAGGATTGGGGAAGCAGAATTTCCTGTGTTCTCACAAGGGGCTGAGAAAAAGAAACCCAGGGCGGTTTCAGAAAGAATTCAGCCTGGACCCTTGAAGGCGGAGGGAGTTGTTTTTGTTTGCAGGCCCCATCCGACCATTCGCGGCCTCCCGGGCCTTAGACTGTGCGCACGGGAGGTGACGTGGCGGGGTTTGCATCTGGAAGAGGTCTGTCGAAGTCTGGTGTCCAGGAGGAGGTTTGCTGAAGGACTCCCTGGAAAGCCCAGCGCTTCCCGGCCTCCGCCCACCTTGCCAGCCAACACCCCGCTGGGCCCACCTTTGATCCCAGGCACGTGGTGTCTTAGTTCTGTCCCCTTCCACACCAAAGGAGCATCAGACATCTCCATGCCCTCTGGGAATGTTTCGTCAGTTTACATGATGTTTCCCCTTTGTTTTATGTTCAACAAAAGGCAAAACAGAGAAGTGGGTATTTCCCGCTCTGTGTGTTCCCTGCCTCCTTCCTCCTCCTTCTTCCCAGGAGCCGACCCCCATGAATAGCAGAGATTTGAATATTTAATTCATTCGGAGATGCTGATGTCTGACACCTGTGGCCTCTTCCAGATTTTTATTTAAAAGAAGTTCATGAAAGGAAAATAACAGCCACCACCACCTTGCGATAAAGAAGGAAAACTTCAGTAATATAATAATAAAATAGTATGTTGATGGGGGAGGAGTAGATGGAAAGGAAATGGGAGGAATTATAAGATGATTAATTTTCTTATCTTTGTTAGCTTGGAAATAATACTATTTGATTTCTGAAGTTAATCAAGAAATAGAAAGTTAAGCATCTCATATAAAATTAAAAAGGTAATAACTACTAAAATTCAGATTATAGAGAAAAACAAAGGGAACATAAATAAAGCTTTAACAAATTTTATGATAGAATTGTGAGAAAGGTATTATAAAATAAATGTAAATGAGATCAATTCATTTTTTAAAAGAAATTCAGAATCGGTTTAAAGAAAACAACTAAATACAACTATGTACTGTCTGAAGAAATATACCTAAAATGAAGTGACTCAGAATAGTCACTTAAGAGATAGTGCTTAAGCTCCCAGAAATATCTCTCTAATAGTGGAATTCCAGGCACTGTGGCATTTGGGAGGGGTAGATATTTTTGGACTAAGCTTTCCCAGTCTCTAAAATCAGCCCATGTGGTTGCCAGCTCATAAGACCAGCTCTGTGTGCCTCAGTGTTTGTTCTAGATTGCTGAGCTTCCAAAGGGCAGGGGCTGTGCATGCTTTGTTTAATTCCAGGCATTGCAGAGAAGGACTATGCGAGGACATGCTCTCTGGTGTTGAAGGGACAGAGAAGGGGGTGGTCAGGAGCACTTGCTCTCCAGTCCAGAAGGTAGAGTCTCTCTAGTGGAGAAGCCTCTAAGGAAGTCATGGTGACTATTTTGGGGCTTGTGTGCTATTTGATATGCCCAACATTTGTGTTCTACACGTCAGGACTTGACTTATCAGGATTTCCCTATGCGTCATGACTTCTGAGATGTGGTTAGCTGTGTTAGCTCTTCTGCTTACTGGCTGCATGGCCTTGGGAAAGTCGCATCCACTCTCTGACCCTCACTTACCTCATTTGTACAGCATTCACTCATTCATTCGTTGAGGTCGGTTGTTTGTCGTTGCAAGCTTATTACCTGGCAATCTCTGTCCTGGATGCGAAGTATACAAAGTCTCTGCTTTGTGTTTTAGCTGGATGCGGCTATCTGGGAGGCTGAGACAAGAGGATTGTAAATTTGAGGCCATGTGTCAGCAATTTAGCAAGACCCCTGTCTCAAAAAAAGAAAAAAAAGAAAGAAAGAAAGAAAGAAAGAAAAAGAAAGGAAGGAAGGAAGGAAGGAAGGAAGGAAGGAAGGAAGGAAGGAAGAAGTTTGCACTGGGGCTCAGTGGTGTAACACTTGACTGGCATGCCCAGAGCCCTGGGTCCCATCCCTTGCACCAGACACATGTGCATGCTTGTGTGCGTGCACACACATAGCTTATGTTCTAATGAACTAGAATAGAAAATAAATAACAATCAAAAATAAATTTATAATATATCAGGTGGAATAAATGATGAAAAATGGCCAGTAAAATGCAGAACAGAGAGTGACGGCAGAGACAGAGAGGGAGAGAGAGAGAGAGAGAGAGAGAGAGAGAGAGAGAGAGAGAGAGGAGCTTGAATGTGCACATGTGCCTGTGTGCTCGGTTGCTTTTCTGATCAGGTGCTCAGGAAAGTCTCCCTGAGTAAACCGCAAGAGCCACGTGGAGGCCCAGTAAAAGACTTCACTGCACAGGAAATCTAAGGGCAAAGACTCTGAAGTAGCAGAGAGGAGGCTGGTATGCAAGGGACAGGGAGAACAGTAGGATCTGAGGCCAGAGAGCTATCTGGGAGTCACCTAGAATATTCTAGGCCATGCTTAAAAACCATTGGAGGGTTTTGAGCAGAACAGTGGTACCTTTTGCCTTACATTTGAAAGAGATTACTGTGTTTTCTGAGTTGAGAACAGATTGAATCTGCAGAGGAGCAGCAGGAAGACCGGTCAGCAGAGATGAGAGAGTGTTGGACCAGAACAGGGCAGCGGGAGGGGTGGGAGTGGTTGACTCTGGATCTGTTTTAAAGACAGGATTGACCAGATTTCTGATGGGTTGGTTGTAGGGTGAGAAAAGATAAGAGAGAGAGAGGAAAAAAAAGGAATGTCAAGGAAGACTTCTTTGGTCTGAGCAATTAATTGCAAGAATGGAGCAGCTGTGTAAGGAGAAGGGATGAAGCAGATGGAGAGGCAGGAAGTTCTGTTGTAGCCATATTAGATGCCTCAGTGGAGATGTAACGTTGGAAGTTGGAAATAAAAGTCTGGAATTCGGAGAGCAAAGTCAGGGAAGAGATATGAATTTGGACATAGCATTTCAAACTTTGGGCCAAAATGATGCAAGATCTATGGAGTGACTATAGACAGAGCAGGCAGAGACTCGAGCAGGGAGAGGAGGGGAAGCTAGGAAAGTTCAGCCAGTTGGGTGGGAGGAGAAAGATAAGGTGGCATCAGGTGAGCAAGTGAAGAAAGAGTGAGGCGCTGAGGGTGGCGGGTGGCAGAATGAGGTACAGACCCCAGAAGAGCATAAGAGCAAATGAAATAGCATTTATTTTATTATTATTTTTATGTGGTGCTGAGGATCGAACCCAGTGCCTCACACGTTCTAGGCCAGCGCTCTACCACTGAGCCACAACCCCAGCTCAAGATGACACTTTAAAGCACGTAACACACAGAGCTAGTGCCTGGCAGCTCTAACCGAAGCTGACCATGCTGCAGGTTTCCCAGTTAGAAAACCTTCCTTTGGGTGAAGGTGCCTGATGGGGTTGGGGGTGGGTGGTGGTGGTGAGAAAAGAATATGCTACATGGGGGGTGGTGACAAAGGTCCTTTGCTTGACCAAACTTTAGTCAGGCTGAGGAACCTTCTCTGGGGCCCTTCTGTTAACTTCCTTGTACAATCCAGTTTCAGCAAAGAGCTCTGCTAATTCAGTTTAACAAGAACCCCAGCCCCTTGATGTCTTACTATCTATTTATTTATTTGCTTGTTTGTTTGCTTGCTTTCACATCAGGGATTTAGCCTGGGGTGCTTAACCACTGAGCCACATCCCCAGTCTTTTTTATATTTTATAGTTTTTTAGAATTTAAGCTTCATTTTATTTTTTGTTTTTATGTGGTGCTGAGGATCAAATCCAGTGCCTCACCCGTGCTAGGCAAGCACTCCACCACTGAGCTACAACCCCAGTCCCCTGTATTTTATTTTGAGACAGGGTCTTTCTGAGTTGCTTAGGGCCTGATCATCCTTAGTATGTTCCATCTCTTCACCCCCCACCATCCCCGAGGCAAGGTCTGATCACTCTGGCCTATTTTGAGCAAGAATCCTGTTGGGTCAGTTTAACCAGAATGGCCTTTACCCCTGAGGTCTCCTCAAAGTAATTTTCCATCCACTGCCCACTGCCCTTCTCCTCAGCTCTAGGTTCCCACCAGCCAATAGTATATTTCTAGGTGTGCCCTCTTGCTAGACCCTGGCTCTCTGCTCTATTAGCTTGGCTCTGGTTTTAGGCATCTGCCTTTCTTGGGCTTTAGGCAGGTAGCAGTTTCACCTGCTGTTAGAGCTCAGCTGTCTGGAAGGAACAGGACCCCATTGACCTCTGTGAGGACTGGGGCCCCCAAGTAGGGCAGATGGAAGCACCACCTGGGGTGGGAGGAGGAAAGGGAGGGAAAGAACAAGGGAAGCAACCAGAGCAGGGAGAGGGGGAGGGATGCTGGAAGTGGAGGGCTGGGGGTGGGTGGTGGAGGTGGTGAAGACAGTGGTCCTGGGGAGTGGTGGGAGAGAAGCTCTGGAATGTAGATTGAGAATCTGCAGGGACAACTTGCCTTTGAAAGGCAAACATTCTGGCAGGAGGCTGGCAGCTGAAGATGCAAGATAGAAACTGATGCCTCTTAGCATTTTAGGCTAACTTCCTCCACTCTCTTATCTTCTTAATTTCACAGCAAACAATGGGCTATTGACTAAGCTTTCAGAGCTGTGGGTGTTCTCAGAGGGAGGCTGGCCAGAACACCAGCATCTCTGGCTTTTGCTCCAGCTCCATCTACCAGCAATATGCAACCCTGAAATCTTGCTTACTTCTCTTTCTTAAGGTGCAGGACACCTGGGAGGAGGTTCCTGGGCCCAGGAAGTGTGTGTGTGTGCACATGTGCATGTACGTGTGATATGTGTGAGTGTATTCATGTGCACTTAAACATGAATGTGTGGGCATGAAAGTATACAGGTTCACATGTGTGAATGTGTGCATCAACTAGTATCTGCATGTGTGAAGTAGGTGGATGCATGTGTGAAGATGTGTGCAATGCATGTGTGTTTGTGCATGTGAGAGCAAGTGTATGCATGTGAGTATGTAGTGGGGCTGTGCTAGAGAAGGTACACATATACCTGGCCAGAGACATCAGCTCTTCCACTGTGCTCACCTTTCCTTAGGAAGGGCTGCATTCAGGTGATGCAAAACCAGGAAGTGAGACACCTCATCTTCAGTCCTTTCCATGGAGGTCAAGATAAAAACCAGGTCCTTTTCTTCCCATGTGGCCAGGTGAGCCAAGAAACTAGTCCCCAAAGCTCCATGCCTGGTGCATATACACTTGGTAAAGACACTGACCTCACCATTCTGGGGTGATTCACCTCAAAGTCTGTATGAAAATTACATCATGCTAAACCCAGCCAGCACTTTGATAGGAACCTACTTAGAAATGGTGTCTAGGACCACTTCAGAGAGGAATTTTGATCTTTGCTGAACTACTTAACTTTTTGCTACAAATGCAGGAATTTTTTTTTTTTTTTCTCTGCTGGGGATTGAAACCAGGGCCTTATGCTTGCGAGGCAGGCACTCTACCAACTGAGCTATATCCCCAGCCCCAGGAAATCTTAATGTGTTTTAAAATGTCTTGGGAGACCATGGTAGAATGGACAAATCAAATGGAGAACTCCAGTGAAGTTCCCTTGAGTGGCATGGTGCCTGCTGCATGTCACGCTGACACCCTCCTCTCCTCACTTTCTATGGTATTTCTCGGTCTCCAGAGATGCTACACAGTAGAGGTCATCAGTGTGACATGCTGACATGCAGATGATGGGGGGGCGGTGTGGGGAGAAAGTATTTCACCTTCTATTTATTTTTTATCTCCCTTTTCCTCCGTGTAGTGCATATATTATGGTGTTCATAATAGGTTAGCACATGCCTATATTATCCATAAGTAATCATTAATCTTATGTAACACGTATCTGTACAATATGCAGCTCTATATATTTCACAAAAAATATCCAGGGGGAGGACATGCACATTTAAAACTGCTATAGAATGAAGAACTGAAGTTAGGGCAGCTAACAAGGTATCTTAGAGAAAGACATGAGACATAAAACTATATTGATCAGGGTTCTCCAGAGAAACAGAACCACTAGTAGACATATCTCCATAGCTATCCATCTCTCTATCTCATTATGTAACATAATAATATATATATTGATTGATTGATATACAAGATTTACTTTGGGAGTTTGTTCACGTGATTATGGAGGCTGAGAAGTCTCATCATCTGCCATTTGAAAGCCTGAGACTGGGGTGGAGAGTAGGAGGGGCTCTGGTATAACACCTAAGTCTGAAGTCCCGAGAACCAGGATCTCTAATGCTGGGCCCTTAATGGATTAGATGTGCATGCCTTTTGGTAAGGGTAGATCATCTTTACTCAGTCCATGAGTTTGAATACTAATCCCTTCCCAAAACAACTGAACAGACACATCCCAAATAATGTTTTGCCAGCTATCTGGGCAGCCCTTAGCCCAGTCAAATTGACACAAAAAATTAATCATCACAAGAGCCTTTGTCATCATCACTCTTCATGCTTGGACTCTTACAAAATATGCTAAGAAACTAAGTTGGACCAGGGCTTCAGCAGGACAATGAAGAAAGACAAAATTCTTAGGAAATAGATGCCCTTCCTTACGTCTCCAGGAAATTCAAGAATGACAGTTGGGAAAATTCTACCAGAAAACAGTCTTCTCCAAATGTTTTCTCCTTGTGAATGTCACCTCCAATAGGATTCCTGCACTCACAGCAGCGTCCTGGGCACCATGGAGAGAAGCAATTATGAATTATCTTTCTGTAGCACTTGCTAAGGAAGTTTTAAGATGTAAATTGGGCCGGGTGTGGTGGCGCACGCCTGTAATCCCAGCAGCTCAGGAGGCTGAGGCAGGAGAATCAGGAGTTCAAAGCCAGCCTCAGCAGCTTAGCAAGGCCCTAAACAACTCAGTGAGACCCTGTCTCTAAACAAAATATAAAATAAGGGTTGGTGATGTGGCTCAGTGGGTAAGCATCCCTGGTATCAAATTGCCTGAATAAAAGCTGAGGAGAGTGAGTACAAGAGTGATCAGAGGACCCGTCTCTTCATCCAGCAGGCTTATTTTATTTTTACTTTTTTACTATTTTTTCATGACAATGTATTTATATATATGATATTAGATGTGAGTTTATAAAGGTCTGTGTCCAAACATCTAGGACTTTAATATCAGAGCACAAGTTTATACATCCAAGGGCTTTTGCCATTCGTCGTACCTTACGGATAGGAGCCCATGGAGGGGAGGGGCCATGGGTAGGCTTAGGGAACGCACATTCATATCGATACAAATGAATCACAAAATGAAAACGCACGTAAAATTATGTCAAAAATCCTACATGTATGTTTCCTCAAATTGCATTGGTTTCTTCTTAGCCATACTACTGCCCTTTGGGATTAAAACTGGGTCATGCTGTCAGCATGACAATATATTTACATATATGATATTATATGTGATTATATAAATACACATTTCCAAACATCAACAAAATTAAAAAAATAACACAAGTGGAGAGGGAAAACATAATTGGAATGACATTAAAATATATCAAAAGTGAATCCCTTGGATATATACAGACTGATGCTGAATGTTTCCCCATCACCATGAGCAGCCAGCCCTGTGACTGACAGGGACACTGTGGTTTATGTCCATAGCTTAAGACACTTGGGTGTGGTGGGCCCATGAATCCAATGGTAGATTCTCTTTCTCTAAATCCCACTTGTAGCCACCCCTACACTGGGTGCTTTGTCATTCACACATCTTACATCTTTTGCTCCTTGGAAACCGAGGGTCTCTTATACACAGTGTCCCTCTGACCTCCATTATTGACCCATTCTCAGCCCTGAGTTCCTGCCCCTCCTGTCTGTTGCATTCCTTTGTCCTCTGCCACTTGAAATCTCTGCAGTTTCTTTTATTGACTCTCGCCTGCTTACTCACATCTCCCAAGGCCAAGAGCCTCCTCAATAGGCTTTTTTTTTTTTTTTTTTGCAGTGCTAGGGATTGAACTCAGGGCCTTGTTCTTGCAAGGCAAGCACTCTACCAACTGAACTACATCCCCAGCCCCCTCAATATTTTTATTAAAAAAATTTTTTTTTGTACATGTATATAGGATAATAATGCCTGTCTCAATCTACTGTCCATCCCATCCCCACCCACCCCACCCTTCCCCTCACTTCCCTCTGTACAATCCAAAGTTCCTTCATTTCTCCCTACCCACCCCACACTGTGGATCAGCATCCACTTATCAGAGAAAACATTCGGCCTTTGGTTATTTGGGATTGGCTTATTTCATTTAGCATGATCGTCTTCAGTTCCATCCATTTACCTGCAAATGCCATAATTTCATTCTTCTTTAAGGTTGAGTAATATTCCATTGTGTATATGCACCACATTTTCTTTATCCATTCATCTGTTGATTGGAAACTAGGTTGCTTCCATAGTTTTGCTCTTGTGAATTGAGCTGCTATGAACATTGTGGGTGCATCATTGTAGTATGCTGATTTTTAAGTCCTTTGGGTATTAACCAAGGAATGGGATAGCTGTGTCAAATGGTCATTCCATTTGAAGATTTCTGAGGAATCTCCATACTGCTTTCCAAAGAGGTTGCACCAATCAGCAGTCCCACCAGCAATGTATGAGTGTACCTTTTCCCCCACATCCTCACCAACACTTATTATTGCTTGTATTCTTTTTTTTTTTTTGGTACTGGGGATTGAACCCAGGGGCTCTCCACCACTGAGCCACATCCCCAGCCCTATTTTGTATTTTATTTAGAGACAAGGTCTCACTGAGTTGCTTAGGGCCTCGCTAAGTTGCTGAGGCTGGCTTTGAACTCGTGATCCTCCTGCCTCAGCCTCCCAAGTGCTGGGATTACAGGCGTGCACCACCGCGCCCAGTGTGAAGAAGCTTTTTAGTTTGAATCCATCCCATTTATTGATTCTTAATTTTATTTCTTGTGCTTTGGGAGTTTTGTTAAGGAAGTCAGGTTCTAAGCTGACACTATTAGGCACAGAGTCTCTGTTCTAGTGCTTAAACCTTTGATCCACTTTGAGTTGATTTTTGTGCAGGGTGAGAGATTGCTGCCCATCTTCTAATTGTCTGCTCTTGTACTTCTTTCCCAGCTAGATAAGCAGATATTGCTGCATCTTCAGTGCCTGCAATGTGAATGATGCTCCATACGTATCTGCTGAAGAAATGAATGATGCCCGAAAGGCAGCTCCTGCTCCAGACTGAGGCACGTGCTGGTGGGCTTTGCCCCTGTTGCAAGATGTCAAGACGCAGCCAGACACCCAGACGTACATAAGCCCTCTGGCTCATGTTCCCTGTTGGTCTGTGACCAGTGACCTGAGCATTATGTTACAGTGGTTGGTCAATGAGAAGAACTTCTGTGCTCTCATGAAGATGTCTCTGAAGAACTCTTGGTTTCTTGTTACCTCTTCAGTCATGAAACTTTAGGGATAAAGGTGGCATCCTTTGCTCCCCTTTCAAGACTTGATCTTAGCATCTGCTGACATAAACTGTTGATAGGCAGATTAACAGGAGAAACACATGCAAATTCACTTACTGTGCAGATGTGCAGTACAAAACCGTACAAAACATGAAAGCCATACAAAACATGAAACTCAAAGATGGGCAGATGGTTGAAGCTCAAATACCCTCTTCATAAGAGGGAAGGAAGTGGGGGCTACCGGCACTCTTAGAGAGGGAGTGAATGATTTTGGGAGACGTAAACAGGCCCAAAGTGCAGACAGTAGTTTGTAAATAATTCTCTTTGGAAACCAAAAAATGAGACCCAGAACAGGCAGTGGCTTGTGGAAAAGTCTGTCTTGGTGTGATGACATTCCTCAGTCTTCCTGTGATGAGTGTGATCGTCCCTGGTTAATGAAATTTCAGGGAGGGGATTGAAGGAATTGTGTTCTTTCTGGAGGTAAGAGAACTTTAATGGGAACCACCCTGCACCCGGGGGGAGAAAAAAAGGTCAGAGGGTTCTTGGTTCTGAGGCTGCTTCTAAGGCCTTTTCAGTTACCTTTAGTTCAAATAGGCCAGCGTGCAAAGTGCCATGTTTGGGGTGTTGTTTTCTGAGCCCTCCCAAAATTGTGGGGCATCCCCAGAAAAACACTCTCTGGTAAAGAAGACAGTCCTGGGCCCTGAGTTAACCTGGATTCCTCAGCTCCTTCCTGTTCTGACCCTTCTCCAAGGAGGCAAAGTTGGTGGCAGTCATCTCAAACTGCAATCAAAATGTACATGCAGCTCCTGAAGATCCAACAGTTGAATGATCTGAGCCTTTGCATCCCTGTTCCCGGATGTTTGCTATTCTGAGGGGAAATATCTAAGAGTCCACTGATGGCTGTTACTTCTGCATATTCTAGGATGACAGAAGTGCTATTGCTGGGTTTTCAATAAGAAGAGAAAAAAGCAAAGGAGATCCATGCATCAAGCATGCCTAGACACCAGGGATAGGAACTATTTGTCAGTGTTTAGAGGGTGGTGTGCCCTTGGTGGCCTGCACAACGAATCCTGCCTGTGCCCTTTTCTCCTAGAAGCAGGCATTTGTACATCAGAGTGTACCAGGGCAGACTGCTGCCTCCTCCCAAGGTGGACAAGTCAAGAACACTTTGCTATCTTACCTCAAAGTGCTGACACACTGGACAAGAGGGATCCCCAAGGCCCTGGGCATTGGGAGTGGAAAACAGGGATTTCCTTGAGATGAGAAGCAAATGAGATGAGGCCTGGGGTTACCCTGACTTTCTTCCTTGAGAGAGTTTCCAGACCGCAGTGGAGGAAGAGGGAACCCAGGTACAGCCCAGTGGCATCCCTGAGGCGAGGAAACGAAGCTGAATGTCCAGGGACAACACGTTCACAGGACGAAGTGCTATGGGAGGGAGGACCATAAACAGAGGGAACGTCAGCGATGTGCATAAGACCCCTCGCTTGGCTCTAGCAGAGTACTAATCAGCACCTTATGTGAGAATCCCTCCAACAGCATGGAAAGAACCACATGAGAGGATGAGGGGGAACAGTGCCCCACACCCACCCAGGCTGGGAAGGTGCCTGTTCCCATAGGCACTGGGAAATCTCATAATGTACAAGGCACTGGGTAGCGCACTCAAAAGGCTCTTCCCTGGAATGTCGTCCAAATGAACAGCTTCTTCTCTTTGAAAGACACTGTTTAGAGAATGAAAAGGCAGGCCACAGACTAGGAGAAAAGTATTTACAAAGCATATATTTAGTAAAGGACTTGTATCCGGAATATAGAAAGAACTCTCAAACTCAATATTAAGAAAACCAATAACCCCATTAAAAAATGGCCCAGAGGATTTTAAAAGACACTTCACTAAACAAGGTGCTCACCACCATTAATCACGAAGGTGATGGAAATAAATCCATGATGAGGTGCAACTGCACTGACAGAATTGACAGAATTGTAGGGGCTGGTCAAACCTGGTGCTGCAAAGATGTGGAGCTCATGTCTTGCTGGTGGGAAGGAAGAACGGCTCTACCACCTTAAAAGATGATTTGGTTATTTCTTTTTTTCTTTTTTTGGTGGAGTGGCGGGTTGGGGGTGGGCGTGCCAGGGCTTGAACTCAGGTACACTTGATCACTGAGCTGCACCCCAGCCCTATTTTGTATTTTATTTAGAGACAGGGTCTCACTGGGTGCTTAGCACCTCGATTTTGCTGAGGCTGGCTTTGAACTTGTGATCTTCCTGCCTCAGCCTCCTGAGCCGCTGGGATTACAGGCGTGCGCCACTGCACCTGGGGTTTGGCCATTTCTTAAACAATTTAGCATATGCTTATCATATGATCCAGCTAGGTATTTACCCAAGACAGATGAAAGCCTATGTTCATCTGGGTTAGTTTCCTAGGGCTGCAAAGTACCACTGGGTGACTTAAAACATTGTCTTCTGGAGGCTAGAAGTCTAAGATGAAAGGATCATCTTCACTGTCACATGGTATTTTCCCTATGTCTCTGTCGTCACATGGTCATCCTTGATAGGGACACCAGCCTCACTGGATTAGGACCCCTCTCTACACTGGCTGAGTTCAGTTTAACTTCATTGGCAATAATTCCTCCAAATAAAGTCACATTATGAGACCTGGGGCAGAGGCTTTTCATATATCCTTTACTGGAGGACACAGTTAAACCCACAACACCATCCAAAGTATTTATAATAGCCCCAAACTGAAAACAGCTCAAATGTTCATCAACATGTAAATGGATTGACAAATTGTGATGTGTATGAGAACATTACTCAACAATAAAAGAAGCAAACTGTTGATACATGCAAAAAACACGAATGAAACTTGACATCATGATGCTGAGCGAAAGAAGCCAATCAAGAAAGAGTACATATTGTATGATTCCATTTACAGTATAGAGAATTCTAGAAAATGCAAACTAATTTGTAGTTATGGAAAGCAGAGCAGTGGTTACCTGGGGACAGTGGGAAAAGGTGGAAAGACATATAATTTATTATCTTGCTTGTGCTGATTGTTTCATGGATATGAACTGTATTAGTTTCCCATGGCTGCTATAACAAATTACTGTAAATTTAGTGGTTTAACACAACACAAATATGTATTCGTATGTGGTTCTAGAGATCAGAAGTACAAAAATGACTTAATGGGGCAAAATCAAGGTGCTAAGAGAGTTGCTTCCTTCTGGATACTCTAAAGGAGAATCTTTTCTTGCCTCTTCCAGCTTCTGGAGGCCACCCTTGTTCCTTGGCTCATGGCCATATGGTGCCAACCTCTGCTTCTGCAGGCACCCCATCTTCTTCTCACTTTGATCTTCCTGCCTTCTTCTTATGAGGACCCTTGGGATTACACCAGACCTGTTTTTCTCTCCCTCTCTTCTTCTTCCTTCCCTTCTCCCTTCCTTCCTTCTTTCTTTCTTGATGGAGGTCTTCTGTGCTGCCCAGGCTGGTCTTGAACTCCTACACTCAAGTCATCCTCCAACCTTAGCCTCCTGAGTAGCTGGGAGTACAGGTGCATGCCTCTACCCACAGCTAGACTGGGTCTATCTGAATAATCCAGGAAAATCTCCCCATTTCCAGATCCTTAATAACATCTTCAAAATCCCTATTACCATGTAAAGTAACATTCATTGGTGCCAGATATCCAAGACATGGATATTTTTAGTGTGACCATTATTCACATATACATATACATTTGTCAAAACCTCTTAATTTTACATATTAATAGGTGTGGCTTATTATATGTCAATTATATATCGATAAATCTTAAAAAATCCCAACTGAGCCACTAAATTACTTAGAATAGAATAAAAAGGCAGCAGGGCTCTGTTGGCCACCTTTAGTCAGCTTGCCAGGGATCTTGGAAGTCCTCACAGTCATTGTTGAGATGAGAAGGGATTGTTCCAGAATGCAAGGCCTCCTCCTTGGTAATGGGCCCAGCTTCTGGTGAATGGCTTTTCCAGTGTGGCATGGTGGGTGTCACCTGGACACCCCAGAGGGGCGCAGAGGTGGAGTAGGCTCTTCAGTGTGCCTCTCCTATCTTCATGCCCAGGAATCAAGGCAAAGGAACAAACATCTGCTTGAAAGCTATAATGATCAGAGAAGGGAAGTTGGTGTGGTTTGTACTGGGTGCTCTTGTCCATTACGTTTTTGCTTCAATTTACTTTTTTGGTTGTTGTTATATAACTGGATGATTCATTTTATTTTATTTTAGTAAGAGCACTTAACATGAGCTCTACACTCTCAGCACATTTTCTAAGTGTTTAATGCAGTATGGTTAACTCCGGGGGTAGTGTTGTACAACAGATCTCCAGAGCTTATTCACCTTGCTTAACTGACACTTTGTGCCTTGGGTGAGCAGCTCCAGTTTACTTTTCCAGCCTCACTTCCCTGTTTTCCCTGGGCCACCACCAACATGTCACTAGATTCCTAAGGGTTAAAGAAACTGCCCCTATCTATAATTAGGAGGAAAAGAGGAAGGACTGGTTGCCTTGATGCTTTATCTCTGGACCTTTTGAGCATTCCACCACTGTCCGTGGGCAGTTAGAGCGGTGACATGATGCAGTCTTTCTTCAGGGCTGACAGGTGGACGTTTTCTCTTAGAGGACTCCTGAGGCGGCCATTGTCATCTGGGACCTCAGAGGCACCTCTGCCTCTCACTGCTCTGTACAGCCACTTCTGTTCCTGTACGAGAGACACTGATTCTTCTATTGGAAAGCTCGGGCCTGCACCTAGCAGAGATTTGAACCTTTCCCCTTCCTCCTTTCCTTCTTTCCACCATGTCATTTTATCATTTTTAGTTGTCCTAGAATATAATTGTGAACTACCCTCATTGTCTAGGTGCCTAGTCATGGAGATGGCACCCAGGAGGGGACTTTTGACTCTGATGCCAGTGTAGCTCCTGAAGTTGTGAAGCAAGTGCTGGAGACCAGGACTGCCCAGGAGGCCTGTGGTCTCTGTGCTGAACTCCTGCATGGAAGTGAGTGTTGCAGGGCTGACACCTCACTGGGCAGGGGGGGCCCTGACCACAGAAGGAGTAAGTGTCTTCTGTCACACTGTGTAATGGTTAATTGAATGTCAACTTGATTGGATTAAGAGATGCCAATGATTAAGAGGCCTCTGGGTGTGTCCATGAGGGCGTGTCTAGGAATGATTGGAATGTGGCATAGTGAACTGAAGTGGAGCCTCTCTGTAAGTGTGGGCAGCACCACCCGATAGGATGGAATAAAAGTTGGAAGAGAAAGGAAGCAGATGCAGATGCAGATGCAAGCTTGACTCTTCTTGAATGGGTTCTTGATTGCTGCTTCAATCATCTGAGGACTCTCACTTCTTCACTCTTCCAAAGCAGACTCTGCCAGTGATTCTCCAGGTAGTTTCCAGAAGCCTAGGTCTAGGAATTGGGTAGCACTGTTGATCCCTCTTGTTCTGGGACTTCTGCGTCTTGAACTGCACAGCTGCTGGTTCTTCCAGCTCTCTAGATGCAGACGGTAATGGTGGACTACCCAGTTTCTGGTCGTGTAAGCCAATCTAATAAATCCCTCTTTTATAATCATACTTCCTGTTGATTCTGTTCCTCTAGAGAACCCTGACCAACATACACTGCATGGAATATTCAGGAGAAGAGGGGTTCCATTTGGTTCTTGCACCAGTATTCATTCAACATGCACGTGCATTTTCTTTTCCCCCTGCATTGGGGATTTGCATACTCCCTGAGGCTGGGAAGGGTGGTCAGGATAAATAAGCCCTTTTTCGCTGGGAGGAGAGTCGCTTTCCACCTCTTCTCCTTCAGGACCATCCTGCCGCAGCTGTAGCTCTGCTCTTGGCTGCCCTGCAGCTGGAAATTTATGGTAGGTAGACTGTGGTTGGCACAGGCTGTGTGTGTGCGTGTGTGCCTGTGCATGTCAGTATGTATGCGTGTGAGCATGTGTGCAAACATGTATATCATGCACACAGAAAAGCTGAGAAGCAGAATGAAGAGATTCCTGAAGTAAAAACCTCCACAACTATTCCTCTCACCCTTAATCAGCCAGAGCTGGGCTCCTTGTAAGGGGCTATCAGATCTAAGGAAATGGCCCTGCAAGTCCTGCTCCCCCCAGGCTCACTGTCCAGTGGTGGCAGGGAGGCACACCAACCTTCTTCTCCCTCTGCACCCTCACACTCCGTGGGGACAGTGAGACTCTGTATTGGGTTGTGCATGAGGTACATACACTATATATGTATGTGTGTATGGAAGGAAGAAATTTTGGCTTAAAAACTTTTTATTTTTTTATTTTTTTTTATTGGCAAGGATAGCACGTCGAAAGGAGATGGCGGAATTTGCCAAACTAAGCCTCCAGAAGAAAATATAACAGAAAGTGTGAAAGAAATCCATGTTCAAACATTGGCAAGTGTGAAACATTCAAGATTTTTGTGTGAACATCATATTGTCAGAGCAAAATTAAATTAAGCTGGTCTCTGGCAAATGTTTGGAATGAACCCAGAATTGGGGCAAGCTGCTAGAGGAGGAGGCTTGGACATTTTCCCAAGAAGCCAGGCAGAGCAAAATCAGGCAAAACCCAGGAAACCTGAGGACTGGGGTCTTTTCTTCAGCTGATCAGTCTCCAAGAACTGCTTTGTATCCCAAGGGTCCCAAGGAGATAGCGAAAGAAGAGCTTTCTTCTCCACCACAACATAAGCACAGGCAGAGTAGACATCAAGTTAATTCCAAAATCCTGAGAATATTTGTTGAACAAACTACTCTTCCAGGCACCACACAAGGAGATGATCCCAGCTCCTTCACAGAGATTGAGCTGCACAGACTTGAATTACACTAACTAGAACTAAAGGCTCCGTGAAGTGCATGTTCTGGTGACTTGAGCAAAGTACCCGGGAAAGTGGGTTCTGAGGGACACACGGTGATAGAGTTGCCTTTAAGGGGTGAAGGAGGTTGGGAATCATCTTCTCATGGAAAAGAAGCATGTATTTAAGTGGAATATTGAGATATCTAGGATTTTAAGAGTGATGGGAGGGGAGGGGTGGAATTCCAGTGGGAATTGATGCCCAAGGTGCTGGGAATACCAGAAAGATTCGGCAATGACGTGGAGACCCCACGTGCCCCTGCTCCCTTCCTGGATTCTCTTCAGTGGCCTGGTGGGGGGAGAGTGTGGTCTTGCTGATGTGCCAGAGGTGTCTGGCCACTCAGAGAGAGCTGTGGCCAGCTGTGGCAGCCTGTGGGGAAGCCCCCTTCCTGCCCACTGGCCATTCAGCTGGTCCCCTGCTCTTCTCTGTGTCATGGTGTTCACATTGGCCTTCCAGATGTGGAGAAGTGGCACTTCCAGTGGTGCTGATGGGCACCTGGCCCTCCAGCCTTCTTCTGTCCCTGAAGGCATAGGAGCTCCCACCACAGCATCCTTCCAGTCATTTGAAAGCAAGGCTGGGCCCAAGTTCTCCCTTTGGTTAGAAAGTGCCAGTTCTTTTGCTATCTCTTTGGGACCCTTGGGATACAAAGCAGTTCTTGCAGATTGATCAGCTGAAGAAAAGACCCCAGTCCTCAGCTTTCTTGCTCAGATTTTTGTTAGCATCATCTCTGGCTGTGGGCTTCTTCCCTCTGCTGTGTCTAGTTCTCATTCTCCTCGGGAGCTGCAGCCTGCCGTGTGTGCACACCGGTGCCCTCTGAGTGGGGCAGGCTGGAGCTGGCTGCGAGGCCACAGACAGTGGAGGACGACTCATGGAGCAGCCTCTGCTCCCCGTGGGTGCTCCCCGCTGGCACCATCTGTTCTCATTACTGGTGGCACACCTGAGCACCTGCCAGTTCCTCCAGAGCAGGAGCACACGTGCTTGTCACCAGGACTGGTAATTGTTGTTTGTTCAAAGTTAAGAGCTCAGGAAATGTTGCCTGGGGCTGAAGTTCTTCTGGGCATTTGCCTGAGTAGATCGCTGTGGACTGCCTCACCGGGCATCTTGAATTCTCCAAAGCAGCTTTCTGGGAAAGTGAAATTGCTTCTTGGATGCTTTTGGGATTTTTTTTTCCTTTTTTCTTTTTTTCTTTCTTTTTTCTGGTGCTGGGGATCTAATCCAGGGCTTCAAGCACACCATGCAAGTGCTTCATCACTGAGCTACATTCCTGGCCCCTTATTTTATTTTGAGACAGGGTCCGGCAGTGTTTCCCAGGTGACCTTGAACTTGGAATCTTCCTGCTTCTGCCTGGAATGACAGGCATGAGCCTTGGCACCTTGCTGGTCACTAGGATTTTTGTTTGGAAATACTCTGAACTTATGGATCTCTTTGTGGAAGAACTGACATCTTTTAAACATTCACTTGGTTGTTTTCTATTTTTTTCTTCTATAAAGTATTATACTTTTCCTTCATATCCTGCATAGTTCTCATTAAGGTTATGTGTATGAATTTTGTGAACTGTAATTGTGAAATAATTCTTAAAAAATGTTTTCCAATTCTGTGTGTATGTCTGTATATATGTATAATAATACACAAAAATATAAAAAAACTTTAAGATTTTAATTTTTCTTTTTTTTGCGGTGCTGGGGATTGAACCCAGGGTCTTGTGCTTGAGAGGCAAGTGTTCTACGAACTGAGCTATATCCCCAGTCCAAAATTTTAATTTTTGTTATGTGCATGTATATAGGCAATTATACATTGAAAGGAAATTTCACCTTTTTTTTTGTGCATTTGTTTCATTTGGTGTTATGTTGGCTATAATATATATCCAATATACACACAGATAAATAGATGTGAAAATAAATGTAATATGAATATTAAATTGATAATGATTGCTGGTATCCTTTGTGTGTGTGTGTGTGTGTGTGTGTGTGTGTG
>JAJEJO010004534.1:106217-123686 GCA_020662805.1 Glaucomys volans
TTTTTTTTTCTGGATCAATTGAGATTATCATGTGATTCTTGTTTTTAAGACTATTGATGTGATTAATTACTTTCATTTATTTCCATATATTGAACCAACTTTTTTATCCTGGGGATGAACCCTACTTGATCATGGTGCACTATCTTTTTAATATGTTTTTGTATGCAATTTGCCAGGATTTTATTAAGAATTTTTGCATCTAAGTTCATCAGGGATATTGAACTTAAGTTTTCTTTCCTTGATGTGTTTTTGTCTGATTTTGGTATCAGGATGATAGTATCTTCATAGAATGAGTTTAGAAAGGTTCTCTCCTATTCTATTTCATGGAATAATTTGATGAGGATTGGTGTTAGCTCTTCTTTGAAGGTCTGGTAGAACTCCACTGAGAATTCTTCTGGTCCTGGGCTTTTCTTTCTTGGTAGGCTTTTGATAGTGTCTTCAGTTTCATTGCTTGAAATTGATCTGCTTAAGATGAAATTAAACCTCTATCTCTCACCCTGCACAAAAATCCACTTGAAGTGGATCAAAGACTTGGGCACTAGAACAGAGACTCTGTGCCTAAGAGAAGAAAAAGTAGGCCCGCATCTTCATCATGTCGACTTAGAACTTGACTTCCTTAATAAGACTCCTAAAGCACAAGAAGTAAAATTAAGAATCAATAAATGGAATGGATTCAAACTAAAAAGGTTCTTTCCAGCAAAGTTAACAATCAACAATTTGAAGAGAGAGCCCACAAAATGGGAAAAAATCTTTACCACTTGTACCTCAGATACAGCATTAATCTCCAGGATATATAAAGAACTCAAAAAACTTAACACCAAACAAACAAACAAACAAACAAACAAACAACCCAATCAATAAGTCGGCTAAGGAACTGAACAGATACTTCCCAGAAGAAGAAATACAATTGATCAACAAACACACGAAAAAATGTTCATCATCTCATGCAATTAGAGAAATGCAAATCAAAACTCCTCTAAGATTTCATCTCACACCAGTTAGAATGGCAATTATCAAGAATACAAGCAATAAGTTTTGATGAGGATGTGGGGGTAAGATATACGCATACATTGTTGGTGGGAATGCAGATTGGTGCAATCTCTTTGGAAAGCAGATTCCTCAAAAAACTTGGAGTAGAATGACCATTTGACCCAGCTATCCCACTCCTTAAGTCCCCAAAGGAGTTAAAATGGGCATACTACAGTGATGCAGCCACATCAATGTTTATAGCAGCTCAATTCACAATAGCTAAACTATGGAAGCAACCTAGATGCCTTTCAATTGATGAATGAATAAAGAAACTGTGGTATATATACACAGTGGAATATTACTCAGCCTTAAAGAAGAATGAAATTATGGCATTTGCAGGTAAATGGATGGAACTGGAGAATATCATGCTAAGTGAAAAAGTCAATCCCTAAAAACCAAAGGCCAAATGTTTTCTCTGATAAGTAGCTGCTAATCCATAGTTGGGGTGTGAGTAGGTAGGAATAAAGGAACTTTGGATTATGCAAAGGAAATGAGGGGATGGGTGGGGTGGTGGGATGGAAAGGATGGTAGAGTGAGACAGACATTATTATCCTATATACATGTATGAAAAAAAATTAAAATAAATGTTAGGAAAAAAGTTACTTAGGAAAGAAAATTGATCTGTTTAAATATTCTGTGTCCTCCTGATTCAACTTGGATAGGCCATATGACTCTACAAATTTGTTGATGTCTTCATGATCTTCTATTAAAAATTCCAAAGATGTTCTTCATGGAAATAGAAAAAGCAGTCATGAGATTAATTTGGAAAAATAAAAGGCCTAGTATAGACAAAGCAAGTAAGAAAAGTGAAGTTGGAGGCATCACAATTCTGGACCTCAAACTATACTACAGAGCTATAATAACAAAAACAGCATGGTATTGGCACAAAAACAGACATGAAGACCCATGGAACAGAAAAGAAAACCAGATACAAACCCACATAAACACAGTTATCTCATACTAAGCAAAGGTGCCATAAACATACATTAGAGAAAAGACAACCTCTTCAACACATGGTGCTGGAAAAACTGGAAATCCATACGTAGCAGGATGAATTTTAACCCCTATCTCTCACTCTGCCCAAAACTCAATTCAAAGTGGATCAAGGACCTAGACATTAGAACAGAGGTTCTGGGCCTACTAGAAGAAAACGTAGGCCCAACCCTCCATCATATTGGCTTAGGAATTGACTTCCTCAACAAGACTCCTAAAGAGCAAGAAGTAAAATTAAAAGTCAATAAATTGGATGGTATCAAACTAAAGAGCTTCTTCATGGTGAAGGAAACAATCGAGAATGTGACAGAGATCCTACAGAATGGGAGGAAATCTTTGCCACCTGTGCCTCAGATAGAGCACTAATCCCCAGGATACACAAAGAACTCAAAAAACTTAACACCAAAAAGCAAATAACCCAATCAATAAATGGCTAAGGAACTGAAAAGACATTTAACAGAAGATGAAATATGAATGGTCAGCAAATACATAAAAAGTTCAAAGTCTCTAGCAATTAGAGAAATGCAAATCAAAACTATTCTAAGATTCCATCTCATTCCAGTCAGAATGGCAATGATCAAGAATACATGTAGCAATAAATGTTGGTGAGGATGTGGGGGAAAAGGTACACTCATGCATTGCAGGTGAGACTGAAAACTGGTGCAACCACTCTGGAAAGCAGTGTGGAGATTCCTCAGAAAACTTGGAACATAACCAACATTTGATTCAGTTATCCCACTCCTTGCTGTATCTCCAAAGGACATAAAAATTGGCATATTATAGTGATACAGCCACATCAATGTTTATAGCAGCTCAATTCACAGTAGCTAAACTATGGAACCAACCTAGGTTCCCTTCAACAGATGAATGGATAAAGAAAATGTGACACACACACACACACACACACACAATGGAATATTACTCATCCATAAGGAAAATGAAATTATGGCATTTGCAGGCAAATGGATGGAACTGGAGACCATCATGTTAAGTGAAATAAGCCAATCCCCCAAAATCAAAGGCCAAATATTCTCTCTGATATGTGGGTGCTAACATAAGGAGAGTGGGGAAAAACAGTTCATTGGATTAGACAAAGGGGAATGAAGGGAAAGGGGAGGGTGAGAATAGGAAAATCAGAATGAATAGGACATAACTTCCCTGTGTTCGTATATGAATACATGACCAATGAACTCCACGGCATGTACAACTGTAAGAATGGGATCGTAACTAGATTAAGTTATACTCCATGCATCAAAATACACTCTACTGTCATGTATATCTAAAAAGAACAAAGGAAAAAGGAGAGAGAGAGAGAGAACAGTGAGGAGAGAGCACACATTCAGGTCACTTGCCGTGCGTGTGCTCAAGCTGCTGGGCATTTCAGGTGGCCAGGGTTGGCGGGGCCCGTGCAGGTGGAATGTTCTTTGCTTCTTCTTCCTTCACTTTAACTCTTCGCAGGTCCCCTTAAAATCTGACCTCCATGCTTTCCCTTTATCCTTCACTCCATGTTTAATTTGCATTTTATCCCTAGAATGGGCCCTTGATTACCACAGTCAACCTTTGCTTCAAAACGGGAAGTTTTGCCTCAATTTGCAAAAACTTTTTTTAACATCTTGGATAAAGAAAAATGTTAAATTCCCCCCAAGTGGATTTTCCAGAAAAATGAGAATTGGCAATGAACTCCACTGGAGTCACTCTTTTATATTTAAATTATGGTGGGAGAAAGTGAGCTACACAATAGCTTCTCTTTTCTGTTGCTTAGTTAAATGGAGGCTAATCACTCTGAATGATTAAGAATCAGATATGAGAGGACTCAAACGTTATTCATGTTTAAAGCCTCAACATCCTTAAATACTAGTGTTTCTGACAAAATGGGTCTTTATCTTCTTTGGGAAGATAAAGTTACTAAGTTTCCAACCAGGCCACCTGTTCCTTCATGGGAAACAAAAAGCAGGCAGATTTCTAAGGGAAGACTTGATTTTCAGTATATGTATATTTGTTTTCTATGAGAAAGAAGAGAATCAAACATTTGAATGTTAACTTTATTTCACCTGCTATTTTTCTCACGACAGGCATGACATTCTATAATGTCAAAAGAAAAAAAAAATGTGTATCTAGCAATCCTGTTTTCAGTGAGAACCGACCAGAGAAATCTGTGCGTTTTATTTCTATCTTTGTGATAAAGATCATGTGGTTGTCGTTTTCACCAACTTATCTAATTTTTGGATCTTCAAAATGGTCTTGCAAGGGGCAGACCTGGAAAGGATGAGCCATCAGGGGTCCACTTTGTAACAGTCCAGTTGAGCAAGTTGTCTGACCAGTGGAACATACCAAGGAGTAGAGAATATGTCTCCCTTTGCCAAAACGATGAGGTGTTTAAAACATCTCCCAGGGTGTTTTCTGCTCTGTTTTATTTGCTTGGTTAAGAACTCTGCTCCAAGAGAAACAAATTTGAAGATTCATGAAGTGAAATTCTATCTCCTGTTTCTTTTCCTACGTCAATAGGAAAAGGAGAGCTTTTGCCCAACGGGAGAAGTTACTTAACATTCAGATGACACTCAAAGAGTTCGTGTGCATATAAATTCGCCTTCATCCACCGTGGTGAAGAGGCGTATCTCTTAAGCTGGTGATTCTCAATCTTGGGCTTGCAGCTGAATCAGTGAAAGGCTTTGTTAAAGCACACTTCACTGGGTGCCCCACTCAGAGTTTCTGGTCTAGTAGGTCTTGGGGTGGGGGGATGAAAATTTATCTTTCTGACATGGTCCCAGGTGATGCTGAAGCGCTAGGTCTAGGGATCATGCTCCGAGAGACTGCTTTAAGCAAATTTATGAGTTAAGAAAAAATGCTTCTGAAAGTTCTTAAGTATTTAAGTTTTCTCATGAAAGTGTCTCAGGGAAGTGGAAATTGGACCTGAAGTATACAGTTAGAAAAGGGAGGGCAGAATAACATAGGCCGATGGAGCCATAATCAGGAAGTTCCAAATTAAATAGGAAGATCAACTGCAGAGAACACACATCTGAATGATTCTAATGAATTTGAAGCACCTCAGCTGTGAGGTCAAGTGTGTCCAGAACAAGATTGTGTGACATGGGTGATGTGTCTTGACTTTGCTGGGGCGTCTCCTGGGAAGCATGTTGTCATGGTCCTGGGAACACAGCAACCGGACAGCCCTGCCTTCCTTGCCGACCTCTGATGGCACTGGCTTTGTGGTGTGCCTGACAAGGGCCTGGAAGCTATTTCTCAAGCGATCCAAACATGCCAACACATAAGCTTCCAAAGCATCCATTTTCCTGGAGTTGTCTCCTGGGCCACTTCCTATAGGACTGGAGGGGATGGGCTCCACTTCTATGGTCATTGTGGAAAGAAGTTCATTTTCCTTGCCAGGGCAAAGCCTGACTGAAGAGGTGAAGATCGTTCTGTAGCCTGTGCCCAGGAAGACTCGTCAGCCTGTTCTGCTTAAAGGCAGGACTCAAGCTGATTGGTTATGGAAGCCAAGTCAGGGCCGGGTTTCTGCTGGCCAGTCCTCAGTTGGGGGGGTCACATCACAGGGCACGGTGTCAACTTCCTCCTTCAAACTGTGTCATGACCAACAGGCCTTCACGCCTCAGGATCTATAAGGGAAGGAAATGAAAACTTGTGTAAGATCAGGCACTTGCCTGATTCCTCCTGAGACTGAGGAATCAGAGAGAGATGGGTCTCCTGCCACTGCCCTCTAGGCAACTCAGCTGGCTTCTGGACTATGAAGCACTGCTGGCTCCCCATCTGAATCCTGGAACTGAGGTCAAGCTGGTCTGTCTTTGACAGAGTAGACTGAATTCTTTTATTTTTTTTTAAATTTTTTTTTAGAAGTCGATAGACCTCCATTTTATTCATTTATGTGTATGTGGTGCTGAGAATCGAACCCAGTGCCTCACACAAGCTAGGCAAGCGCTCTACCCCTGAGCCACAAGCCCAGCCCCGGAGACTGAATTCTTAAAATATATTCTGCCTGGTGTCTAGTCAGTGGGAGATGGAACTACGGAAATTGATGGGCCTATGGTTCAGTCTGCTTTCTGAAAATGCAGTATTGGATGTTCGCAGAGGGATCCCATGAGAGCTCATTCAGGCATGACTCCTGCTTTCTGTATGGGAGGGCTGTGACCGATGTGTCAAATAAGGACAATCAAACCACCGGGCTCTTTCCCCTGGATGCTCACAGTAGAAGAATTTAGGACCGAGAAAATATAAGCATTTGAAACAATAGGGTCATTGTTGAAAGATAATCTCTTTTATGTTTCCTTTTTAGAATATTTTTGGTGGGAATAGAAAAAGATAAAAGGCAAGAATTTCCACTACTTTCAGAATCTGTGGCCATGTTCACCCACAGCTTTTAGATTCTTTCCCTTTTGTACATCCTATTTTATATAGCAGATTAAAGATGAGAGTTTGAGAGTGGAACATTTTTCTTAGCACTCTGAACAGGAGTGACTTTAAAAATTTATGGAAGAACAGCAGATTCAGATGTGTGGAGCTGTACCTTGTACTCCGTTAAACTCTCTTTGGTCAAGATACTTTTGGGGTTTAATTGTTTCCTTCATTTCATTATTTAGTGACTGTTCTTTTATCCTTGATTTAATGATTTGGTTGTCTAAGTTTCTATTATTTTAATTCCTTTCATCCACTTTGGAAGGAATAATAAATCTAGGGCAATTGAGATGATATTTTCAACTCTTTCATCTTATCTTTAATCTGCCTCCAAAAGTGATGGTGTAGGTTATTCCTGCAACGTGCATATTATAGTAGTTTTATGTCCAATATTCTTGCCTATGATGAGCAATGCAGTGTAAACCTAGAGAGAAAATTGACCATCAGATGAAAGCCTTATTCAACCTGATATTTTGGTGCTTCTCTGTGAGATAAATTTTATTTCCATGTTACAACTATTTTCCAAAAAGCCACTGGGAAATATTTAAGAATTTCAATGTAACTTATCAATACCATGAGTGTGTAATGCTAAAATGGATGATGGAGTGCTAAAGCATCTCTATAGTCTGGAGAGAATTAGGATGTCATTATTATCCTTCCTGGTCATTCAAGAATGAGGTTGGAAGAGATCACTGCCCTATTTACAAATCAGAATCAGGTATAGGTGTGAAGAGACCTGCCCATCTCCATCTAACTAATCAAAGTGCAACCAAAGTTGAGGCCTGATGCTCATACCCCAGGAATCCACCCAACATCTTCCAGAAGACCATGAGGACCAAAAGACACTCAGAAGAGACACATGAGTGTTTCTTGGATATTCCAATTTGAGGATCTATAAATGTATGCCAGTTGCTTTACATGTCTTCTGAAACGGGTTGGTGAAATCATTCCCACATGACCTGCATGGGTGCCTGTTGCAAGTGGGCAAATTGGGCCAGAGACCTGGCAGTGATTATGTAGAACAGGCAGCCTCTGCCGTGCAGCTGTGTCAATCAGGCTTGTGTAGTTCTTTCCACTACTTGCAATCATGATTCTCCACCCAGTGATGACTCCTTATCACTGTAACAGGGAAAGATGGCACCCCAAGAGACAATTGTGTCATCTTCCAGAACTAGGTTACATTACTCTTCTTGTAAGAAACTTCTTGAGAGGTGAAAGACCTCTACAATGAAAACTACAGAACATTAAAGAAAGAAATTGAGGAAGATCTTAGAAGATGGAAAGATCTCCCATGTTCTTGGATAGGCAGAATTGATATTATCAAAATGGCCATACTTCCAAAGGTGCTATACAGATTTAACACAATTCCAATTAAAATTGCAATGACATTCCTCATAGAAATAGAGAAAGCAATCATGAAATTCATCTGGAAGAACAAAAGACCCAGAATAGCCAAAGCAATCCTGAGCAGGAAGAATGGTGCAGGAGGTATCACAATACCAGACCTTCAACTCTCTATAGAGCAATAGTAACAAAAATGGCATGGTATTGGCACCAAAATAGACAGGTACACCAATGGTACAGAATAGAAGACACAGAGACAAACCCCCATAAGTACAGTTATCTCAAACTAGACAAAGGTGTCAAAAACATACTATGGAGAAAAAAGCCTCTTCAACAAATGGTACTGGCAAAACTGGAAATCCATATGCAGCAAAATGAAATTAAACCCCTATCTCTCACCCTGCACAAAACTCAACTCAAAATGAATCAAGGATCTAGGAATTACACCTGAGACCCTTCAACCAAATAGAAGACAAAGTAGGCCCCAATCTTCATGTTGGCTTAGGACCAGACTTCCTTAAGATGACCCCAAGAGTGCAAGAAATAAAAGCAAGAATCAATAAGTGGGATGGATTCAAACTTAGAAACTTTTTGTCATCAAAGGAAACAATCATGTGAGAAGAGAGCCTGCGGAGTGGGAAAAAATCTTTTCCACACACACTTCAGACAGAGCACTGATCTCCAAAATTTATAAAGAACTTAAAAAACTTCACACCAAAAATACAAAGAATCCTATCAATTAGTGGGCTAAGGAAGTGGGCACACACTTTACAGAAGAAGATATATAGGTGATCAACAAATATATGAAAAGGTGCTCATAATCTCTAGTAATTAGAGAAATGCAAATTAAAACCACCCTAAGATTTCATCTAACTCCAATTAGAATGACTATTATCAGAAATACAAGCAATAATAAGTGTTGGCATGGATGTGGGGAAAAAGGCACACTCATACATTGTTGGTGGAGTTGCAAATTGGTGCAGCCACTCTGGAAAGCAGTATGGAGAGTCCTCAGAAAACTTGGAATGGACCCACCATTTGACCCAGCTATCCCACTTCTTGGCCTATACCCAAAGGACTTAAAATCAGCATACTACAGTGATATAGCCACATCAATGTTCATAGCAGCTCAATTCACAATAGCTAGATTGTGGAACCAACCTAGATGCCCTTCAATTGATTAATGGACAAAGAAACTGTGGTATATATATACAATGGAATATCACTCAGTCATAAAGAAGAATAAAATTATGGCATTTGCTGGTAAATCGATGGAGTTGGAGAATATCATGCTAAGTGAAATAAGCCAAGTCCAAAAAACCAAAGGCCAAATGTTTTCTCTGACAGGTGGATGATGATACATAATGGGGGTGCGGGGGAGGTCTGGTGGGGGGATAAGAGAAGAAAGGAGGAACTTTAGATGGTGTAGAGGGCATTGGGGCCGGAGGGGATGGGGGAAGGAAAGATAGTAGACTGAGAGAGACAGTCTTACCCTATGTATATGTAAGATTACATAAATTGTGTGAATCTACATTGTGTACAACCTGAGAAATGAAAAGTTGTACCCCATTTGTGTACAAAAAATAATAATAAAAAAGAAATTCTTTGAAAAAACTTTATGATCTCATTTTCAAGGATTAAAAAATTTCATACTGCAGTAGTGAACTAGTGAGAGCATGGTGAGGCCTCTACCCCATCAATGATGGGACCCCTTAGGCTCCCAGATAGGAACCGTCTGTGATTGCTTAGGGGATAGACCATCTGTCTGATCTGTTCTTTGAGTCCATTTTGTATTGATATTTATTATCTACATAGACAAGGCACCTTATATGTGTTTCCACGTATGTTCTAACTTGTGACAATGGTGTGAGGTAGGGATCATCATTGTCCAATGAAGGGAACAGACTGTTTAGAACACTCGAGCAAGTTCACACAGCTAGTGAGTGGGTGAACAGCAACCAGGATCCATAAAGAGTCCCTGGATCCTAAGACCAAAGTTCTTTCTTAGCACAGGGTTGGCTGAGGGGGAACATAGACAACACTTCTTCTTTGTTCCAAACTGAGGCAGCCCTGTGGGGACGCCTATGTCCAGGAAGGTCCTATGGAGTGAACCATGAGCAGCAGTGCCATTTAGCTCAGGCTGCAAACTGCAAGAGACATTGTTCTTTAACCACCGTTCAGATTCTATGTACAGGAGCAGCATGAGTGTTATGGTTTGGATGTGAGTTGTCCCTCAAAAGCACCCATGTGAGACAACGCAAGAAGGTTCAGAGGAGAAATGATTGGGTTGTAAGAGTCTTAACCCAATCAGTGGAATAATCCCTGATGGGATTAATTGAAGTGATAGAGTGTGGCTGGAGGAGATTGGAATTGGGGCATGACTTTGGGGTATATATTTTGTGTCTGGAGAGTGGAGACTCTCTGCTTCCTAATGATGTGAGCTGCTTCCCTCTGCCACACTCTTCTGCCATGATGTTCAGCCTCACCTAGAGCCCTGAGGAATGGAACTGACCTTCTATGAATGAGGACCTCTGAAATTGTGAGCCCTCAAATAAACTTTTCCTCCTCTATAATTGTGCTGGTCAGACCCTTTTAGTCGCAGCAGTGAAAAAGCTGACTAAAACAATGAGGCACCATCACAAATGATCATTCTACTCTCAAATCGACCAGCGCCAGGGAGAGAGACACAGGTTGGGAGTGGATAGGTGACATGGGGAGCCAAGTCTGCTGAGGCTTTCCTGAAGCTCACGGGATTCATGAATTTGACTTTGGCAAGGGGGATGCAGAAGCAGTTAGGGGGTTTATCCATCACAGAGGATCTAGGCATGTTTTGACTCTCTTGTCCTCCTTGTTGGAGTCTTGTTCTGCATTCAGAAGGTGAAGGAAGGAAGTGGGTAGGTATAAGGTGGTGGTAATACTGAAATCAGTACCAGAGGCTGTGGGATAGAACCAAACTTTCCTAGTTGCAATATATTGCATGGGATGATTTTGGGAGTTTCCTATGCTTTTCAATGGCTAGGGCTTCAAATTCTTTTGTATTTCTCCAGAGTATTATTGTGTTCTAGAGATTTATATTTTCTTAATAAATGTTTAGTGAATAAACTGAATAAAGAAATACACATGCAATTTCCCATTCTTAATTCCTTTCTATCTGTGCTCCTATCCAATAAGTGTGTATTTGGCTTCCATTATTATCCATGGCTGCAATGGAGACAGATAAGAACTTTATTCTTACACACTTACCTTGTAGAGCTGAGGACAAAGACATTAAATCTACCAACATCTGAAGAAGAACATGAGACAGGCCATCCAGAAAACAAATCAGGCAGTACAACAGAGTGCTGGAGAAGGAATGCAGTTGACTAGTTTGGGTAGTCGGGAAGGGTGTGAAGAGGCAGCACATGAGTTCAGGTCTGCATGGTAAGAAGTCCACCATTCCCCTGTTGAAGAAACCTCAAATATGCAAGTCTTCAATGAGGAACAGGTGTAGGTAAATCACCAACATCACCTGTGTTAGTTTGCTAGGACTGGAGTAACAAAGCACGACAAACGGAGTGGCTCGAACAGCAGAAATTCACTGTCTCCTAGACCATCAATGGTCCACAGCCAAGGCATCTGCAGGTTGATTCCTTCTAAGGGCCGTGAGGAACAATCTGTTCCATGCCTTTCCCTGGCTTCTGGTGGTTTCTGGAAATCTCTCGAGTTCCTTGGCATGGCAGTCTCTGCCTTCACATCAGCTTCTCACTGTGGGTCTCCAAATTCCCCATTTTAGAAGGACACCAGTCATACTGGATGAGGACCTACGTTAATGAGTTAATGATATCATTTTAACTCGATCACCTCTGTAAAGTTCTTCAAATAAGGTCACCGTGTGAGGTACTAGGGGTCAGGACTGCAATGTCTCCTTTTGTGGAGGACACAACTCATCGCATGACATCACTCCTGGACGCGCTGAACTGTCTGTTTCACATGCTGATATAAGTTTAGGATTTCTCTCTTTCATTAGGTAGGACACCCTCTAAGGCACCCGAGTTACCCACTGTCCCTCTTAGATCTTTCCAGCTCTTCCCAGCCCATAGAGGAGCTTTGGAAAAGGTGCCAACAAACTCAATACTTTTGACCAGGAGATCTATAGGCAAAGTGATTTTCACTTAAGTCTCCAGTGGGTTTTAGGCAGAGGACAGTGAATTCCAAATACTCAGAGGGAGCTATGCAAGTGGCCTTGCCTTTTTTTAAAAAATAAATATAGGCTTTATTTCCTCTTCAGAACACTGATCAAAACAAACTGATTAGGCCTTGCAGGGTCACAATACCAGGTGGCTTGGGAGGTCCCCTGTGGCTTGTTGGCCTGCAGAGCTTGGCCTCCCTAGGCCTCCGAGGAGAGCGGTGCTGTGCATGGGCCCCACGAGGAGGCTGCCACCCACGGGGGAGCCGGCGGAGCATGTCTGCAGCTGGCCACGGCTGGCTCTTGACTCACGAGTGACTAACGGGGAAGTGCAGACAATACTGAGAACAATGTGACAGGGAGAGCTGTTGATGAGAGGAAGCGAGATCTGCCAGGGCTTTCCCCCAGCTGCTCACAAGGTGGTGCTTTCTGAAGCGTGCCTTTCTCGGCCAAGTCTGCCCCGAATCAATGGTGAATCACTCAGCCATGATGACGACCACGGGGGCCTTTTAAATAACCTCCCTTGTCCAAAAGCACACTTGAGTGGACGCAGGTGACATGGGCTTGGGTCCCAGTGCCATCCCCACTGCAGCTACATGACCTTGGGTGAGTCGTCCAACTCCCAGGAGCCTGGAGTCCCAGGTTTCATCTGTGAAATAGCATAGAGGACGACGTTCCCCCAGTGGTTCTGAAAACCAGGTTCCAAGGTGTGCAGGAATGTGTTGATCAAAGTCTGAGGAGAGTTACGAGCTATTGCCAGCGTCACTGACATGTGTTTTCATGCTCGTATGTTTCACCAAAGGTCACAGAGGAATACACAGAGATCAGAGGGGATGCGAAGAAGCCAAGAAGGGAGCAGAGACTCAGAGGGATGAAGGGTCATTGGAGATGGCTTTGTCCTCCATGGGGCCTGGTCTTGCTTCCTCTGAGCAGGGCCCAGCTCTAGACAGGCATAGAAACTGCCTCACACAGGCAGAGGCTGCGGTGCAATTCAGATGGTTGGATTAACAACTTTGTGACTTCATGATGGTGCAAAAGTGATAGGCATTCGGTAACAGCTGTGTTGGAATTTTGAATTTTGGTCTTTACTGGGTCTAGGAGTATGCAGTAAGGCCTCTCTCAAGATGAGGGACAGCAACAGTGAGCTGCAGCTCCCAATCAGCCCCAGGGTCCTTGAGACAGGCATCACTCTACAGCGGGCTGTGCTGCTAGGCCAGAGTGTTCGGCAGGTTAGGCGATCCAAGCATTTTTGGTTTAATGACGTTTTCAATTTACAATGGTCTTATTGGGGCAGGATTCCACTGTAAACTCAGGAGCATCTGTATTCAGAAAGGCTGAGATATGTTTTTTATTTGTTCTTTTTAGATATACATGGCGGTAGAGTATATTTTGTCATATTAAACATACATGGAGTATAACTTCCCCTAAGGATCCCATTCTTGTGATTGTACATCATGTGGAGCTTCACTGGTGGTGTATTCATATATGAGCATAGGAAAGTTATGTCCAATTCATTCCATTGTCTTTCCTATTCTCATCCTCCTCCCTTTCCTCATTTCCCTTTGTCTGATCCAATGAACTTCTATTCTTCCCTCCCCAACATTTGTTATGTGTTAGCATTCACATATCAGAGAGAACATTCAGCCCTTCATTTTTTGGGATTGGCTTATTTCACTTAGCATGACAGTCTCCAGTTCCATCCACTTACTGGCAGATGCCATCATTTCACTCTTATTTATGACTGATATTCCATTGTGTGATATGTACCACATTTTCTTTATTCATTTATGAGCTATGTTTTGAATGGTCATTTACTTTGCTCCTTGGAGATGCATCTCACCTTACCCATTAGGCTCAGAGAGGGCAGACTGGCTTGAGGAAGGATGGAATGCAGGGGGTCTGCTCCTGTTTTCCATGACTTCCTTGATGTGGATCCCCGTCTGCAGCTGGCTTAGGGGGAGGCAAGGCAACCACAGCAATTCCCAGCATGCCAGCAATGAGCAGCTGTTCCAGAGAGCCGACAGGCTCATTTCTCACTCGTAGGGACAATGAAGCTTCTTTCCCAGAGCCCCTAGCAAACCTGTTCACATTTCTCACCATTTCTAAGCTGCCTACATGCACATTCCAGTAGCAAGGGGACAGGATTGCTTTTGGAAACCTGGGGATCGGGCAGGTGAGCTGAATTAGATCCATAAGGGGTAGGTGGTGTTGGGTGGTGACTGCCCGGTGGCAGTACTGACCTGGGACTCAGGCTTCTGGCACCTGCTTCAATCCTCTTTTCCTCCCTAGCAAGGTTGATAAAGGAGGTGTAGACAAGCCTTGTGTTCTGAGCAGGACTTCCGCGGAGGATTGGATGACATAATGAAGAAAGGTCTGAGTCTGGATGGATAGGGGCTTGTGAATGGGGACAACATAAGGGAGAATGGATGACAGACATGCAGAAGAGGCACAGAAATGCCTGGGTTGTGCCTCTGTGGGGCCTTAGGCACAATGTGTGCTGATCATGGGGCCCAGCTTCCCAGGACTCCGTGGAAGCTGAACATTAGGACCCTGCACTTTGATACTTCGCTAATTCCTGCCTTGAAATTCTTCATAATTTTGGACATTACAGTGGGCCTCACAAATCACGTCACTGGCCTTCTTCCTATGAGGGAAGAATCCACATCTCCATTTACAGGTAAGGTGAGTGTGGGTTAAGCAGATTAAATGGCTTTGGTAAGGTCACCCACCAATGAACATCCAACTCCAGCCTCCAGGTCTCCACCAGTGCCACAGGCACCATGGTGAGCACCAACCTGGCTCCCAACAGCTCACAACTGCCCCCCACCCTCCACGAAGAGCCCCTCAGCTCAGCTCATACCACGGGCGACTCCCCTGCCCAGAGTTGGTAGCCACGCCGGGTCAGGGTGGTCCAAGCATGGCGTCTGGTCATCTTCTCTGGAAGGGTTTAAACAAGAGCAGGGGTGATGCTCAGGGACACTGTGGTGGGATGTCCTGCTGAGAGGTGGCTTCTGGGCTTAATGCTGCATGGTCTCTGCCACTGGAATTTCTGCAACTCGAAGTCTCTATCTTTTGTGTACTTTATTGACAAAGAGCAACAAATCCTTCAGTGTTGTTGAGTTTAGTTTCCTACTTGGTTTGGATAGAAGGAACTGCCCTTCTTATTTTTTATTTTTTGGTACAGGGGATTGAACCCAGGGGCTTTACCATGGAGCCACATCCCTAGCCTCTCCTGCCCCCTTTTAAAATATTTCATTTACAGATGGAGTCTCACTGAGTTGCTTAGGACCTCACTAAGCTGCTGATCCTCCTGCCTCAGCCTCCAGAGCTGCTGGGATTACAGGTGTGCACCACCGTGCCCTTATTTTTAATAGCAAGTAAAATATAGGAGGTTCCTTTTGAAATGGGCTGTTATCCTGCTGGGCACGGTGGCGCACGCCTGTAATCCCAGCACTTGGGAGGCTGAGGCAGGAGGATCACGAGTTCAAAGCCAGCCTCAGCAACTTAGTGAGGCCCTAAGCAAGTCAGTGAGACCCTGTCTCTAAATAAAATACAAAATAGGGCTGGGGATGTGGCTCAGTGGTGGATTGCCCCTGAGTTCAATCCCCAGTACCAAAAAAAGAAAAGAAAAGAAATGGGCTATTATCCATTGTACTCAATTTTCCAAATGATGGAACTGAAGTAATCTATGACTGCTGTCTTTGTGGTTCCTTTCACCTTGGTCAAAATCAACATGAAGCTATCAATCTATCTATAAATGTATGTACATACATATTTTTTTCTTTGTTTTCTTTTTTGGTGGTGGTGCTAGGGACTGAACCCAGGTGCATGCTAGGCAAGCGCTCTACCACTGATCTACGTCTCCAGCCCTGATATTGTTTTTAAGTCTAATTTCTTTACCGAATAAACTTTCACGTGTTGGCCTTTGAGGCTGATGTGCCATTTTGGTAAAGCCATACTATACAGATGACTGAAGAATGACATAAGCCGTGGCCGGTCACATTTCCCCACACGTGTGTGCCTCTCCTCACGGGGCCCAGGACAACAAAACAATTCCAATGAAACCATTCTACGAAGTTTGATTCAAATAACATTCTCTGAAGAGTTTCTCCTGTTTAATGGGAGCTGAGGGATATAATTAACTCAAACACTTGATTTGGAAAAAGGCACTAGAGATTTTAGAAATTGAGGGATTTGGAATATCAAACTACCTCCTAGGATTCAGACCCGAACAAGGAAAAGGTTCAAAATAAAGCAACATAAAAATTATTAAATTTATAGTCCCAATTTAGATGTGTATGATGAATATTCATTTTCCATCCTTCTCTGGAGGCTGAGCCCTCCCAGGCTGGGATTTTTCCTTTAAAATGAGAAAAAAGAAAATCACGTGCCTAGGAACGCAGATTGGGTGCTGGGATCTGATCCTCCAGACTCCCCTGTGGCGTTTGGGGGTCCTCTGCTGAAACCAGCGTGGTTATTTGTGTCAGATAGCAAAGAAGAAGCACAGACTACAAGGAGAAAAGAGAAAAGAGATCCCTTGTTATTGTTGGAGTCAATCCTGAGAGAACTGCAGAGGCTTTTACATGAACCTATTACTGGCTGAAAAGTTAGTTTCTAAGCAAAGGCGATTTTTTTTTTCAGATTTTTTTCAGATGTGTCTTCACATCATGAAACAATGTTATAAAACCCATGGGGGTGGCCTGGGAATTTCTCAGCTGGTGTCAAGGTTTAATGATTTTTTTTTTTTTTAGTCTGCTTTTCTCAGGATGGTTCCAGACCTCAACTAATGAGGATTGTTTAAACTTCCTCTCTATGAGGGTGCTGAAAATGAACCTTCCAGGTGGTTCTAAATTCATCCTCCATGCCAGGTGCGGTGGTGACTCCTCCTGAGTCACTGAGGAACACTGAGGATCTCAGTGACTCAGGAGGCTGAGGCAGGAGGATGGTAAGTTCGAGGCCAGCCTCAGCAATTTAGTGAGACCCTCAGCGACTTGGAGAGACCCTATCTCAGAATAAAAATTTAAAAGGACTGGGGATGTGGCTCAGTGGAAAAGCCACCCCTGGGTTTAATTGCCAATACCAAAAAATTGAAGTAACACAAAAATGCAAATCATCCCCCTCCCTGAGCACTGTCCCACACCAGCGACCCAGTCTGAAGTTCCTTTCTTCTCAAAATGCCATTTACAACTCTTATTGGGCATGGTCCCCTCTGCTGGGAATACATCTGTGGAAATGTGTGAGAATCTTGCTGGTTCCAATGTTTCAGGGGGGATAAAGAGGATTAGTCCCCTTTTGTGCAAACCTTCATGACCTGGTCCTAAATTATAGACCATACTATACTTACTAGGATGAGATTTCAT
Source organism: Glaucomys volans (assembly GCA_020662805.1). NCBI lineage: Eukaryota > Metazoa > Chordata > Mammalia > Rodentia > Sciuridae > Glaucomys > Glaucomys volans. Next base: position 123,513 of record JAJEJO010004534.1, read on the forward strand.
GGTTAGCAGTAGAAATGATGAATTTGAAGGGCTGTGTTCAGTTAATTAAGTCAGTTAATTCTATGATGGGTGCTATGAACTTGGCTTATTCTCTGTTGGCCACACAGTTTGAGTGTGCTTTAACATCCAGATCTGTAGGGCTTTCCAAGATCTATAGGCCATTCCAAGATCTGC
>JAJEJO010004535.1:0-28135 GCA_020662805.1 Glaucomys volans
AGATCAGACGCGCCCTTTGACTGGCAAATCAGCTTTGCAGTTAAATATCCAGACTTCGTTCATACAGGCAGTAAATACTGGGTGCCTACCAGGTGCCAGGCACTGATGCTACTGTGCTGGACACCTCGGCCTTGACTTTTGCTCCCCCTTTCTTGTTCTGATCTCCTGCTTTAACTGAAAGGGAGTTGGGATCGTTACTGGGTGCGTCACATGGGAGAGCTCACTTCTGACGTCCACATATATTTTGGCTTTGAACAGGCTTACTGCTGGGTGTTCTCTAAAGAGAGCTGTGCGCAGCCATGACCCTCTTCTGGGAGTTTCTCTGTGCCTTTCAGCAGTTGACACTTAGTAACTAACAATAGTAACTACTTTCTATATTGCTTTGGCCAGCATCAGACCCCGTGCCAGGCACAGTCCAGACATTATCCAGCTTAATAGAACACATATCACTGCAATTTTGCCCGTGAAAGGACAAGTCCAGAGGAGATAAGCAACTCGCCCAAGGCCTCAGAGCAGCAGATCAGAGTCCAGACCTCCCCTTCACTGCTCCGATATATGGCCTTTCTCAGCAATTCCGGGAATCTGCTGGTTTTCCACTCACCAGTGAGGATGGAGTTGGCACTCTTTCTCTAAAGGGATGAATAACAAAAGCCCGTTTTCTATAAGAGGCCATTATAGGGGCTCCGTTGCCGCTACTCAGCTGTGCCATTGAGGAGGATAGGGAAATGAATAAGCATGGCTATGTTCCAATAAAACTTTATTTATAAAAATGGGCAGTGAGCCAGTTTGCCGATCCTTGTGTTAAACGGACTAGATGATTAATACCTGCTCACCTGCAGGTGGGAAGTCACATGGTCGTCGTCCTCACCCTGAGAGCATTTTAAGTCTTACCGTGTGCCGTGAGCTGCTCTGAACCCTTCACACAAGCCAGTAGGCCAGGCGGAGAGAGGAATTCCATTTTACAGATGATGGAACTGAGGCCAGTCAGAAAGGCAAAGTAACTTGCGGGCTGGGATTGGCGCCATCCCACCATGCTGTCCCTCGCCGTCAGAGCTTCGGGAACTGAGCCCTCAGCCGGAAGACCTGCCTCCCCTGGCCCAAGCCCAAGGGGATGCCGCTGTCCTCACCCATCCCTTACTCCCAGGCACCCTGGCTCTCAGGCACCCCTGGGAGTCACCTGCTTCCTTCGGTTGATACCTCAGCTCCGGTGCCTGGCTGAGGCACCAGGTTAGTTCTCTCACCTGACTGCCTTTCTCTGCCTTGACCCACTGTGGTTAGTCTTACAGTGTCCCTTTCAGTGTCCCTAGCTATCAGGTGCCCCTGTGGCAGCTATGAGCAATGTTTACCAGGACCTTGATCTACTCCTCTGTCCTGTCTGCTGAGCAGAGCTGCTTAAATGACGGCTGGACCACAGTGATACCCAAGGACCTGCAGGTCACACGGCCCCAACCCCTATCTGATGCCACTGTCACTTCCTCAGAGGACACAAAGGACGGACATTTGAGAGGCTTGTATTTTAAGAGCTCCTGTTGACTTTTGTGTTGAGTCATGTGGGTGCACAGAGGTGTCACTTTAGCAGATTTTCTTTCTTGGCAATGACCTTGAGACCTAAAAATGGGCCACCCGATGCTCTGGAGAAGACACTGAAGAAATCACCAGATCTGTCCCCAGCCCTGAGGCAGCTCCGGCCCTCAAACTTTCACTGGACAAACGTTTCTCCGGCACTGAGGATTGGGAGTGGAGCCAGGACGTCACATTGGCAGAGGGGCATCGGACATTAGCACATCATTATGGATAATAAGTGCTGACTCCAACCACAGGGGACTTCCCTGGAAGAGTTAGAGCCCCTCTCATTCACACAGCGTGGAGTCCAAGAAATCTCACACTTCAACACAGCTGCTCCTGCCCTCCCCTGCTTGCCGACAACCAGGAACATTCCAGAAGCAGCGCCCTGTGTCCAACACAATAGTCTTGATTGCCTGGATGTGGCAGACTGCTGCCTTCTCAGAGTAGCTGCTGCCAATATCACAACAAGCCACCCATCCTAGGAAGGGGTGTGGGAGGACATTGCAGAAGCAGCATCACTGGGTTTTAAGGTACCCCAGGGGCATGCGCACACAGGCATGCTCTCCAGCCCGTTCAGGTGTAATGAGCTGCCCATCACTCGGCTGTATGGCACTAATCCGAAAGACCATCGAGGTTCTCAAATAAATTCAGAGCATCCAAGATCACCCAAAAGACAGCTCTGTAGACAAGGCTTCCACCTGCAGCTGTTGACCCCTCGTGCCCTTTTCTTCCTGCCCCACTCGGGTGGCATCTTTTCCCTGATACCAGCTGCTCCCCATTGCACCCTTTCCCTGGTTTCCAGATTTTCAAGAGATAAGAAAACCTCTGAGGCCAACCAGCCTGGGACCCTTCCCTGTCCTTACCCCAACGGCTCCAAGGGAGTACTTGTGTTGTCCCTGAACCTTGACCTCTGAGCATCTTGCTCAGTCCATCAGGGGTTTCCTCATGAGTGCAGAGGGCAATGACTCATTAGCACACTGGTATTCGTCCCACAGGAAGCTAGTGCTGCCTTTTACGAGCCGGCTTTATCTCTAACAGCCTCCCCAGTCCCATCTGGCTTCCCCAGCATCTCAGGCTGGAGGGACCACCCAGGGCCACCAGGCTCCGAACGCACCCCAGCGTTCATGCCACCTCCCTGTGGCCCAAGGGCTCTTCCCAACCCTTGACTCCCTTCCTGTTTCTCCCCCCTCTTCAAAATGCTGTTGTTTTTCCTCTATTCCTTCACCCCTCCCCAAAAGACAGTTACACAAGGAGACGTGGGAGGAAGAAAAGAACCCGAGTCAGCGATGACTAAGTGGGCCTCCTTCCCTGCCACTGGAATGCTCAGAACTGGCTCTCGCTCTCCCTTGCCCCTGCGAAAGTCCTGTGCCGAGGGTGTGAGTTTTCCTGAACGTCATTCTTTCCGCGTGACCAAATGCTGTAATGTGTCACCAGTGCAGATCATTCTCTCTGCCAAACCCATGCTTGGGGCACCACACTCAGGATCATTCCAAATGACTTCCCCTAATAAAGAGACAGGTGATGTGGCCTGCAGGTTCCATCTCCAAACAGAGCCCAGCACTTTGCTCTGCTTCCCTCTCCTTTACTACTTCTTTGGTTTCAAGGGGGAAGGGTGGAGGAGAGTCATTTTCCTGAAGTCTGATGACCTCAGAAGGGAAGAGTTCAGATGAAATGCTGCCCTAGCTCGGCACGCAGCTCTGGCTTTGGGTCAGATCAGCCACAGCCAGCTCCACAGGCAGGGCCCTAGCCCAAGGCTCCCAGATGGTCAGAGCCCAGGCAGCTGGAGCCTCTGGCAAACCCTGACAACTGTGAGAAAAGGCACAAACCAGAAGTATTAGACGGGCAGTCTCCTGCAGGCGGCATATCCTGAGCTCTGAGATTAACATACCCAGGCTCTGGTGGTCAGCTTCTCTTCAAATGCAACAGGAAATGAAGAGGAATGTCCTCTACCTGTGTGTCATGGTGCCTGCCCTCCCTCCCTAGGGCTGTGTCCACACAAGTCAAATGGGAAATCGACCACAAAGTGTAATAGACACAGCCAGTCCAAACAACCCAACCCAATCCCCAGGTTTATTGCATCTATCTAAGTTGGTTTTCAAGAAAGCCATCCCTTCACGTAATCTCTGAGCTCTTAAGTTTGTTCCTGTGTCAAACAGATGCAAAACATTCCGTAATAAAACAGTCCTGGTTCATGCAGAATCATTAGAAATCATGAGATGGGGCAAGTGGAGGCTTGCCAGAGTTTTCAAAGTAATTAGCTGCTTTGGGAGGAAGACCAAGAATTTAGCGAACCTAAACATCAACAGACCTCACTGTAAACATGCCAATCTATACCCTGCCCCTGGTCCTTTGCTTTCATTAAATAAACTACTTTTCTTCTGTCGGGTTCCTCGAGACTGAAAAGGGAGCTTGGGAAACCTGCCTCTTGCAAGGAGCTGGACCAAACTGCCCAAGAATAGCAGAAACTTAATTCTGAGCTTTAAGAAAATAAAACCGTTCAGGCTGAGCATCCTTACTGGACTCAGGACCAATCTCACAGACAAGGGAATGAAAATTTCACATTTTCTGAACTCTGAAAGTATTTCTCTCAATTTCGTCTTTTTAAATTCCTTGAATTTCAGCAATTTTCTGAAATCAACAAATTCCAATTGAATGACTTTCTGTGCAAACCTCTCCGAAGCCACTTTCTGGCTCCCCCTTCTCAGGTGCCCTCTGCCTCCAGAGCATGGGTGTCGAGGCCCTGCATCCATCTTTTCTCTGCACCTTGGCTGGTGGTGCAGATGCTGTACCTAGGAATCACCCAGAACATTCTAGAGAATACCCACAGAGTGCATTCCTCCAACTAGATCAGAGATTCTCAAACCTCAGGGAGCAGAGCTCCCCTGAGTGCTTGTTAAAATGCAGATTCCTGGGTTCCACCCCAGAGATCAGCGTTGGGTTTCTGGGTTGGAACCTGGGAATCTGCATTATAACCAGTGGGACTGTAATTGTGGTTCTGAGGCTAGAGCTCCCCAGCTTTGCAGTTTTAAGGTGACAGACAGCACCGCGGAGATACTCTGTGAACCCCCAGACCCCTCCCATGGGTCCTTGGGAAAGAATTCTCTTCTCTTCTCTTCTCTGCCCATCAAAATGGCAACATCTAGATCTCCTGTCAGTCCACCGGGAGTAGTCACAGGTGACAACCTGGCCCAGCAGCTGTTCTGCCAAGTCATCCATGTGATGACGGTGGAGGAGAGGCTCAGCCCCTTCCCCTTTCCCTCTCCCTGTCTTGGAGGACCATCTCCTGCTGGTCCCTCCTTTCCGGAAAGGGGCCAGCTGCTGCAGCCACGTCTAAACTGGACTCCTGCTCCAGGTGCAGCTTCTTCAGACCCCTGCAACCCTCCCCGAGAACGCCAGCGTTGCACATCGAGTCGTCTCCATGGCAACCGACAGGCTGTCACAGACACTGGACTGAACGCCGAGGGGAGTCCAGAGAAGAGGCTGCGGGCGGCGCCCTGAACCCCGGACTCACGCCCCAACTGCGGGCGAGCAACCTCCCCTCCTTCCCGCCGCGGTCCCCGCTCCGGCTCACATGCCGCATTGGGGAGCACAGCGAGGATGGGTGTTTTCACGAGGCACCCCAGCCTCACCCCGGGAGGTAACGGCGGGCTCGGAAGCCTGGACCACTTGACCCCCCCGGGGACTGAGGAACCCCGCGCGGGGCGGGAGCCGGCGGGGCGGGGCGCGGGAGGCGGGGCCGAGGGTGGGGCGCGGGCGGTCCCCGAAGTCCCACCTTCGGAGGCGGCGCCTGGCGCCGGGGAGTGTCAGGAAGAGGAAGAGCGCGGCCGGCGGTGCGCGGCGCGCGGCGAGCAGCGGCCGGGCGGAGGCGAGCGCCGCGCGGGCCACCATGGCCACGGACGAGCTGGCCACCAAGCTAAGCCGGCGGCTGCAGATGGAGGGCGAGGGCGGCGGCGAGGGCGGCGGCGAGGCCGCGGAGCAGCCCGGCCTGAACGGGGCGGCGGCGGGGGCGCCCGACGAGGCGGCCGAGGCGCTGGGCAGCGCGGACGGCGAGCTGAGCGCCAAGCTGCTGCGGCGCGCGGACCTCAACCAGGGCATCGGCGAGCCCCAGTCGCCCAGCCGCCGCGTCTTCAACCCCTACACCGAGTTCAAGGAGTTCTCCAGGAAGCAGATCAAGGACATGGAGAAGATGTTCAAGCAGTGAGTGCCCCGGCCCCCGCCTCCCGGCCTCGGCCGAACCCGACCCCATCCCGCGCCGCCCGCCAAGCGCGCCCGGCCCGGCCCCCGGGCTGGGGACTCCAGCCCTTCCGATAATCACGAGGCTCCCAGACCCGCCACCCACCACGCATTTGGGGCTGGGGACCCCCGGGGCCCCTGGCACGTGACCCCTCCTCATAGCGATGCCTCCCCTGGTGCACCACCGGCGCGCTCATGGGTTGGGAGCCCCAAGGCCCCCAGATCATCCCGATCCCCGCTCCCGCCGCTGCCGCCACACATGGTCCCGGGACCCCCGGTCTGGGGCTCAGGAACCTTCGCCCAGTTACTGACTCGTCCCCACCACCCACAGATGCGCACACTGAGCCGGAGGACCTGGCGACCTCCCTTCTCCCCCCACATCCCAGCTCCTCGCGGTCCCCACCCCCACCCCACACTGGCTGGTCAGAGATACGTGCCGGGTGCCTCTCCAGGAAGCCCCTTCCCGCTCCTCTGCCAGGCACAGCCCTTCTGCTGGGGTCCTGTCCTTTCCCCTGCTTATTCAGATCTGCCTCAACGTGGTTTCTGGAAGGGACACCCCCACCCCTCTGGTTATTCAGCATCTTTCTAGAAAACTGTAGGCAAAGACTCCTCAGCCCCTCCACCTCTACCCCACTCCCCATGTGTTAGCCAAGTCCCAAATCTTTGGCCCTCAAGTGGTCTTCCTGGGCAGGGGCCCCTCAGTCTCTGTCCCCAACTCTGCTGGCATGTAAGCTGCCCCCATGGAGTCCTCCTTCCACACACTGCAGGTCCGTCCTGCTCCTGGCCTCCTCACCCTCTGCACCCAGCAGCTGCTTTCTGTCACGAGGCCCCCACTGCCCATTGCTCCTCCCCATCTGCCATCCCCATGCCCCACACCCATTCCATTCAGCAAGGGGCCCTTCCTCTCCATGTGCCCCTGCCCTTTATTCCATGGTCCCACACACTGCACCGCACCAGGTTGGAGGGGCACTCCCAGGGCTTGTGGCCTCAGCTATTCACCCCCCCACGGAAGGAAACTTAATGCCTCTGGGGAGGGACTAGAGAGAAGGGACTCCAGTTCCTCTCCGGGTCTGTCCCTGGGTCCTCCTTCGGGTCTCAATCCCTGGAACTGAGATGGGCAGCCACTCTCCCCACAGCCATGTTTGTACTCAGGGAGTGGTGAAGGTGCCCAGTGCCCCTGCCTTTGTTAGCCTTCCCCACTCTGTTGCTGGTCCCCTGGCTCCAGATCCTGGGCAGGGAACAGCCCACAGGTACTGGACTGGAGTGGATCCAGAAGGGTGGAGCCATCTGGAGGCTGAGTCTTGGGCAGGGGGATCAAGAGGTCTAGGCACCTGGCACAGGCAGGCCAAGGACAAGGGAGAGGTGTCACCAGGCTGGCACCACCTTGGCTGGGCAGGCCGAGGGGTGGCAGCCGCAGCCACAGCAGCTCACAGCCCAGACACCAAGCAGGAAGCCAGGACGAGCTGTGTCGCAAGCCCACAGCTTGAGAGAAGCTTCTCCCACTTCTCTGCTGCATCTGTGGCTTCTGCAGTTGGCCCGATCGGGGGAAGGGGGTTTCGGTTCCCAGTCCTGGGTAGCTGGAAACCCCATGCTTTTTCAGGGGTCGAGTCCTAGATCCCCCTAACACCTCTGCGTGGCAGTCCATGGCCCTCGGAGCCCACCCCTGACTTGAAGCTTCCTTGGAGTTTTGAAGTTTTCTCCCAGCCAGACGGCCCAGGTTTTCTGGCATTTCGGGAAGAGCAGCTGGAGAACTTCTTGGGCCCCCAGGTAGCTGTGTGACTGGCTTCCTTGTGGGACTTGCCTTGGGGAAGTCCGGAGGCTCCTCGTGGTACTAAGGCAGGGGTGAGCTCCTGGGACCCGCCAGCAGCCCCATGACACCTTGCGCGGGTGGGGAGTCTGCAGCCCTTTATCAGATAAGTTAAATAACTTGCTAAGACCACATAGGTAGAAAGATGGGGCAGGGCAAGATTTGAACCCAGGTCTGTGGCTCCAAAACCCGCATTCTTCCCTTCTGAGTTTCCTGCTGGAGACATCTGTGGCCACACCAGAGAAGGTCCCCCAGCACCCACTTCCGTGTGCACAGATGATTTCCCACTTCACATACCCATGGCCAGCCCTGGTTTTTCCTTTCTTCCAGAAGCCTCCTCTTGGGCTTCCACAGCATCCCTGTCCCCAAAAGAGATGGAGCTGTTTGGGGAGGATGCAGAGCCCCACAGGGAGCAGGGCTTGGGAGGTGGCAGTTTGCTGAGAAGGTGCATCGGGGCAAGTCTTGGAGCGTTTGCAGATCACCCTGCTGCCTTGCACACAGGGTGTTCGGGGACCAGTTTGATGAGGGGTGCCCTGATGGAGAGCCGGGGGCTGAACCCTTCCAAGCCGTTTCCTGGCACCAGCCCCCTTTGCTAGGAGGGGTAGGGGGGCCAGGAAGCCGGACCTCGAGGGAAGGAAGTGGCACCCACCAGGGGCCCTGGCAAGGGTGGAAAGCTGCAGATTTTGTATTCAAGGAAACAAGGCTCCACTGTGCCAGCCGAACCCAGCCCAGCCGAGTCCCAGCTGTGAACAGCCAGCAGACAGGCTCTCGTGGAGGACAAAACCCCTGTTCTGCTTCCACTGGCCAAGTGGGACTGCGGCCCTCTGGGTCCCAGCAGGGCCCAGGGATCACAGCCAGGGCATCGCATGGAGGGCTGTGCTGAGAGGAGAGGGGAGGGAGGCGGGCACCTGCCCTCCTGAGAAGCCACCCTGGGCCCCGCGTAGGAGATGGGCTGGCAGATGGAGACCTGGGGCCGGCCTGTCTCTGGTGACCAGAAGCTAGGATGCCAGGCTTCTGTCCTCTCCGCGTGCCCTCCTGGGCCTCAGTCTACCCATCTCTTCAAAGAGCAGGTGCTATGTGATGATTCCCAAAGGTCCTTCAGCCCCCACCTTATTTCTGAGGGGTCCTGGGAGCTTCTGAATGTCAGAATTGACTTCCGGAGATTCCAGTTCGTCCATTCAGTGTGGATTCAGCAGATCCGTCCTGAGGATGGTGAAGGAGAGAGAAGGTGGCTCAGAGGGATGTTAGCCAGGCTCTGGCTGTGGCTGGTCTCCACCTTTAGCCACGCAGGTCCCTCCTGGGCGAGCCCTGAGGGTTGACTCCAGCCCCACTCCTCATTTTTACAGAAGCGGAAACTGCAGCCCTGAAGGGACTTGCTCAGGGTCACGCAGAGGTTTTCAGCAGCTGAACCACAGCAGCTGAACCACAGCGGCTGCACCGTGGGAAGTCTGGGCCCTGCTCCTCCGGCTGGGGTTGGAGACGCACGTGGAGTTCTAGCAGGGTGCTGGGCACAGAGGCCCCACGTCCCGCAGCCTGGACTCTCCTGTGGCCTTGCTATATCCATAGCCTCCAACCCCCTCCCTTCTCCTTTCCTCTCGCTACCCATCCATCCAGGGCTGTTTCTAGAACCTTCTAGTGGGGAGGGCATGTAGGACAGCCCCAGAGACCCTCAGGGATGCCCACCTCTGGGCTGGCCACAGCCCCAGTGGGGCTCTGGAGGGTTCTGTAAGCTGAGACCTTCCAGGGAGGTAGGCAGCCATGTCATCTGGACCTGCCGTGGAGCCTGAGGAAGGTGCCCTAGTTCCCTGCCTCACCCAGCCCTGCCGGCCCTGTCCCCAGCTTCCTCGTCTCATGACCCCTTAGTCAGAGAGACAGGCTTCCCTTTCCTTCTGGCCAGCTCTTCCCTTCAGCCTGAGGCCACCCTGCCATCCCCTGCAGGGTTAGGATCAGGGCCTTTGGACTCTGTTGCCCTGGGTTCGAATCCCAGGTGTAGGCCCTGGAGCAAGTCACTGAAGCCTTTCTGAGCCTCTGCTCCCCTCCCTGGGGCAGGGTCCCCACTGGGCTCAGCCCAGCACTTGGCCAGGGTGACTTCCTGAGCTATGTCACCTTCATCCCCAAGTCAGCCTCCCTTGCCCTGCCCCAAGTAGGGCCTGGTGGTGGTCATCAGGCCTGACGTCAGTAGCCCACCGTACCCTGGCTGCCTCCACTTACCCTCGAGGGAGCGGCCCGGCTGACAACACCCTTGGCTTTGGGCCTGAGTGGCGGGGACCTGGCCTAAGAGTCCTCCTTTCTTCCTGCTGAGCAGACACTGTGATTGACAGCTACATATGGCTTTGATAAATAACAAAAATGGAGGAATGAATTCATTATCACTTAATTACGGGGAAGGCAGGTGGCAGGAAACAGAGGCGCACACGGCAGTGCTGGAGGGACAGTGCCGAGCCTCCAGTGCCCGGCTGGGTCTCCCTAGGCAGGTACCCAGCTTCTCTGTCCCTGGGCGGCCCTGGGGCTACAGGAACCACCTGGTGAAGTGAGGGCTCGGGTGGGCTGTTCACCTGATGGGGACCCTTTGGCCTGCCATCGTCGCTCACCCACAGTGTGAGCCCAGTTTTTTCTGTGTGCAAGTTCCAGAGAATCAATGAGGACTCTGCTCCTGCCTTCAAGGGACTTCACATCTTATAGAGAACCACCGCGCACAGGGGTCCTTGGGGTAGAGGTGGGCCCAGGGCTTGGATGGAAGGTTCCTGAATTTCCACCTTGAGGACTGAGCGCTCTGGCGTGCCCCCTGCCTCCCACCCTCTGTGTTGAACGGGCCGCCGGGCACACCGGCTCCCCAGGGAGTTTGTAGGGCCTAGGACATCGCCGTGAGGGGAACCCGGCCACTGTCCATAGCGACACATGAGGACATGGAGGCTCAAGGAAGCTGAGTCCCTCATCCAGGGTTGTGACTGACGAGTGGTGGCAGCAAGATTAGAACCTGCTGTCCCCGCAGGGAGCCCTGTGCTTGCGATGGGGGAGGAGCCGGGGCACCTCCGTGCAGGTGGACGGGGGCTCCTGCCCTGCCGCAGTGGCTTCCCTGTCTCTGCCGCCTCTTCTCCACTCTCCTGTTTGCCATCTGGGGTCACAGCAGGCTCAGGGACCCAGGGCCTCCAGCCACGGGCAGGTGGAAGGCACTTCCTGTGAGGCAGCAAAGTCGCCCTAGGGACAGTCCCCACCCTCCAGCAGCTCAGTCCCCCGCTGGCTGCCCAGCAGTCCCCCCAGTCCCAGGACTCAGCCAGGGAGGTGTGGCCAGCAGGAGCCAGGCCTGCGCCCTGAGCCTGGAGGCCTCCCCAGCCTGCTGCCCACCCCGCCCAGGGGCATGTGGCCCCGCTCCTCTCCAGGCACCTGGCCTCCTGCTGAATCCTCCAAGATCTCCATGACCCATTTCACAGATGAGGAGAGGGTCTCAGGGGTCTGTGGCTTGTCCAGTCACACAGCTGGTAAGAGGCAGAGGCAGGATTTGAACCCCGGTCTGGCTAACTCCAGGCGGGACCCACAGCAGCGGCGGGAGCCTGGAGCTGGTGAGACCTACCAGACCAGAATCTGCATTTTAGGCAACTCCCAGGTGTGCCCCGGAGCACAGCCTCTCCAGTGGCCTCAGGCGGCCCTGAGGGTGACCTTACCAGATGACTTCATCTGTCTGAGCTGCTCAGGGATGACTGGGGAAAGGAGTCGAGAGTAGGCTAAATGATAAAGACTAGGTTTATTAGGCATTCAGTAAATGCCGCCATGACGCTCTTTTCTTTTTGCGGTGCTGGGGTGGAAGCTGGCAAGCACTCCGGCCTCCAGCTGCATCCCCAGCCCAACCGCGGTTAGTATTAAGAGCAGGCAGGGAGGTGAGAAACGAGCTTCAGATGCTCCAAGAGCAGGCCATGCCCCTCCACAGTTGTGACTTATTCTGAGGGTGTTGACCAACTTCAGGTTAAGATGTCCCTGAGCCCCACCGGGTATGATGCACACACCTATGGTCCCAGCAACTTGGGAGGCTGAGGCTGGAGGATCGCAAGTGGAAGTCCAGCCTCAGCAACTTAGTGAGACCCTGCCTCAAAATAAAAAATAAAAAGAGCCAGGGATGTGGTTCAGTGGTAAAGTACCTCTGGGTTTAATCCCCAGTACCAAAACAAAAAAAAGAGACCTCCTTGTCCTGGAGCCTTGTCAGCCTGGAGGCTCCCACTGGATCCTCAGACTCACCAACACGCGCCACGGTGGAGCCGGTGGAGCCCTGAGCACCACACTGGCTCATTCATACCCTGCCACTCCCTTCCTCCCCCTCTCCCCGCCTCCGCTCTTGGCTGAGGCAGGGCCACAGATCAAGGTCACATTCTGCTGATAGGACTGCAGGAAGCGCCCCGGGCTGGCCTTCCCCCACTTAGGTCCGGGAGTGGGGGCAGGTGGGCAGAACTGGTCACTACCAGCAGCAGGTGCCCGCCCGTGTGCCCCTGTGCTTGGGCAGGGCCAAGCTGGCCACAACAGCCACCAAGGTCAGACTTTTCTAGAACTTTGTTGCCCCGAGGAACCTGACTTCCCACTTCTCAGGACATAGCATAGAGGCCCAGGGCCTCCCTCAGAGGAGGGGAAGATTATTACTCCAATAAAATTAATGGGTTTGAAGCACCTACTGGGTGCTCACTGTTTTAGTTACTCCTTAATAATAATCCGATGGTGATATCAACAGTAATAATTGCTGAATCCAAAGCCAGGTATCCCTGGGGGACCTGAGTCTAAACACTCTCTCCACCGCTGTCAGCAAAGGCCTGGGTGGGGCTCAGGAGAGACAGAAGGGGTCCTCTGTGCTCCCACCCTCTGTCTGGGTGGTGGCCATGGTGACGGCTTCATTTTGGGGGCGGGGGTTGAACCCAGGGGCACTCCACCACTGAGCCACATCCCCAGCCCTATTTTGCATTTTATTTAGAGACAGGGTCTCACTGAGTTGCTTAGGGCCTCGCTAAGTTGCTGAGGCTGGCTTTGAACTCACGATCCTCCAGCCTCAGCCTCCCAAGTGCTGGGATTACAGGCGTGCGCCACCACACCCGGCCTGATGGCTTCATTTCTGCCCAGCGCGGCTGCAGGCAGTTCCAAAAAGTAGTTCCAAAGCCAGGAGTGGCCACCCGAGCAAAGCAGTGAGCCTCCTGTCCTCGGAGGTACTCGAGGCAGCAGGCAGGGAACCTGCGCTGGGAATGTGACCCTCGGGGCTGGATGAAGTGGCCTCCAGTCCCCTTCCACCCTAGACGCTCCGAGGCAGGGTGAGGGGCCGCGTGTTTCCGGTGAGGCCTGGCTGGGCCCCCAGCTGCACCCTGGCCCTGGCTGCTTCTCTTCGTCTCTGGGCCTCAGTCTCCCCACCTGTTAATGGGGGATGTTCGCACCTGCTCCGTGGAGTTCTTGTAAGGAAACCCCTGAGCACGGTGCCAGGCGCAGAGCAGGCGCTGGGCAGGGAGCAGCCAGGACAGATGATACTCTTCTGAGGGAGGCGGCTGGGGTGTGGCCCGGGCACTGATATCACGCCACTGGAGAGAGTCACCGCAGCCCCCCCAGTCCCCGGGACTCTTGGGGATCAACACTGGGGTGGGGGAGGGAAGCAGCTGGCAGGGTGTGACCGTGCTTAGCCCAAAAGCAGAGTCTGCCTGGGTGGTGGCCCTGTCCCTCTCAGGGGGGAGGGGAGGGGATTTTGTCACCAGCATCCAGGACAGCAGCTGCAGAGCCCTGCCTGGTGCGAGCTATTCAGGGGGAGGCGGGCAGGAATGTGGGCGCGGTGCCAGGCCAGCCTCCCTCTGGTGCTGCAGAAAATGCTGAGCTCCAGCTGCGGCCTGGCCATCAGTCCCACCCCGGGCATTGGCCTTCCCAGCCGGGCAGAGCCCAGCCTCCCTGCCCTGCACGCTGGGGAGTGTGGACCTCGGGGGCAGAAAGGGAGGCAGAAGGACAGGGCGCACATGCAAGGTTCTCATGCAACAGCCACCATTGTAACAGAATGAGCAAGTTCTGTGCACCTACTGTGTGCTGGCCTTTTATAGCCATAATTGCGTTGCTCTGTAACGATCCTATGGTGGGTGGTCGCAGGGAGGACGACTGCTTGCTTCAGTTACTGTGTGATAGTAAGTGTCCGTCACTGGCCTGGCTCTGTGCCGAGTCCACCTGAATCCTCATTCTAGGAACATGACTTCTTTGACCAAGATGGGAAAGGTGGAGTTCATGGGGTTAGGTGACTTCCCTGGGGTCACCCAGGCAGCAGGTGGCAGAACTGGGTTTGGATCCAGGTCAGCCTCGTTAACCCTGAAGACCTGGCCAATCCCCAGGCTGGTGGGTCTGTTCCCAGGAGCCCCGCTAGCCAGCATCTCTTCCGGGACCCCGCCTCCCAGGCCCCTGTCACCTCCTTGCCTTGGTGATCGACTTGTTGGCACTGCTGCCACTCCTGCATTGTCCCCTTGGGGGTCAGAGCCTGCCCGGGATGGAGCCCAGCCCTGGTAATTGATTGACTCTTGATTGATGCCGCCAGCAGTTCACACTGTGGTTTCAGCCGCAGCCCAGCCGGGCCTGGAGCTGCCAGAGAGGAATCCAGAACCCAGGCCTCCGTCCAAGTTTGGACACTGATCTGCTCTTCCCCCGAGACCAAGTTGCCCCTGACTTTGGAAGAAACCCATACACTTGAGTAATAAATACAGCCGGGGCTCCGAGAGAGAAGGGCGTGGGACCCCAGGGCGGGGCCTGCGTCCCCCGACCTGCAGGAGAGCTGAGCAGAGGTTAGAGGGGAGCGACTGGCGCACAGTAGGGCTTAGTGTTCAGGCCCCCGGAGTGGTGGGCACCGCCGTCCACGCTGAGCCATTCTGTGTGCCGATCTTCACTGAGCTGGCCTGTGTGGGTGTGGCCAGTCCTCAGTGAGCGGACAGCCCTGATCTGTCAGATGTCCCCTCCTCAGCACTGCAAGGCCAGATCGTCCCCTGCGTCCCCTGCACTGTGGAGCGTTGAGCTCATCCTGGCCTTTGCCCACCCGATGCCAGAGCACCCCTCTCCCCAGTAGAGACGACCAAAAACATCTCTGGATATTGTCAGATGTCCTCTGAGGGACACACCCTGAAGGACTGTGTCATGCGAATGAGCAGCCCAGGCAGTCTGGTGGCAGAGCCTGGACATTTGTCACCAACCTCCATTGGAGTCCAAGGTCAGAAAGCAGGGGTGTGTTCTTGAGGGCCACTGAGGAGGGGCCAGTGGCCTCACCAAGCCCTTCTGCTAGGGCTGCCTCGGGGACAAGAAGCAGCGCTGGCCCTCTGCCACCCGCATGCACACTGTAGAGCAGGAAGGGGAGGTCTCAGTCACCCCACAAGGCCTCCTGCTTGAGATGGAGGCTGGGCCGTGGGAGCTGCCTGACCCTCACCCCCAAACCACACCTGCTTCCGCCCCAGCAACAGCCACTGCCCGCAGGGCTGTCTGGCCTGACTGCCCGGGGTGGGGAAGAAGGCCTCTGCATTCCTTTCAGGGTTCCATTTTTCCTGTACTGCGTTACTTCCAACCACTGACTCACTTGTGAACTATTTATACCCCTCGAACAAATGCTCCCCTCCGCACTCCAAGCAGACGACAGTCTGTGCTCTGCAGGCAGCCCTGGGACACGTAGAAGGGGCTGGGCACAGAGCAAAAATGCAGGTTTGAACGTGACAGTCCAGCTCCACCCTCACTGCTGTGTTTCCTTGGGTGGGTTACTTAACCTCTCTGAACCTCCATTATAAAATTAGATTATTACCAAAATGAAGTAAAATAAATAGGTAAAGTTCTTGGCACAAAAACAGATTCCAGCAAGTGGCTGCTATTAGATATCCAAAGTCATGCAAAGTTTATAACGAGAGAAAGGCAAAGGGAGCTGAGAGCCCATAGCAGCAGGGCAGGGACAGGGTTCATGTAGGATCTCCAGGACCCCAGGACATAGTCTCTGGTACTCAGCCCCTCTGTGTCACACTGCT
Source organism: Glaucomys volans (assembly GCA_020662805.1). Classification (NCBI taxonomy): domain Eukaryota; kingdom Metazoa; phylum Chordata; class Mammalia; order Rodentia; family Sciuridae; genus Glaucomys; species Glaucomys volans. The sequence goes on from JAJEJO010004535.1 coordinate 15,595, forward strand.
GTTCCCAACACTTCTCTGCCAGCCAGCTGGAGGCCTTGGGGACTCTACAAGGTTTTGTTAGGTGTGGAAAAACTCACCGGGGCCTCCCGAGACCTCCCTGCCCAGCCGTCCCAGGACACAGGCACCCCTGGCTGGACCTTTCCAACAAGCCCTGTGCCCTGGGCTTTGTGCTGCGGGCACTGGCAGCACCTCCCCAGCAGGGACAGGCCTGAGGCCATCTGACTCACACATACCACAAGGAGACTGGACACTGAGACCCTGCCTGCCACCTGTCCCTGGCACTGCCAGGCAGTCAGTGGTAGAAAAAAGAAAGGCGTGGGCAGAGGCCACCGTGCCAGCCCCGCCACTCCTTGTGGGCTCTCGGCCAGCGCCTCCCTGTACATAGCTCAGGCCTGCGCCTCCGCCTGGGGGCCAGTCCTGTGACCTGCAGGCCCGCCACCCTGGACGCTCCACTGTTGTTCTTACTCATTCACGCGTCATGCATGCGGCTTGTTTGAGCACCTGGGATATTTTTTGCCCCCTCCAGGGACCTGGCAAAGCTGGGGAGCAGGAAGTAGAATCCCCATGACAGGAAGCCCTGTGTGGGCAGAGCGGTCATTCTATGGACGGAGGGACGGAGGGCTGGTGCTCGGCTGTGGGAGAGCATTCCTAGAAGGTGCCAGGCCCTGGGCTGGAGCCCAGCAGGAGAGAGCGAGCCTTTCCCATCCGTGCCACTTCCTGTGACCTGTCCTTAACTGGCAGTGGGTTTTGCCCCCGGGGGATGTCTGGCAGTGTCTTGGAGACGTGTGGAGGGTCTCAACTGTAAACAGCGCCCTCAGCGAGGAAGTGTCCTTCCCAACAGGCCGACCATCTGAGGCTGAAACTCCCTACCTTTGCCCACAAAGCTCCGCCACCTAAAGCCGAGCCAGGGAACGGGGAGAGGTGAGGCTGAGCGCAGTCCCTTGCGTCCCCGAGGGCCTGCCCCTAAGCCAGCATGTGCTGGCGATGGTCAGCGCTCATAGCAGAACTTGGCCCCCAGCCTGCGGTGTGTGAACTCTTTCTCACTTGTTCACATCGCACTCAGGACAGGAGGGCTGTGCTTACAGCATCCTCACCCCCAGGCTTGTCAAAGTCAGCACTGTTTGCCCAGGCGCCGTGGTGCACACCTGCAATCCAGAGGCTCGGGAGGCTGAGGAAGGAGGATCTGGCTTCAAAGTCAGCCTCAGCAACTTAGCAAGGCCCTAAGCAACTTAACAAGACCCTGTCTCTCAATGTAAAGATAAAATCAAAAGGGCTGGGGATGTGGCTCTGTGGTTAGGTGCCCCTGGGCTCAATCCCCGGTACCAAAAACAAAAAAGCATTGTTGGACCTGCAGGAGGCTGCCAGGCCCGGTGGTGAGCTGCCCATCACCATGGGTAACCAAGCAAAAGCTGAGCCACACATCAGGACCTGTCTGGGCTGAGGTCCCTTGCAGATGTAACAGGATGACGTGATGGTAGAAGGTGCTCTCTGGACCCCAGGATCCCACTCGGATGACCACATCTCACCAGTCAGGTATGAGTGTGCCAAGATGTCCTCAGGCCTCCCTCTGTACCCACAGGTATGATGCCGGGCGGGATGGCTTCATCGACCTGATGGAACTAAAGCTCATGATGGAGAAACTTGGGGCCCCCCAGACCCACTTGGGCCTGAAAAACATGATCAAGGAGGTGGACGAGGACCTGGACAGCAAACTCAGCTTCCGGGAGGTGAGCACTGCCCAGCCCTCTTCCGCCAGAGCTGCCCGGGGGCTTGGCGCCCAGGGTGACCCCGACCTCCCCTCCACCCTGTTGCTGACATTGACGGCAGGCCCCGGGGGGATCAGAGATGCCCTGCATGAGGACCAGCATCCAGCCCTTCGGTGGCGAACATACATTGAGTGATTTCTGTATACCTGAACCTGACCAGCCCTGGGGGTACAGAGAAAGTCCCTGTCCTCCAAGTCTCCTGCAATACAGAGGAGGTACCAAGAGGACTCTAGCTCAAGTTGTGACTTGGGAGAGGAGAGGAGCCAGACAGGATCCGAGGGGGCCACAGTGCTGGGGAACTTTTTTTTTTTTTTTTTTGGAACCAGGGATTGAACTCAGGGACACTCGGCCACTGAGCCACATCCCCAGCCCTATTTTGTATTTTATTTAGAGACAGGGTCTCACTGAGTTCTTAGGGCCTCGCTAAGTTGCTGAGGCTGGCTTTGAACTCGCAATCCTCCTGCCTCAGCCTCCCAAGTCACTTGGATTACAGGCGTGCGCCACCACGCCCGGCTGCTGGGGAACTTGACACTGAGGGTCTCCTTGCTCATGTGAGACAGGTGCCGTGGGCGGAGGACACAGGCTCGGAGCCACCTAGGAACGGTCCTTGACACAGGCAGCACAGAGTTAGTGCCGGGCTGGGGGCCTCTGCAGGAGTCCTGGGCCCCCAGAACAGGCAGGTAGCTTAACCCGTTTTGCACCGTGTCCAGTTGTGAGCCGCCTGTGGAAACTTCCACTGTGCCGCAGCCACTGATGGTGACGGAAATAATGTACTCTGTTCACAGAATCGAAGCTTTGCACTCAGTGGGTTAAAGGAGGTAGGGGAGAGACTGGTGGTGAGGCCCACTGGGCGAGGACGAGCTGTGCAGGGGCGGGGTGGGGGGCAGCCCAGGGGACAGTTTGAAGTCAGGACACAGGTTCAAGTCCTTCTGGCACTTCCTGGCACGTGGACATCAAGCAAGTCTTTGCTCGGTGGCACTAAGCTGAGTAAGTGGCATACAGGACATATTCTGGGGGAGATGATGGGAGACGGAGATGAAAGGTGGGTTGCGGAGATGTGGCTAGAGCAGGACCACAGTCACCCCGAATCCCGGAGAGCAGGCAGAGTCACCTGCCCTCATCCTGCACATGGGTGACAAAGCCCAGAGAGGGAAGGCAGGGGGCACAGAGAGGCAAACCCAGCTCTCCAGCTGGGCCAGGCTCGCGGGATGCCTGAGGCTGGGGCCTGGGCCTGGCCCCACCTGACCTGCTGCCTGCCCTCCGCAGTTCCTCCTGATCTTCCGCAAGGCAGCGGCCGGGGAGCTGCAGGAGAGCGGGCTCCACGTGCTGGCCCGCCTCTCCGAGATCGACGTCTCCACCGAAGGTGTCAAGGGGGCCAAGAGCTTCTTCGAGGCCAAGGTGAGGAGCCTGGGGACTGTGCCCTGAGCCCGGCTTAGCTCGGGGCAGCACAGCCCATGTCCCACTGGGGCTGCAGAGGAGATGCGCTGGGTGAGGCCCACGGTGCCCTTAAAGAGGAAGGGCAGGGAGACAGCAGAATAGGCCAGAAACACGGCAGTGGCCCCAGGGATGCTGGCCTGCCAGTCCCAGCCTGGAGGAAGCAGAGGGGCCCCGAGGCCATGGAGGTGTGCAGCCCCTCCCCTGTCAGCCATGCTGTCTGGAGAAGTTTGCTCCAAGGGCTCCTGGGCCTACCCACCAGGCCCCCAGGGCACCTGTCCTCCCTGTGTCTTCCTCTCCCTTTCAAGGGTCTCCCCCCCCCCCTCCCCCCGGCACCCCACCGACCGGTGGGACATTTTGGGGTTTGCCAGTGGCATGGGGTGCAGTGGGTTTCCAGGACAGGAGATCAAGGATGACATCAGCAACTCCCACCAAAGGGGCCCTGGCTCTGCATCAGCTGGTGCAGGCTGGACCCCTGTGTGGCTGGGTGGCCGCAGCAGAAGCAGGAGCCCAAAGGGGCCCGAGCAAAGGCAGCCCCGAGCGGAGATGGAGAAGCCCCCCAGCCTTGCCCTCCCCCCGCCCCAGGTGCAGGCCATCAACGTGTCCAGCCGCTTTGAGGAGGAGATCAAGGCGGAGCAGGAGGAGAGGAAGAAGCAGGCGGAGGAGATGAAGCAGCGCAAAGCGGCCTTCAGGGAGCTGCAGTCCACCTTCAAGTAGCAGGGCCGCCACCGCCCTCCCAGCCAGGCGGCCAGGAGGCGGGCGCGTGGGCGGGGGAGGGCCCGCCATCCTGGCCTCTGTCCCGCGGGACCACTACTAATCCTGCATTGTGAACAAGCTAGTTGAGGGGTCTCCTGAGTGCCCTGGCCACTGCCAGCTCCCTCCCACTGTCCCCGAGGCTGCCACACCAGAGCCGCCCCTGCCGCTGCCTGGCCCAGCCCTCTCGGCTCTCGCCCCCAGCTGCCCTGCTGCCTGCCAGCTGCTCCGGGCCCAGCTCCTGGCTCGAGGCCCCTCCCCGCCCTGTGCCTGCTCCCTCTCCCGGCCACCTGCCCCCGGCCCGCCCGGCCCTTCCTAGATCGGAGCGGGAGGGACGCTGAGCAGCCCAGGGCCTGGGGCCCCGCCCCGGCCTGGTCCCTGGCTCCGCCCCCTCTGCTGGAAAGGGAGGACTTCTATTTTGGTGAAGGGGCCCGGGCCTCGGCGCCCGGTGCCCACTGGAGATGGGACCCCTCCAGGCAGGGTGCGGGGGCCGCTGTGTGCCAATCTACCTCACGGTCCCACACTCTGCCGGCCGTGCCCTGGGGTCCCCCTCGGGGCGGACACGGGGCTCCCTGCACCCCCGCCCGAGCCCCCTGGGGACCCCAGGGGCTGTGGGGGAGCCGGGCGGCACAGGGAGCTCAGGAGAGAGACGGTACCCGGCCGTCCCCGGGAGGCGACAGAAGCGCTTGGAGCGCGCGCACCTGCCGGGGAGCGGACGCCCCACCCTCGCGCGCCCCCGCCGCGCCCGCCGCGCCCGCCCGCTCCGCGTGTGTCCGTGTCTGTCCGTCGCTGTGTCGTGAAGCTGTGACCGTCGCCCAGTCCCAGCCCGCGGAGGCCGCCGGGCCGCAGTTATGCCACCCCCGCTGTCGTGACCTGTCACTGCTTCTGAAACGCGTAACGATGTGAGCGCGACGCCGCGGACCGCGGAGGGTTGGCTTTGGCCTTGGAGCGGCAGGAGCGGCCGCCGCCGCGCTGCCTTAGCGAAGTGTCTGCCGTCGGACCCCTTCTCCTTCGGGCGCCCTGCTTCGTGTTCTTTCTCCCCCTCACCCCGCCCCCTAAAAAAAGGCTACTTCTTCATTCGGTGGTACGATTATTTTTTTTAACTAAAATAAGATAAAATTATATATTCTTATGTGTGCGTGTGGTTCCTGATGGCCAGGGGGACCAGGAAGGGAGGGGACAGGAACGCAGCGGCCTGTGGGCCGGAGGGTCAAGCCAGGAGTCTGGGGAGACAGGACCTTCTAACTGGCCTTCGAGGCCCACGTGATGCCCCAGGCGCGCCCTCTGGGCGCCCAGCCCGGCCCGGAGGAGGTGCGCCGCTCCCATTCCTCTGCGGATGAGGACGGGGAGGCGGGAAGGTCTCTGGAGGCCACCGGCCAGCATGACCCAGCCCAGGCTGGAGGTTCACGGCCTTGGCCTCACCCTCGGGCCACCTGTCGAGACTGCAAGCTCGGTGGCACTAAGGCTACCCGATTCCGGATTAGTGGACCCCCGCGCGCTGAAAAGTCTGGAGTAGGCCAGGACGACACCCAGGGACATGGGGTAACCACGGGGTGGAACTGGACAGATCAGGGGCCCCTGTCTCCCCATCTCCTCAATGCAAGGCAGACTAGGTACTCAGGATCTTCTCAGCCCTGGGGTTCCAGAGAGATGCCCCCCTCTTTCAGCACAACCTGGGGCGGGGTGGGGGAGCCGAAGGTTGGATTTAGGCGGGGCATTGCTGCCCCCAGGTGGTCATGGGTGGTGCTGCAGCAGCCGGGTTGCACGTTGCTTCCCGGGCGCAAGGCGCACTGGGGAGGTGCGTTTCCCAGGCTCACCACCCTCCACGCTACCCAATGCCTGAGACGCCACCACTCTCAATGCAAGATTTTAGGGCAAGGATCGCCTTTCAAAATTTCTTGCCGGAGGGAAGCACACTGGAATCCCTAGCATCCTGGCGGGAAGGGTCTCAGGATCCTGAAGATAAAGGATCCTGAAGAAGAGCTTAAACTCATCCCCCAGAGCTGGAGCCCAGCTGCTCTGGTGATGCGCGTTGGACTCCAGCCCTTGGAATCTGAGACGGGTCAGCTCTGTGCCAGGGTCCTCCACCAAAAGGCGATGGGGGCCCAACCTCGGCCTGCGCAAGACCCCCACTGCCAGCCCAGACAGACCCCTCATGGACCCCAGGCCCCCACTGAAACTGTAACTCCCTCACTGAAGTCGAACCCCTTTGAGCCCAGAATCTCTCTGAACCTCCAGTACTTCCACCTGGCGTTGAGGGGAGGCCTTCGCCTTGGTGGGCCTTATCTGAAAGTCTGCAGCTGTGCCTGAGAGCCCGTCCCAGCAGCCATAAGATTCAGGACCTATCAGTAGCACCTGCCCATTTCCCAGGCTCTCACCCAACCCTCCCTCCCAACCTGGCACTGCTTCCCCAGGGCATCATCTGGGCACGTCCACCACTCCCTCAGCCTGTCCCCACCACATCACCCATGGTTATTTTTCCAGCACAGAATGGCCCTGGCAGCTTGGGGACTCTAAGCCCTGGAATTGCCAGGGTTGAACAGGGTGGGGTGGGGATCCTAGCATCCTCACTCCCTCCAGTCCTCAAATTCATTTTGGACTTGGATTTTGTAGGGAAGGAGTCTTCTCCTGACCTGTACCCCACTCAGCTCCCTCCCAGAACCAGTCTCACCTCACACAGACCTTCCACCACGGCCCTCCTCTCCAAGGAACACTTTTCACCCTGGTCACTGGGGAGCTCCCCCTGGGCTATGCATTTAGGAAATGAGGGAAGAATGCGTGAATTTATTAATGGCTTCTGCGTATACAGCGTACCAGCGCCTCACAGTTGGGCAAAGAAAACAATCACCTCTTCACATATGCAGGTTAATCCAGCTCCAAGCCCCACCGCTCCATCCCAGGACCCCCACTCACACGGCCCCCCTGCAGGTGCCACCAGCCCCCTGGAGCTGCTCATTCAGTTATTGTTGTCATGGCCAGAAAAAATCAGATCAGCTAAACTGGTGTCACAGTTTGAGCCACTGGGATAACCGTGTCCTGCAGGCAGGACTAGCACCAGCCACCCACCTGCCCAGAGGCAGCCCCACCTCTGCCCAGTTGCTCCAGGCAAGAACGGCTTTCTCCTGGCCGCCTGGGCACGCTGAGGGCATCTGCAGGACCAGAGCAGGTGGCGAAACCATCCACAGAATATCCCCCAAATCTCCAGCAGCTCAGGGACAGACAACTTCCACGAGCAGGTGCCGTGGGCGCACGCATGTCCCCAGCAAGTCCGGGACACAGCGCTTGGAGCTCTGGTACCTTTAGGGACCACAGGAGTGGTCCCAATTCCTTAAAATCAGTAGGAAAAAATGAATATGATCCAAGTTGAATCATGCTCACTTTTATACTCAGGCAATTTGCATCATATTTTGCTGGAGAAAGGGCTCGCTGAGAGTCCAGACTCAGCTGAATCTCAACAGGACCAGATGAGAGACCAGATGACCAGGTAAGGACCAGATGACCACAGACACAATAACAGCAGACCCTCATCTAGCACCTACCACGTGCCACTCCTAGAAACAGCCCTAGGAGGCAGGGACCATTTTTACCCCATGCTATAGAGGAAGGAGTGAAAGCACAGAGAGGTTGAGTCACAGGTACAGGCTGCACAGCCAGGAAGTGTGGTGTGGGGCTTCCTTCCTTTGTGGGTACAGTTCACCCCTAAACTCAGCACTCGCCAGCCTGACCTCAGCATCTGAAGTAGATGAAGGCCACTTCGGGTTCCTCCAGGGACAGAATTGGGTGTCATCTTATGTAAAGGGCCCCGCCTAGTAGAGGTGCCAACAGGGAGGTCACCCTAAGCTGGCACTGCCCACACCTTCGAGAGCAGCCAGCCAGCCCCCTCCGGAGAAGGAGTTTCTCTGAGAACATTCGAATAAGCCAGGTAACAACCCCTCGTGGCCCTCTGTCCCCGTGCGCGGGCATCTGCGCCGTTCCGTGTTGGATCTCGGCTCTGTGTGTCTGTACCCAACACTGGACATGTGACACGGGTCTGTGCGTGTCTGTGGAGACCGGGGTGTGTGTGCACGCCTGTCCCTGGGTGCTGCACGTCTGTGGGCTGTGCACATGGCTAAGAAATCGCTACCTCTCTCTGAACATAGAAGGGCAAGATCCCCAGCTGCTCCGAGGACCTGGAGGAAACTGAGGCCCAAAGAGGTGGCCCAGGGTCTGGGGTCAGCCGGTCAGCCCCTGACTGAGACACAAAGCAGGTGTCCTGCCTCCAGACCCTGCCATTCCAGACGCAGGTCACCTGGTTCAGCCCACGTCTCTGCTGACTGTGCGCGTCCCAGACCAGGAGACCTTTTTCAGGGCTTGGCAGCCAACAGCTCTGGGACAAGGGTGGCCTGGGCAGTATCCATTGTCCCCTCCATCGGGACCTGCCTCTCAAGTGGAGCTGAAAGCCCACCCCAGGCCAGGGCCTGAAGTCCTCCCAGGGAGACAGACCTTCTGCCTCTGGGTCAAGCTTACTGACTTTCATGTTACCAAAGTCGTGCGTGATTGTTTAAAAACAACCTAAATGGTAAAGACACTGGTGAGAACCCACCCTCGTCCCTCCGATGGCCCCCCAGCCACAGGCACAGGGGTCTGAACCTCCTTGTCAGGAAAGTCATCCTCGCTCAGAAGACAAATCCCGGCAGAACTCGGGCTTCTCCTGAGCAGCCTTCTCAACTCACACCAAGGGCCACAAATTTAGATCTGCCACTGACCTTGACATTCAAGTCACAGAACCTTGGGACCACGTCCACCTGCCCATTTTAGAGACGGCAAGACCGAGAGGGCCACCTCAAGTGGCTCCAGGGAGGAATCTGGCCAACCGAGTGCCTGCCAGGTGCCTGCAGAAGTTCCATCCCCACCCCCGCCTTGGGTTGTTGGAAGAATTAATTGAGATACTGCAAGGGTGAAGGGTGAAGCACAACCTGGCACATAGTAGGTGACTGATAAATCATAAGTAAAAAGAATGAGGCGGGGAGAATGTGCGGAAACAGCAGGAGGCCCCTGTCCCCCCACCCAAAAAAAATCCTGCACCTCAGCATTTACAGTGTCTTCGGGTCTTTGGAAAATTATTTGGAAAAATCCATGCTTCCAAAGCCAGCCCGTCTCCTGCCTGAATTAAACAATAACCACCAAGGTCAGGGAAAGCGCCTTGATGGTACGGGCTTCTCTCCAAGGGGTGGCTCGTCCTTGACCAGGTGGGTTCACGCCCGCCCTGCCTATAAGTGCCCCCACCTGCTTCGCGGCCGACAGCCCTAAGCAGCCACCATGCTGGGCATCACGGTTCTGGCTACATTCCTGGCCTGCGGTAAGCTGGGGACGGGGACAGCTGCAGTCTGCCAGCAGTGAGCTCAGAGTGGCCTCCTGGGGATAAGGATGGGAACAGGAGCCTTCCGTTCCCCAGAAAAGCCACTCTGGAGTCCAGTGTGGGGTGGCTACTGAGCAAAGGGCGGACAAGCCACCTCCTGCTCGGCCACCCTGTTTCCACCTGGGCAGGACAGGGCTGAGAAGCTGCCTCCCCAGGGTGAGGATCGGAGATGAGTGTGGAGGCCCAGAGAACAAGGAGGCTTTCCATTCTGCCCCCTGAGGCTGTCTCTCCCCTGGGCAGCCCTGCCCCCTCCCCAGCCCCACTCACCCGGCTTCCTCCCCACTGCTTCTCCCAGCCTCCAGCTGCGGCGTCCCCAGCGTCTCACCCAACGTGTTGGCCAGGGTGGTGGGAGGGGAGGATGCCGTGCCCCACAGCTGGCCCTGGCAGGTGAGTGTGCTGCAGGGTGGGAGGTCGGGCAAAGGGCCCCAGGACCTGCGGGCTGACGGTGGCCCTTCTGCTCCCGCCTGCAGATCTCGCTCCAGTACCTCAGGGATGACACCTGGAGACATACCTGTGGTGGCACCTTGATTGCCACCAACTTTGTCCTCACAGCTGCTCACTGCATCAGGTGAGCAGGATGGCAGCCATCGTCGCCCTGGGGGAGCCTGATGCAACTGCTTCCGTTGAGCACCTCCTGCACACTCCAGGCACTGGGCACAATAGACGACTTGCGTCCACTGAGTTCATTTATTCCGTCAACAAACATTTCTTGTGCACTTGCTATGTGCTGAGAAACTGCAGGGAAAACAGCATCTGCTTATATTCTAGCGGAAGGGAGGGCAACAGACAGACAAGGAAATACCTACCATGGCAGAAGAGGCCAGAAGAGGATTAAAAAGTCTGGGGGATTCTGGGGGATGTTGGAGCAGAAATTCTCCATCTGGGGAAGGGTGTGTTGGATGGAGGGAACAGCCAACACGGTGGCCAGGAGGAGGGCGCCCGCTCAGTGTGTTTGAGAAATAACAAGGTCGCCCATAGAGCAGGAGCAGAATGTGTGTGGCAGGGGAGGAAGGGGAGCTGGAGAGGAAGCCAGCGCAGATCATGCAGGTCTACCTATGATCTTGGTCTTGGACCCTGAGGGAGAGGGGCTACGGGAAGGGCTTCAGGCACTGGCGTCCAGAGACTCACACAGCTGAGTCAAGAACGGGTGGGAGGGAGGCCAGGGTAGAAGGCTGGTGGCCAGCAGGTGGCAAGAGGCATTGGCAGCTTGGGGAGGTGAGCTCGGGTCTCCCCCACCTTACAGAGGAGGCAGCTGTGGTCCAGGCCTGCCAGGACAGAGTGGCAAGACCCCAACTCGAACCCCAGTCCCCGGGGTCCAAGGCTGCCCCCCCCCCACCGCAGTGAGTCCTGCAGTGGCCTCGCAACTCAGCCTCCAGAGCCCCGAGTCTCCTTGTCTGCCCCTGGCTGGCAGGGGCCGAAGGCCACCTTGACCGGGTCCCTCCCCTGCCCAGCAACACCCTGACCTACCGCGTGGCCGTGGGGAAGAATGACCTGACAGTGGAGGACGAGGCGGGCTCCGTGTACGTGGGTGTGGACACCATCTACGTCCACGAGAAGTGGAACTCCTTCCTGGTGCGGTGAGTCTCCGCCCAGCCGCACCCTCTCCGCCCCTGGCACTGGGGATGCTGTTCTGCAAGTGGCAAAATGCGAAGTGGAGAAGGCCCCTCCCGTCCCCGTCCTGAGCTAAGGACCCCTGGGAAGCGGCTCAAGGAAGGAAGACCCCCAGGTCCCCACGGTGTCTCCCCTGACCCTCCTTTAGCAAGTGCAGCTGCCCATACTGCAGCATCTCTCAAAACAGCCCTAGACACAGAACCAAGGCTCAGAGAGGTTAAGGAGTCTGCCCCAGGGTGCACAGCACGGCACACGGTCAACCTAGGAATCAAGCCAGTCTGTCTGGAGTCACCAGCTCCCATCACGGACACTGCAGATCTTTAAAATGGCATCTTTTACCCTTAGAAGCACCCCTCTTTCATTGTTAAGATTTTCAACTTCATTTGCAACCGGTACTTAGGCCCCGAGGGACCGGAAGCCTTCTGCTTCCGGGTCTCCTCTGTTCAGCCTTTCCCAGTGGAATGTTCATGCGGGCTCTCTGGTCACCTTGTCCTGACCACAGCTCCAGCCCGGTGGGGTAGTGCCGGCTGGAGAGGTCAGGGCCCTCTGCCACTCACCCCCTCTGCTTGGATCCCAGCAACGACATTGCCCTCATCAAACTGGCAGAGCCAGTGGAGCTGAGTGACACCATCAAGGTGGCCTGCCTGCCAGAGGACGACTCCGTGCTGCCTGAGGACTACCGCTGCTTTGTCACCGGCTGGGGTCTCCTCGAGAGTGAGTGCAGACCCTGGGGAAAGCCCCGGAGCCTCCCTGGGGGAAGCAGCCCTCATCAGCAGCTCTGCCTGAGCATCTTCACCTCTTCCTGAGTCTGCAGTGACAGCTAATGTTTATTAAGCACATACTATGTGACAGAGGTTAACAGGTCACGTAATGGGTGTTGTAAGGATTAAATAGATCAGCATTTGCCAAGCACTTACCGCAGGGCTTGGCGTCTTATGAGTGCCACATAAATAAACTAAAATAAGCCCCGCGGGGAGGGATCAGATCTGAGAGCACCACATGCCCAAACAGATTCCGGCTGAATTAGGTTAAACGGGAAACAGTTTCAGAACAATATTTAGGACATCTTGGGGGAAGAAGGATCTTTTCATATCTAACCCGAACGTCAGACTTACAGGCAATGATTGCTGATTAAACCCCCAGAACCCCAATTAAAGACCCTCAAGCGGGGCACAGTGGCAGCATCATCCCAGCGACTGGGGGAAGGGGGCTGAGGACAGGATGATCGCAGGTTGAGGCCAGCCTCAATAACTTAGCGAGTCCCTGACTGCAAATTAAAAATAGAAAGCGCTGGAGATGTAGCCCTGTGGGAGAGCACACTGGGTTTCATCCGCAGCACCACAAAAAGTGTTTTCAATTTAAATTTTTAAAAAAAAAGAAAAGAAAAGAAAAAGCTGGGCGCGGTGGCGCACGCCTGTAATCCCAGCACTTGGGAGGCTGAGGCAGGAGGATTGCGAGTTCAAAGCCAGCCTCAGCAACTTAGCGAGGCCCTAAGCAACTCAGTGAGGCCCTGTCTCTAAATAAAATACAACATAGAGCTGGGGATGTGGCTCAGTGGTGGAGTGCCCCTGGGTTCAAT
>JAJEJO010004535.1:35935-47375 GCA_020662805.1 Glaucomys volans
TATGGCTCTCATAACCCAGTCATTTCACCCCTAAGCTTTCTTGCATTGTCTCACACATGAACTTTTAGGGGACTGGTATGGTTTGGATGTGAGGTGTCCCCCAAAACCTCATGTGTGAGATAATGCAAGGAGGTTTGGAGAAGAAATGATTAAGTTATAGCCTTAACCTAATCGGTGAACTGACCCCTGATGGGATTAACTGAGTGTAACTGGAGGCAGGCGGGATGTGGCTGGAGGAAGGGACTCACTGGGGTGAGGCTAGCAGGTATATATTTGTATCTGCCCAGAGGTGTCTCTGTCCTCTTTTGGATCATCACGTGAGCTGCTTCCCTCTGCCACACTCTTCCGCCATGACGCTCTGCCTCACCTTGAGTCCTGAGCAATGGGGCCAACCTCCTATGGACTAAGACCTCTGAAACTGTGAGCTCACAAATAAACTTTTACTCCACTATAATTGTTCTGGTCGGGTCCTTAGTCACAGTGGTGAAAAAACTGACCAAAACAGACACCTCGCATCTAAACCATAACATCCTGCCCCCCGTCCCCAGAAGCTCATGCCCATCTCACAATGCAGAACACATTCAGTCCATTTTCAAGAGTCCCCATAGTCTATCTCCACAATTCCAAGATTGCCCCAAAGTCCAAGTCCAAAGTCTCCTCTGAGACCCAAGCGAACTCTCAGCGTGAGGCCCTGCAAAGGCAAAGCAAGTTACATGTATCAGACAAAGGAAGGCCCAGAGTGAACATTTCCATTCCACTAGGGTGAAATGGGGGCACAGAAAGAAGGGACGGGACCAAAGCAAGACAGAAAGGCATCTGGAGCACATGGCAGGGTGGTGTTCTCTGCCACGGGCTGTGCAGCTCCGCCCTGTGGCTGTGCTGGCTGCAGCCCACCCGGCGGCCTCTCCCTTGGCTCCTCTGTGCTGGATTCCTGCAGCTTTCCTCAGCTGACGTCCCTCGGTACTGGTGTTATACTTCCCAAAAAGATTCTCCAGTGCCATCAGGAGAGTCAGCCCACCCCAATCCCCCCTCCCTATAGCTGCACCCTGTAGCCCCACCCTAATCCCTTCCCACGCCCTATAAAAGTTGGCAGCGGAACTCCCACACAATTTCCCAGCACCCCGCTTTTAGGAGTAAGGGCAATTGTCCCTGGCCAGCTAAAATAAAGGCTTCTTTTGGCTTTACGTGATCGGCTTGGATGATTTTATTTTCTTTGGGTACAACACTGGCACTTCCTCATCTTGGTGCGCTGAAGCTTTGGCTTCCTCCTCGCATCTCCATGCGTCACCCAGGAGCAGCCTGCAGGGACCCCAACCCTGGCCCGCTCTCCTCCCAGGCCTTCCTTTGAAATTTCAGTGGAGGCCTCCTTGACCCCCCAACCCCAGCAGAGCCAGCACCACAGGGCTGAGCAGCAGCCAAGCCTCCAGGGACCAGGGCTGCGGAGACCAGTTTGACTTGCAATTTTCTGGCCAAACTGCAAATTTTTCAAACCTTTATGCTTTGCTTTCTGCTCCCAATTGTCACAGTTGACTGGGCCAAAAGCTGCCAGCAATGTCCATGCCCCTGTCTGAATGCTGTGCTGCCACCAGGTCATTTAGTTCATCACCTTTAAATACAGGCTCACAGAAAGTCTCAGGACATGGGAAAGATGTTAGCCAGTACATGACACGAGTGGCCTCCACTCCAGTTTCCATGGAGTCCTCCTCCTCTGAAACCTCATGGGCCCGGTCTCAACTGGGCACGGTCCTCTCAGTGCTCTGGTCTTCTGAGCTCCCCCCAGAATCACCCATTACACTCTGCTTACAACCATCTAAAATTCTTCCAGCTTGCATCTCTAAAATCTTCAAAATTCCTCCCAAAAATTCCAAAAACACTCCAAAAGCTTCTAAACCACATGGCCAGGTGAGTCACAGCAACAACCCCACTTCAAGGTACCCATTACTGTTTTAGTCAGCTTTTTTACTTCTGTGACCAAAAGACCCAACAAGAGCAATCTTAAGGAGGAGAAGTTTATTTGAGGGCTCTCGGTTTCAGAGGTCTTAGTCCAAAGATGGCCGGCTCCATGGCTCCAGGCCCAGGATGAGACAGAACATCATGGCGGTAAAGTGTGGCAGAAGAAAGTAGGTCAGGACATGGCCACCGAGAAGCAGAGAGAGAGTTCTCACCACAACAAAATATTAACCCCAGAGGCACAACCCCAGGCACCCACCTCCTCCAGCCACACCCCACCACCTCCAATTGCCCAGTAAATCCCTCTCAGGGGATTAACAGGCTGATTAGGTTAAGACTCTCCTAACCCAGCCATTTCACCTCCAATCTCTCTTGCATTGTCTCACACATGAGCTTCTGGGGGACACCTCACGTCTAAACCAAAACACCTGCCTTGTAGATGGGCCAGAGCACCTCTGTGATTTGCCCAAGGTCACACAACAAGTCCCCGGCAGGTGTCCACCTGGTGTTTGTTCAGTGACTCACAAAGGAAAAACGTTTTTTATATTAAAACAAACATACAGAATGCCACATTCGCATTTACCTTTAAGATAAAATCCGAGGCTTCAGGAAGTTGGTTGCGTAGTCCAAGAGTCCAGACTGTTACAGGAAGTTAAGGGTAGGGCTGGGACCAGCACCCAGGCCTCTGACATCCGATCCAGTGGGATCTGCACCCCAGGCTCCCTCACCCTGTGTGATCCTTGGGAGATTACAAAGTTCTTGGACCCCCAGGTCCTTACCCACAGCACAATCCTGCCAAATACCGGCAGGCAAAGACTTGATCCAGGTCTACAGAACTCAAGTCCTCTTCCCTCTGCTTTTTTGGCTGGGGCAAGAAGTGGAGTCTGTGATCACAGAGCAGGGCCACCTCTCCTGAACCTTGCTTGCTGGCCCTGTGCTCTGCCCATAGCGGGGAGTGAAGGCCAGAGGAGAGCAAGAAGTCCCATCAGAAAAACTTGCTCCTAGGGGCTGGGGATATAGCTCCGTTGGTAGGGTGCTTGCCTCATAAGCACCAAGTGCTGAGTTCAATCCCCAGTACTGCAAAAAAGAGAGAAAGAGAGAAAAAAAATTGCTCTTGCCTTCCCTGCCAACAGGGAGCTTTTGCAGCACTAAGATGTCATGTAGAATGTCATCTTCAGTGGCTTTGGAATCAAACCATCCTGGGTCTGAATCTTCCCTCTGCTACTTAGAAGCTGTGTGATCTTGGGTGGGTCACTTCACCTCTCTGAACTTCAGCTTCCTCATCTGAGACAAAGGACTTTCCTGCAGGGTTGTGTAAGGGCTAGATAAGAAATGTGACTGCATCTAACATATCCAAGGTGCTTGGTGAGTGTCACTTGTCTGCCTTCATTTGCTCCCCTTTAAAGCTCTTGTTCTGATCCCACTTGGAAGATGGAGTTATTGGCGAAATGCAAACCACTGTTGTCTTAGGAGCCAACAATAAAATACATCTGACCTGCCCCAGTGCCGCCCTCCTCTGCCAGCACTCTCCTTTGTCCCATCGCTGGGGCCTCTAACCTCATCTATGTGGACCCTTCTCCTGAGCATGTACCGCTACATTTTGCAAATCCTAATGCTGGGAGACAAGCTGGGTACACATTCCTCTCCCCATTTCACAAACAGGAGGTCCTGGGCCTAAAGACTTGCGTGACTCAGTCCGGGTCACAGACGAGCCATGGCGTTGCCTGGAACAGGGTTTCTCCATCTCAACACCATTGACGTTGAGAGTGGGGCAGTTCCTTATGTCCTGTGCATCCTAGGGTGTTTGGCAGCCTCTCTGCTCTCTACCCTCCAGGTGCCGACAGTACCCCAACCCCAGCCCCAGTAACGGAAAACATCTCCAGACACCATCAAGTGTCCCCCAGGGGCTAAGCCAGCCCTGTTGAGAACCACGGGCCTGTTCGCCAGTTTAACCTTTTATTTTGAAAATGCAACCCCAAGAACCAATAACCCATAATTTTATTCTTCTCGTGACACACATGTAACCTCTTGAAAGTAGATAGAACCACATTTCAATAGCTACCTTTAGCCTTCTTATCATGTGTTTTCAGGATGACAGGTGGAAGAAGATTGGAAAGAAATATTTGGACGCCAACACTTTATTCCACTGAGCTTTGGGAAAATCTCCATCTTGCAGCCTCCTACTGTATCTCCTGCTGATAATCAGCTCATAAAACAAGGGCTCAGCCCAGCCAGGCTTACAGAACTCCCACGGACTCACCATGATCAGGACCCTACTGCTGTCTGCGTTGGTGGCTGGAGGTAACCCCATCACCCAGAGGCACTGCTCTCCCAACCCCTGGGGGGACTGGGAATGGGATCTTCCTGCCCTCCCGTCCCCACCTGGCCCACCTGCACTACGCTCAGCCCTATATAGTTATGGGAAGTTGGAGTGGAGTTTCAGAGAAGGGAAGCAGAGGCAGGACGTGACCTCTGGGGGTCCTTGCAGAGCAAGCTGTCCCACCTGGGTGGCGGTATCAGCAAGCATAGCCCCACTGATTGGCTCACTGCTTCCTATACTCCCCCATTCCTCCTTCACAGCTCTCAGCTCTGGGCTCCCTACTTACAATCCTGAGCTGAGTAGGGTGGTTGGAGGTGTAGAGGCGACACCCCACAGCTGGCCCTGGCAGGTGAGTTAACCACTCTGTACCCCCCCCATCCCGCTCATTTCTCACCCACCCCCCACTGCGCCTTGCCCTTCCACCGTGGGGTCTGTCGAGCTGGCAGAGATGAGGATTGGTGGGACCTCAGAAGGCAGCGTGGACAACTTCACCAACAAAATACATGTTTGTGGCCTTGGCCAACCTTGGGGCTGGGGAAGAGGTACCTTCTCCAGCTTCAGTAAGAAGCTGCCCCCCCCACCCCTGCACCCAAGTTCCTAAATGTCTTACTCAGTTAACCAATCAGACATTTGCTTACAAATGTACTGTTATTTTTATGAGCCATTCATCACCATCTATGCAAATGTTCCATGCTTTAAAAAACCAATCAGTGCTGTTTATGCAAATTAATCTTCAACTCAGCATTATCAATGAGAACAAATGCTTCCTTACCTTGACATAATCACAGGGAAATCAATGAAATGCTGGGTGGACTCGACCCACATTACTAGACCGTTAGCGATGGGGCATGCAAAGACCAGTGAATTGACAGTTTCGTAAACAAATGAAGAAAAATCTCTTATCTGACATAATCAGGACTAATTGAAAAGTTGGCTATAGAAAAATCATTTTAAATCATACATATATGCTTTAAACATTTTACTTTAATTTAGAAAATCTTCATACACATTTTACTTATCTGTTCACCACTCTTTTGAATTCTTAACTTTCTTATAAAAACCAACCCCTGTAATATGGCACCCTAAGTCCATTTCTTTTTTTTTAATTTTTTAATTTGTAGATGGACACAATACCTTTATTTTTTTTATTCATTTTTTTAATGTGGTTCTGAGAATCGAACCCAGTGCCTCACACATGCTAAGCCAGTGCCACATTCCCAGCCCCTGAGTCCATTTCTTTAAAGTAGAGCAATAACTTTAAGATGGTCCTGGAGCAATCTGAGTAAGGAGTCCCTCCTGACTTTGGTCACTCCTGCCCCCTCCCTCCCATCTTTCCACTTTCTCAGACACCTAATTCAATAGCTGTTTTTATTTTTGTTTTTTGGGGGGCGTTGCCATTTTTTAAGAGTCACCGTTAACCAGTGTCCTCCAAGCACTTAATTTAGTCTCCCTGTAAATCACAGCTCCCTTTCGGGATCTCGTAGTTCCTCAGTTCTGCGTCTTATCAAAACACATTAACTGGAAGCGCCACTGATAGGAACGGGTTTGGGAACAAACCCAGCTGGATGGGGCACAGTTCTAACTCAAGTAGTCAGAATTCCTGCCAGAGGTGAGTGCCCACCCTGAGTCCCCACCTGGGCTAGATCTGCCCACCCATCCCCCCGTGCAGCGGGTGCTGATGCACCGAGGGAATGTGAGCAGCCATTCACTTGTGTCTGGATTAGGGACGCACCCACCAGGTGCAGGGCATAGCTCAGTGGCCATGCACTTGCCTGTCACCAGAGGGTCCCGGGGGTGCCCCCCAGCACGGCAAGAAAGAAAAAGACTGGTGCCCAATATTGCACCATCTGGATTCCTGGCTCTATGTCCTTTTTCCTAGTTTTTCACATTTTTTAGTCTCTCTGGGGGAAGATGGAAGAGGGGCAACAGCCCCTCCCCTATGGGTCCCAAAATCCAGAGTGCATTTGTGCTGAGAAACCGGCAGATGCTGCAGGAAAATACTTCCTGGGATAACTGTATCCTCCTCGCCTTGGGAACCAAGCAATGTTAAGGGCTCTCTGCCCTCTGGCTCCTGGTTCCCTGGGGAGGTTTTTATTTGGGGGGGGAAATGGGTGGGCAGATCTAGCCCAGGTGGGGACTCAGGTGAGGTAAGTGAAGCCCTCAATTTGTGAGAATAATCTAAAGGGATACCACAAAGCTCAGCACCCAAAATGAGTAACGTCTTAATACAATATTTTAAAAATCAAACTATGCCAAATTATCCACGATGAACGAAATGTCAGAACTTTAAACAAAGCCAGGATTAATTAACGTGACCGAGCGTTACCCAGCCACTCTTCTACCCAGGACTCTTCTATCCAACCCAAGACTACACCCTAGATTGACACCCCTAAACCAAATCACTGCATGCTCAAAAATAACATGATAGGCACTTTGGAACTAAAGTAGAATTTTTTTACTTTGTTATTGTTTCTTTTTACCTCTGCATAACAATAGGTTTCATCTGGCATAATTATAGAAGCAGTCCCCAGCCCTGCCCCTGCCCCGCCCTCCTCCCTCCCTCCTCCTCCTTTACTGATCTTTCTGCTATTTTCTTATAGTTTCTTTTCTTAATTGGCGTCCTGTGGACGCAGGATGGTGAGATCCACATGGTGTGTTCACATACATACATAGGCAAATCAGGTAGGATCCATTCCACTGACGTTCCCTATCCCATCCCTCCTCCCTTCCCTTCATTCCCCTTTGTCTACTCCTCTGATCTTCTATTCTTTTTTTTTATCCCCCCTCCTTTATTTTGGATTAGCTTCTGCATATCCAGAGAGAACATTCGACCTTTGATTTGGGGGGACTGACTTATTTCACTCAGCATGACAGTCTCCAGCTCCATCCATTTACAAAAACAGATTCGGGAGTGGGGTCCAGCCTCAGCTCTCTGCTCTGCCAAGCACTGTTGGAATGACCTGGAACAAACTAGACTGACCTTTTTGCAGAGGTGGTATTAGAGACATTAAACAGTCTTTAGGGCCCAGACCACATCACACAGATGCTCACAGCTGCCTTAATGAAGACATGAGCTGATTCCCATTCTGAGCTTCAGGCAGTGTTGGGCACGTGGTAAGTGGGCAGTTTGCTAGAAATTCATAGTGTTGGATATTGTGATCATTAGTCATCCCGAGTGCCCTGCAAGGGGAACGTTATGGTCCCGATCTCCATATAAGGCAACCAGGACTCAGAATGTTACATAATTGTCCAAAGTCACACAGGCGTCAGGAAGACATTACCCTGGGGCAGAGACCCAAGGGAAGTGGAGGAGATAGGTTGATACTTGGATAGAAAAATAGTCCAGCAGCAGGAACAGCCAGTGCAAAGGCCCTGGGGCAGCAGTGGGCTTGGCATATTTGCTGAACTAATGGGGGTCAGCATGGCCAAGGGGAGAGGAGTGGAAGGCTGAGGTCAGAGAGGTGATGTAGGACCTAGTAGATCACCAGAATTTTGAGTTTTACACTGTGCGAGAAGGGGAGCCATGGAGGTTCTGAACAGAGATATAATCAGATTTTTGTGTCAAAAGGATCATCCTTGCTGCTGTGTATTCAGGGTGAGAGGCAGGCCAAGGGGGAGCTGGAAGAAGGACAGGAGACCAGGAGCTGGGCTGAGCTTGGAGGTAGAGTGTGGGCTTAGCAGGCGTGAGGCCCCAGGTCCCATCCCAGTGCCAAAAAAAAAAAAAAAAAGAGAGACCAGGCTATCATCCAGGCAAGGGACGAGGTGTCCGGGACAGGGTGAAGTACAAGGAGGAGCGTTTTCCCTGTGTATGAAGTTACAGCTGATGGGGTTCGTTTTGTTTGGGGTTGTTTGTTTGGTGTTGGGGATTGAACCCAGGGGTGCTTTACCACTGAGCTACCCCTGCCCCAGCCCTTTTTATTATTTTTTATTTTTATTTTTATTTATTTTTTTGGTCCTGGGGATTGAACCCAGGGGCACTCCACCGCTGAGCCACATCCCCAGCCCTAGTTTGTATTTTATTGAGAGACAGGGTCTCACTGAGTTGCTTAGGGCCTCGCTAAGTTGCTGAGGCTGACTTTGAACTGTAGATCCTCCTGACTCAGCCTCCCAAGTGCTGGGATTACAGGCGTGCGCCACCACACCTGGCCCTTTTTATTTTTTGAGGCAGGGTCTCACTAGTTGCCCAGGCTGGCCTCGAACTTGTGATCCTCCTGCCTCAGCCTCCTGAGTCTCTGGGATTACAGGTGTGGGCCACACAGCTGTTGGATTTGAGTGAGGGGTAAGAGGGAAAGGAGCCCAGGGTGGCCCCAAGGATTTTAGCCTGAGCAGCCGGGAAATCGGGGTGGTATTGACTGCGCTGGGAACCCAGGAATGGAACGGGTTTGGGGGAAATGAAGAGTTCGGGTTTGATGTATTAAATTGGAGGACTGTGCCCTAAGGAAATAGTTCCCAAGAAGGGCCTATCCCAGAAAGATGTTCAGAAGTGGCTATTTTTTCATTTGCAAAACATTTTCCTGCACTTTGTCATTTTTTCTGAGGTTATTTTATAAGTCTATAACTGTTTGACACTGTTCAATGATGCCTTCCTGTGTTGGTTGGGATATCTGGATTCTGTCAAGTGCCCAGGGGCTTCGTGCCCTGATGACTGAGGCTTGGGCCCAGGGTCCGGCTCACCTCGGCTGCCCTTGGCTCGAGAACTAGCCCGCGGGTGCTTCTCCCCAGGTCTCCCTGCAATACAGCTCCAGTGGCCAGTGGCGCCACACCTGCGGAGGGTCCCTGGTGACCAACAACTGGGTCGTGACCGCTGCCCACTGCATCAGGTAATTGCCTTTCCCTGGTCGCCCTGGATGCTTGCTCGGCCAGCCAGCGCTCATCTCCAGGAGAGGGGACCCAGAGGCCCGGCCATGCTATCTAAAGGAGCCTTGCACATAACCACTTGCACGGCCGAGCCGGCTTTAGATGATCTGTGGCTCAGTCTGTTGACTGACCCACGTTCTGACCCACCCGGGGGGAACCAGGTGTGGCCTCTCCCTGTGGAATTGGCTTCACTCGACAACTTAAATAACTTCTCTGAGCTTTAACGTATCCCCTGCAAAAACTGAGATAAAAGAATTTTTTTTTCAGTCCTGGAGGTTGAACCTAAGCGTGCTCTACCACTGAGACACATCCCCCAGGGCATTTTTAATTTTTATTTTGAGACAGGGTCTCACTAACTTGGCCCGGCTGGTCTCAAACTTGCCGTCCTCCTGCCTCAGCCTCCTGGGTGGCTGGGATCACAGGCTCCTGGTGGGGAGAATAGAATTTAGTGTGGATTAAATGAGAGGGCACATTAAAGGGCCTTGCACTTAATAAGTGCTCAATAAAGGTTGATTATAACATATGTACAATTTGAAAGCCACAAGGAAAGAAACTGTCCTGCAGTGACGTCACCCACCCTCTTCTCCCCCCATGTCCTCTGCTTATCTCGTATCAGCTGGAACTCTTCAGCACTCCAGCTGGGTTGACATGGATTGTCACTGAAATTGACTCTTCCCTCACCTGATGGATAAGCTTTATGACGTGGTGAGGAAAACGAAGGAGGCTGGGAAGTCAGGCGTCCTGACTTCTCGCTCTGGGCTCTTGCGGGACTCTTTGCCCCTCACTGGGCCTCAGTCTCCCCACGAGAACACGAGAGGCTGGGAATTAAACTAGAAGATTGATAATGATATTGTTACAACTTTCATCGCACGTCAGTTCAGCGTTAGCACGGGGTGGTCATAATCACTAGCCGGTGACCACGGCATCGATGCTCCAGGGTGACCAACAGATTCCTCCTGCAGGGGAAGTCCCCAGGCCCACTAGTGGCTCATGCAGCTGTCACTAACTTGGGCCCATCCCAAGTGGCACCATGTCCTGGGTGTCCCTGCCCCGGGGGGCCCGCGGGGAGAGAGACTGACCCTCTGTACCCGACCCTCCCAGCTCCTCCAGGACCTACCGCGTGCTCCTGGGCCGCCACAGCCTGTCCACAGACGAGCCGGGCTCGCTGGCCGTCAAGGTCTCCAAGGCTGTCATACACGAGTCCTGGGACTCCAACAAGCTCTCCAATGGGTACGCTGTCC
Organism: Glaucomys volans; assembly: GCA_020662805.1. Lineage (NCBI taxonomy): Eukaryota > Metazoa > Chordata > Mammalia > Rodentia > Sciuridae > Glaucomys > Glaucomys volans. Next base: position 46,304 of record JAJEJO010004535.1, read on the forward strand.
CCGCTTCCGGGTGGGGGTGTGCCCTGCGGCTTTGCTCCTCCTGTAAGGAAGGGAAGGGGCTCTGACCCCCAGAGGTGCGGCCAGTGCAGAGCTGCCTGGGTGGGGGTACGGGGGGTGGGGAGCCACCTGCGTCTCCAGCCTGCTGAGCCTGCAGGCTCCTGTGTGCCCCAGGCCGTCACTGACCAGGGGTCCAGTCCATGCCAAGGGACAGGGGCCGGTGCTCTCAGTGGAGTAGGACATGGTCCCTCCCTACTCCCCGGTCCCTGAGCCCCTCCCAACAAGGTATTTTACATTTTCAAAGATGCCTGGCTGCATTCCCTGTAAATGACCAGGAAAATGTCCCTGTGCTCCTCAGAGCCCTTGATAACCCCCTGCCTCTTTCCTGACCCAGGAATGACATTGCCCTGCTCAAACTGGCCACCTCCGTCACCCTGTCGAACCAGATCCAAACGGCCAACCTCCCCGCTGCCGGCACCATCCTGGCCAACAACTACCCCTGCTACGTCACCGGCTGGGGCAGGCTACAGAGTAAGTGCCCACCCAGGCCAGGCAGGGAGTGGGGTGCTGTCACCATCTGGCTGGGTCTCTCACCCCACTGGTCATCCCAGGGGGGTTAACTGCCTTGAGAGACAGGATAGTCTCTCCAAGTCTGCCTGGGTCCAAATCCCAGCTCTCCCATGATTAGCTGTGCAACCTTGGGCACCATACTTAGCCTCTCTGTGCTAGTTTCCTCATCTGTGAAATAGGGATAATAACAGCACCTCATCCCAGAGAGGATTGAAGGAGACGGTCCAAAGGAGGTACTTAGGCCAGTAACAAAGGCACAGAGTAGCTGCTGCAGGCCAGTTGTCACTGTGGGGATGGAATGAGAGCTGGAGAGACCATGACACCATGGCACTGAGTGTGAAGTCCAGGTTCTGGAGCCCCACGGAGGTCCCTGGAGCCCTCATGGGACCCTCCCTGGGACCTCTTCTTCCCCAAACCTGAACCCTGGGCCACCTGGTCTTGCTACTGAGAACAAGAACACGGCTGAGGGTGAGTTTTCTTTTTTTTTTTTTTTTTTTTTTTTTTT
>JAJEJO010004535.1:57684-119465 GCA_020662805.1 Glaucomys volans
AAAAAAAAAAAAAAAAAAAAAAGGTACAATGAACTGTATACCAAACAATGAACAATCAGGAAAGGAAATTATGAAACCAATTCTAGCATCAAAACAAAAAGTTAGGAATTAACCAAGGAGGTGAAAGACCTATACAAAGAAAATGACAAAACACTGCTGAAAGAAACTAGAAACAGGGCCGGGGGTCTGGCTCAGGGGTAGAGCGCCTGCCTAGCATGCATGAGGCACTGGCTCGATTCTCAGCACCACACAAAAATAAATAAAGGTCCATCAACAACTAAAAAAAAAATTTTATTGAAAAGAAAATTAAAAACAACATAAATAAATAGAAATACAACCCATGGCCCTGGGGTAGGAAACTTAGTATTGTTAGGACATCAATATAACTCAACATAGCTATAGATTAAATGCAATTCCCATCAAAATCCCAATGATGTTTTTGAGAAATTAAAAAAAAAATCTTAAAATTCAAAAGAAATCTCAAGAGATCCCAAAAAGCCAAAAAAATCTTGGGGGGGAGGGGAGAATAAAGCTATAGAACTTCCTGAGTTCAAAACTTACTACAAAGCTACAATAATCAAAAGGTGTGGTGCTGGCATAAAGACAGACACACAGACCAGTCGACAAGAATAGAGAGCCCCAAGATGGTCAAATGTTACTTCATAAGGGTGCCAAGACCCTTCAATGGGAAAGGGCAATATTTAGCAAACAATGCTAGGAAAACCAGGTAGCCACATGCAAAGAAATGAAGTTGGATCCTTCCTTAATACCATATACAAAAAATTAACTCAAATGGGATCAAAGACCTAGATTTAAGACCTAAACTATAAAACTCTTAGAAGAAAATGCAGGGCAAAATCTAGAACCATGAGCCAAGTAAACCTCTTTTCCTTATAAAATATCCAGCCTCTAGTATTCCATTACAGTAACATAAAACTGACTAATATGTGGGAGATACCATAAGGATGGCCAAAGGAGACAGGGATGAGCAGAGAGACTGTGTGTGAAAAAGAGGAGACAATGGGATCAAAGAGGGGGGTGTCAGGGGAAGAGGAAAGGGTGTGTCACATAGGAATGCCAGCTGCATCTCCACTCATGTGTTGTCTTCACTCTGCAAATCTGATGTGAAGGCCTGGCCCACAGGGTTATGCACTGCATGCAAGGTTTGGCTCTTAGAGAGCCTCATAATTTGAAACCCCCTAAAAAGCAAGACTAACTCCCCCATAGAACAGACACACACCAGAAGGGCTCCCTCCATGCCCAGAATCCACGACCACTGAGGCACACTGTGCCTGCTGCCTGCCTTCTCGGCATGGTGTCTGCAACTCAAGAGGGGTCACCCCAAAACGGACAGCTGGGCCTAATCAAGGCAGCCACCTGGCTTCCGTCAAGTGCATCGCATGTGTCACGCTGTGTCACGCCGAGTCCACACTGTTGATCAGCCCTGGAGCTGAGCTACCTCTTGATGGAGGGTGGACAACATTGCAGGATTTTAAAATTGTCTTAAATTACAACAGTGAGTTTTAAAATAGCAACAGGAAACAGGCAGGGTTTCTGACACAGACACAGGACACCTGCCAGATGCTGGGCATGGGGACAGCTCTGTCTTTCAGCTCTCGGCAGAGGTGGCGCCACCGTGTGGCAACAGCCCTGCACAGCCGGTCATACAGCCTGATGGGGAAAAGCAGAAACTCCCGCCCGGCTCCGAAATTCTGCTGCTCCAGTGAGTTTTGCTTTGGTGGCGGGAGTAGACAGTATTTCAAATTTTACTCTTAAATATTTATACAGCTCAATTTCAAACTCAAATAATTAGAATCCACGTAAGATGTAACGAGACGGAGGTTTGTGGCAGGCTGGGGACTGGGTGGTGGGGCCTGGCCCGCCCTGGGAGAGCTGCCCACCTGGGAGAGTGCGGTGGCCTGGGCGAGGACGGCAGTAGGGGAAGACCCTGGAGGGGGACAGCAGGCAGCCAGGCACAGGGCAGGGCAGCGGGAGCCTGGGACACCCAGGAAGGTGAGCCACGCTGGGGCGGGAGGCACAGCATGCCAGGTGGCTGAGGGCAAAGTGGCACTGGCCAGGCCACCAAAGACCCTGCAGACCCTGCTAAGGGGTCCCAAGAGTGATGCCACAGACACGCACAGGACAAGGCCCTCCTTGCTGCGAGAGTGGTGTGGCCGCTGCGGGGCCAGAAAGCTGGTGTCCCAGCTCAGCGCCACCCGACTCCCTGCACATCCCAGGAGAGTCTCAGGAGAGGAGGCCACCAGTGTCACTCACAGCACATGTCAGATGACAGAAGGCCTGAGAGCAGCGGCCCTCCGCCCTCCCATCACCATGGCTGAGTAACCATGCTGGTTACAGGAAGGGTCTCACAGGTGACACTGGGTCCTTGGAGAGGGGCGGGGCTGGGAGCCTGGTGTCAGGTATTAAAAGAACCAGGCACCGCCCCAACTGCCGCAGCTTCTCGAGATCACCTGGCCCAGGCTGTGCAGTCAGGTCTTGATGACGTGCTCTCCACTCGCCACCAAGTTCTGACTGCGACTCACCACAGTTCACGTCACACTACAAATTCCAGGGGGCAGAGACCCTGTCTTCATCACCTAATGCACAGCCTGGTGTATACAGTAAGTGCTCAGTAAACACTTGATGAATCGTGTGATGGAGGCCTGACCTCCAGACAGCCCCCACCCAACCCTGACAACGTGTGACAGTTGAAACACCACGGGTTCCATGCTACAGGCTGCGGCTGTGACAGTCCCCCTGGGCAGGCGGGTCAGCTCTGTGGGATGACAGTGCCCACTTCTCTAGCAGGTCAGGCAAAGGGACAAGGAAAACTGGCAGGCCTTTCAACTGTCTCAGCCCCTGGAGAGTCCAGGCAGAAGGGATGCCCAGGCGAGAATTTCTAGGGGTCCCACTGTCACCATCACAACCACGCCAGGAACGCAGTGCTTCTCTCTCCTCTCTTTTTAAATTTTATTTTTGTCTGTTTTGATTTTCTCACTACATTGCCCAGGCTGGTTTCAAACTCTAGGCCTCAAATGAGTCTCCTGCCTTAGCCTCCCTCCGGAGTGGCGGGGACTGCAGGTACTGCCACCACACCAAGCTTCTTCTTAATAAGAAAACCAGGAAATAAGCCAGGAAAGTGGCGCATGCCTGTAACCCCAGGGCCTGGACACCCGGGCAAGAGGATCCCGAGGCGGAGACCAGTAAGGGAGATTAGTGAGACCCTGCCTCAAAATAAAGACTGGGGATGTGGGGGCAGCGCACCCCCAGATTTAATCCCTGCTATGAAAGAAAGAAGAAAGAAAAGGAGGGAGGGAGAGAAGGAGGGAGGGGGAGCCAGAGCAGCAGCTCACACCCAGAGTCCCAGGGCAGGAGGACCACCCCAACACGTCAGTTCAAGGCCAATCTAACCAGATCCAGCCTTTAAAAACCCAGAAGGTGGAGAGGGACCCAAGCCAGCACACCGTCTCGCCAGGCTGGGATGCAGCCGGCCTCCCAGGCGCCGCTCTGCCTCGCCCTGCACTCCCTCACCTCCAGAGCCACCAGCACCCAGACCCTGTCCTCTGTGGTGTTTGCTTGCATAACAGAAGATGGACTAGGACAGCACAAAGTGGAACTGCACAAAGTCCTCTCAGGTTTCTGAAGTCACTAAGACTTCTGGGTAATTCCAGTCATAGGTTCTTTGTCCTGTGGTTTAGCTGTGGCCTCCCTTCTCTGGGACAGTGGAAATGGGCTCTTGCTAGGTAATGGAGGTCAGAGGAAAGACGACCAGGAAGTGGCCAAGGCCCCATGAGCCTGGAACACGACCATGGTATAAAATGGAGACCACCCTTTTCAGAGCAGACAAGCCTGGGCCTCCTCTGGAGAGGCGGAAGCCCTGCCACTCTGCAACGGTGACCGTGTCTGGTACCCGCTGACTGCCAGGAGGCGCTGGCTGGGGAGGGAGAGGCGGAGGCCGCACCCCTAGGAGGCCGAGGAGCTGCTTACCCCCACCACAGGCCTGGATGAAGAAGAGCTTGGGCTTCCCTCCCAGGCTGGGGCAGCTGGTCCCGCTGAAGATGTTCACGATCCTCTCGACGGACACAGAGCGGCCGTCCATGCCATAGACGGCACCCGGGAACTGGTAGTGGCTGGCCTAGGAGACCGGGAACCTGGTTACGAAACCAAGACACCGGCCAGGGAGCCCGTGGCCTTTCCAGAGGCTTTGTGGGGACCACGCACTCAGAAGGTCACCCTGGGGCTCCGGATGACTGTGATGGAGCGGGCTGGTCCTGGACGGGCCCTGAGCAGTGTCTGTCCCTGCAGAGGCCAGCGACCAAGAGTGCTGGCCAGAGTGCTGGCCAGACTGCTGCCACGAGACCAGAGGTTCCCAAAGTGTGTTCCCTGGACAGGCAGCATCCGCATCGCTCGGGAACTTTAAGGAAATGCCAATGCCTGGCCCCACCTGGTCATCCAAAATCAGCAACTTGGCCTGGCCGGCTCTGCTCAGGACCCAGGTGACCTGTCAAAGCTCTGGACACAGAAGTCCACGTGGGGTGAGGCTTCCCACGAGTGCCCGGGCGACTCCCCTGATGTCATGCCGTAGGTGAGAGGCCCAGAGGCGAGTGCCTGCGGTGACAGGCTCAGGGAGGATGCCAGGCTGCAGGCTGACTGGGTGTGAGACCCTGACTCCTATGTGACGTGCCAGTGTTGAAAACACGGCGAAGACCACGGAGGGCCTCCAGGCCTCCCGTTGGTGATGGCTGGTCTGTCCACAGACAAGGACTTCGAGCCCAGACAGGGGCAGGGCGTGGCCACAGTGAGTCAGCACCCCACTGGCCAAGCCCTGAGCATGTCCCAGTGCCCAAGTCCCACCCAGCAGCAAGGGCCTGGGACGCGCCTGCAGGGCTGCGCTGCCCCAGGCCTGAGCACTCGAGAGCCACGCACAGCTCTGCTCGGAACCCAGGGTGGAAGCTTCCAGAGCACAGCCCAGCCCTCCCTTGGGTCCAGCAGCCTTCTCTCAGAAGGCCACCCCACCCAGGGGGCATGTCCAACTCCTCAGAGGACCCGAGGGCCTGGGGAGACTGCAGGAGGTGGACGGGGCTGCACAGCTCTTCTCCACAAAGCCAAAGGTGCTGTAGACACGAGAGGGGACAGGAGTCCTGCAGGGTGGGGACAGAGGCCTCCTACCTGGCAGCCGTGAGACAGGATGACCACTGCACAGCAGTCCAGAGCGCCGTGGTCCCGCTGCGCCAGCTCCACCAAGGCGTGGACCAGCTCCTGTGGGGGAGGGCTGCGGGTGAGCCAAGCGCCACCACCAGGCAGCACGAGGGCCGCAGAGCCAGGGCCAGACTTGCCCTGTCACCGAGGGCCACTTCTGAGGTCATGGTCACTGCGATCGCACAATGACCCCCCTCTCGGGGGAAGGTGCCAGGCTTGGGCATTGCTCCCACTTCCTCGGCAGCCCTCCCAGGGCCTCTCCGTGCTTTCTGGACAGGGCCAGGGAGGCAGGAGGTCACCTGTAGGCGCAGGCCGGCAGGCCTCAGCCCTCCTGAGTGTAACCCAGTCCACGCTCCCCACGGTGGACCCCAGTCCCCTCCAGGGTCCCTGCAGGGCACTGCCCACTCGCCCGGTTCTCCCACGGACGGTGATGGTGAGGGTACCTTGGCGGTCAGGTCGCGTTTCACCTCCACGCTGAAGTGCAGCGAGCGGAAGCGGCGGATCATCTTCTCGCAGTCCACGTCGGAGCCCGGGCGGAAGAGCAGCCCCGACTCGGGGGAGAAGTTCACGTTGTTGATGATGAGGCAGTGGCCGCAGGGCTCGGCGTCCAGGACGTAGGCCTGTCCCAGGAGGACACCGTGAGCGCTGCCCACGCCTGCAGGAGGCGACCTGCTCCTCACTTGGGGCTGGGCCAAGGGCAAGGTGGTGGGCATCCTTCCCGCTGCAGGCCCTCCCTGGGCCCAGGGCACAGGCACCGGGGCGCTGCCGACGGGCACCGGCTGTCCCCCAGCTGAGACACAGGCTCCCGACTCCATGCCCAGGGACAGAGCTGCTGGCTTAGAAAGCCACCACCCGCTGGGGCCCACCAGGCCTCACGCTGCAGCTGTGGCCCTGGCCGGGGTGCGCCTGGGGGCACGTGGCAGCCTCGAGGACGCCCCCGGGCTCAGGCCCTGTCACCCTCTTGCAGCAGCCTCTTGCTCAGGCGCTGGCTGCTCTTTGTGAGCGTCTTCCTTTGCCTGGTTACCCTCCCTGCCAGACTGAGGGCTCCCCAGGTTCTGAGGCCTCCACCCCAGGGGCAGCACCCAGGAGTCACATGACAATAAACAGGTGGGAACGGGAGCGAGTGGCTGGGCTCAGAGTCACGTCCTGTTAGGTGGCACCTGACTTCACAGGTGGGGTGAGGCAGGTCCGCTCAATCCACTCCACGTGACAGAGTCATGGAGGGCGGGGCCGGAACCCCGACCCCTGGCTGGGCTGGGTCCCCGGGACCCCTGACAGCTGCAGGGAAGGGAGAGGGACAGGCCCGTCTCAAGAAGACTCACCAAGTCCACGTTTCCCCTCAGCCCCTCCTGAGCACCTGGAGAGGAGAGAAAGGGGCACGTGAACGTCAGGGTCCACCAGGGAAAGGCCAAGGGACTGAGTACGGAGCCCCCACAAAACTGAGACTCAGGGCCCCGGCTCTGCTGGTGCGAGGATCCAGTGGCACAGCCACCGTGGAGAACAGTCTAGAAGTTTCCAACAAAGTGAAACACACAGCGACCCCACCCTCTGGCCACTCCCAGGTGCCTCTCCTAGAGGCCCACTCACAAAGCCCCAGGGTGAAGCCACCACCCAACAACCAGCTGAGGGACACACGAACTGAGAAACAGCCATGGCCCCCAACGGAACGAGCCCCCCACCTCGCAATGCCACAGGAGACCCTGAAACGGCTGCTGCGCTGGTAGCGCAAGACGCTGTGGATCTCAGACGGTCTGTTCATATGAAATCCCACAGCAGAAAGGGGTCGGAGACGCTCCAGGCAGACGCGCACTGTCGGCGGGGACGTGGGCCTGGACAGTGGGCCCTCCAGAAATGATTCTAGAGGTAAAGATCACTCTGATTTCAGTTAGCAAGAGTTCAAGTGGCCGCCAGCTTGTAAAGCTCTGAGACATTCTTCCCTTTTTTATGATTATTTTTTAGTTGTAGATGGGCACAATGCCTCATTTTATTTTTATGCAGTGCTGAGGATGGGACCCAGGGCCTCACGCGTGGTAGGTGAGCACCCCGCCACTGAGCCACAGCCCCCATTCTTTCCTTTTGAAGCAAGGAGGCCACAGCGCTGCCTGGGAGCTGCAGGGGTGCCCTGTTGTGTTCTGACCACGGTGCCACTCATGGCTCAGCACCAGGGTCCCTGCTGGGAGCTACGCCCTCCCAGTTTAACAGCTGCACTGAACAGCAGTCCTGTGGGCTTTAAATTCGACATGACCAGGCAGGTGGCGCAGGCCTGTAATCCCAGCGGCTGGGGAGGCTGAGGCAGGAGGATCAGGAGTTCAAAGCCAGCCTCAGCAAAAGTGAGGTGCTAAGCAACTCAGTGAGACCCTGTCTCTAAATGAAATACAAAATAGGGCTGGGGATGTGGCTCAGTGGTTGAGTGCCCCTGGGTTCAATCCCCAGTATGTATATATGTGTGAAGAAGAGAGAGAGAGAAAGAGAGAGAGAGAGAAAGAAAGAAAGAGAGACAGAGAGAGAGAAAGAAAGAAAGAGGAAGGAAGGAAGAGAGGGATGGAGGGAGGGAGGAAGGAATGAAGGAGAGAGAGAGAGAAAGCCAGCAGGTAAGCAAGCAAGCAGACAGACATGGCTTGACCTAGCCCAAAGACTCGTATTAGTCCATGGGCTTTGTTCTAAGAACATGTACTCATTCCCAAATTTCCACTGCACCCCCAAAACAAACCGTTACCCACTACTGAAGAATTCCCCCGTTCCTGAATCAGCACTAGGGTGCACAGAGCAGGCTCACAGGCTGCAGGCGCCTGGAGGGAGCAAGTCAACACTCAGGCACCAGAGAAAAAGGGGGCGGGCTCCCTGGGAGGGTGCAGCACCAGCACCGGGAGCCCAGGGACAGAAGGCTCCAGCACAAGAGCAGCTTCTCCAAACTCTCGTTTGGCAGACATGGGGACAACACATGCCCACGGCCAAGTGTAAAGTGCATGCAAAAAAGAATCAGTCTATGGCCCGAGCCACTGGGCATGTGCCCGTGTCTCCAACAAAAAGAGAAGCCTCCAGGCCCGATGAAGCCTTCTTTCCTCCTCCTCTTTTCCTTTTCTTCTTCCTCCTCCTCCTCCTCCTCCTCCCCCTCCCCCTCCACCTCTCTTTGCAGAACTGAGGATTGAACCCGGGGGCTTCTCTACCACTGCATTACACTCCACATTTTCCATTTCTTAGTCTCAGACAGGGTCATGCTCAGTTGCCCAGTGGCCTCAAACTCACAATCCTGCTTCAGATTCTTGAGTAGTTGGAATTTCAGGTGTGCACCATGACCCCAAGCTACCATTTCTAACTTAAAACATGAGATTTGACTGCTCCTCTCTGCCATCCAGGAAAGGAAGGTAGGTGCCAGAGGTAGCCAGTAGTGAACTAGCCACTCAGCAGCCCTGGCAATTCAGAAATCACAGAAGGAAGCAAGCTGACCCATAAGATCCAGGGCGAGGCCCTGTGTGAAGTCCCTTCCCTAGGCTGCCTCACTTGCCCTTTGAGCTGTCATTCCAGCAAGGAAGTGCTATCATTTATCCCCTCTGTCAGAGAGGAATCAGAGGCCCAGAGAGTGGTAATAAGAGGAGGGCATAGCCACCAGCCAGGTAGCACTGAAAAGCCAACTTCTACTTTCAAGAAAATTCCAACCCAGGCAGGACACAGCAGAGAAAGTCATGGTGGTGATTCCTTTTTCTGTGTCAACTTGACTGGGCAACAAGGTGCCCAGATATTTGGTTAGACATTATTTCTGGGTGTGTCCGTGATGGTGCTTTTGGAGATCAGCATGGAATCAGGGGGTGAGTGGAGCAGATGCTCCACCCCACATGGTGAGCCTCACCCTCTCGCTGGGGGCCTGAGTGGAAAAAGAAAGTGGAGGAAGGGAAATTTTGTTCTCTCTCTGTCTGACTGCTGGAGCTGGGACATCACTCTTCTGCCTTCAGACAGGGACTGACCTGTCAGTGCACTGGTTCTTGGGCCCTTGGACTTGAACCAGAAGTACATGACCACCCTGCTGGGTCTATGACTTGAGGACAGTGGGTTGTGGACTCCTCAGCCTCCAGGAGCACATGATCCAATTCCTTATCCATATACATAGAGACTACTGGTCCTGACTCCCAGGAGAACCCCACCTGATACAGCCCCCAACAGCTCTCCCAGCTCCCCGCTGCAGGAGGTCCTGGCCGGGACAAGCAGTTAACCACAAGCTGTCACATCAGAAGCTAACAAAGCTCGTTACATTCTGAAGCAAAAGGTATTTCCCCCCTAATTATAGAGAGAGCGCCACACTCTCTGGTGGGTCCTACATGGCACACATAAGAGATGAGAAAGAAGGTAAGCTATTAGTTCTCTGAGGCAGTAGATGGAGCAAGTGGACTCTCTGAGCCAGAGTGCCATTTATCTGCTGTGTGACCCTGGGCAAGCTGCTCAGAGTCTCTGAGCCTCTGTTCTTCCCATCTGTGTCCTGGGCTGTGCTGAGCTCCCAGCTGATGAGCCCTCAGTGCTGCCGTAGGTGAGAACCCAATAAACTGAGCATGCCCACTTTTAAATCATTCACACTCACACTCCAGAGCAGCAGGTGTGCTAACGGCACTCGGCACTTTGGGCCAGGTTACTCTTTATTTTGGATGGCTGTCCCATTCGTCACGGGATGTAGAGCTGCACCCCTGGCCTGCACCCACCAGATGCCAGCAGCACCCACCCACCTGGGCTGTCATGCCCAGATATACCTCGAGGCACTGCTGAACATCCTGGGAGGGGAACAAAATAAAAATCACTCTGTCAGACGCACTGGCTGGCAGCACCCTTTCCCCTGTCAACTGAAGGCGCTGCCAAGTCCTACTGGCGGCCCTGCTTCTGTCCACCCAGACTCCCACACTCATCGTCTCCTACGGAAACATTCCTGGGCCGTGCCCGTGAACCTCATGCCCAGCACCTAAAGAGGTCTGTTGGCTGCACCCAGTCTCAGAGCCCGCCTTCCTCCCCTACAAATGGGAGATCACAGAGGGCTCGCCCTGCCCACTGCTACCCAGCATCATGTTTGTTTCTTGAGGTTCACTTTTCAGTGTTTTGGGGTTTGTGTTTTTTGGTACTGGGGATGGAACCCCAGTGCTCTACCACTGAGCTACATCCCAGCACTTTTTACTTTATCTTGAGACAAGGTCTCACTACGTTGCCCAGACTGGCCTCCAACTTATGATCCTCCTGCCTCAGCCTTCTGAGTTGTGGGCTTACAGGTGCCCACCACCTGCCTGGCCATGGCAGAGTTTGACCACCTAGAAAAACACAAGTGTGCACCATAAAGGGATATTCATACTTACAGTGATCCTACTACCACACTATCATCTGTCTACCCTTAGGACTAGGTTCCTACTAGGAACAGCTTCATAACAAACAAGAAACAACATGCCTCACAAAAGAAAAGGATGCTTCCAGTCCACACGGTGGGTCCTGAATGACTCACACTGACACCTCTCGGGAATGGACAGCAGGTAGGAGCTCTGTGCTCTGTCCGCCTCCTTCCCGACAGGGCCACATGCCTGGGAACAATTCCAGAAGCTCACTGCATCGTGCTTGCTGCTCGCTTCAGCAGGCTGTCTAACACCAGGCACTCAGGACAGACACCACTTCTGCGCATCTCATAGGAAAATGTGTAAAGCATCCAAAAGGGCAGTCACGCTGGCAAGGACGTGGGAGGGATCGCCTCCACTCCCAGTTCTAAGGTTATCAAACACAGTTTTGAAAGACAAGCTGGTAGCATCTACCAGAAGGGATAACCCATGATCTCTTCTGAAAAAATATCTGCTGTCAGAGAGAGAGACGTGCTGATCCACAGCAGGAATAGCACAACGCCCACCAGGAGGGGAGGACAGATGACACACGGTGGCCCCTATGGGGCTGCGGGGTAGCAGTGAGACGCGAGCCATGGGTCAGGAGGCAATACTCGGCACAGAACAAACTGATCAATCCATAACCCTGCCTCGGTGGCACCTCAAGGTCTGAAAAGACAGCTACTCCGGGACGCCTGCCCGATCTCAGCCCTATAAACTATTCCACTAACAAGAGGAGGAAGGCACAGGTGTGTCTGCAGAAGACCCCACAGCCGGGACCTCTCAACACCACTCTAAGCGACACTGAGCAGCGATTCCAGACCTACAAAACCAGGTGCTGGAGCCTGGAGCCCCACCATAGTTCTGCAAAACCAGTTCCACTTGGGACCCGTCAGCCAGGCCAAGATGACCAAGAGCTGCCCTCAGTTGTTGGCTAATGGAATTGATCCAGAACCCAGAGCTGACACCTGGGTGGGACCTAACAAGCTCCCTCCTTCCCCAATACAGGCTGGGACGCCAAGAAGTGAGGTGTCACCCTCCTCTGAGAGGACCCGCTCTCTCCCTAGGGTGCTTCTCCCTCTTCCTCTTTTAATAAACTTTGCTGTACTTTGACTAAGTCTTGAGCTTGCTTGAAATTCTGTCACGCAAAGACACAAGAGCTGAGAACACAACGTGCCCTCCAGGAAGATCTTCCCTCAGCATCATATTCTCTCCACTGTCAGGGCTAGACAAGGTGCAGGGAGGCCTGGACAGCAAGCCATTTCATTTCCATTTCACACCAGCTGGGTGATCTGGGGACAATCATTTCCAAGTCTGTAACTTACTTTGTTCAACAGTAAAATGGAAAAACTGTAGCACCTGCTTCACAAGGAGTCGGGCAGATGAAACTAAATCACTTAGACAAGCGTGACGAACAGGGCCTGGCAGACAGCAAGCATGGACGATGCTGACCCTGCCATTACTGGCTCAGCACCACACAGGGGTCCTCTAGGCCACCATGAAAGAGGAAGCATGTGCCCGTGCAGTTGTGCACACCATAATCACAACGAGGCAGAAGGCCAGGCAGAGGATCCCAAGTTCAAGGTCAACCTGGGACATTCAGTGAGATCCTATCTCAAAGTAAAAGTATACAATGGGCTGGGGAAATAGCTCCATGGTAGAGTGCCCCTGGTTGCGGGGGGGACATGAAATATCCAAGAAAGCAAAGCCCTGACAACAGCCCATGTGGCCATCAACGGGAGGAGGGTTGAAAACACTGGGCTGTTCAGAACAGGAGTCACCACCTCCCGCAGGGGGAAGAGTGGACTCCTGACACGCACAGCACCACAACCGGAGCCCACAGTACGAGGACGGGAAGGAGCCAGTCTCACACCGCAGGGTTTCACTTCTGTCGCAGTTCAAGCAAAAGGGACTGCTGATGACAGAGACTGGATCAGTGACTACCTCTGGCTGAGGAGTGGGACAGACTGGAAAGGGCAGAGTCTCCCAAGACACTGGCATGTTCTGTACCACGACGTGTTCTGCACACAGGAAAAAACCACCCAGCTGCACTCTGGGGATTTGCACACGGTACTGGATGTTACCTTGTGACCTCAGGCAAGTGATTCGGCCTCCCTGGGCCTGTTTCCCTACATACAAGGTCTAATGAGACCGCCCTGCAGGGCTGCTGTGAGGAAAGGAGGGCAGGGCAGACGCCATGCTGGGGCTGACTCCCAGCAAACAGAGGCCTCCCTCCTGCCACCAGCCACAGGCTAGTCCAAGCTACTCGCCAGGACCCAAAGGCAAATCCAGAACAACGGCTGGACCTAGACACTCTGGTCAAAAACAGGGACACCCAAAATAGGCTTCAGCACCTGCTCTTCAGAGAACCGACTGCCAAAATTACATCTCCCAAAGCCCTACTAGAATGTTCCACCTATGAGCACTCAATAAGACAATACTGGGCTGGGGATACAGCTCAGTTGGTAGAGTGCCTGCCTCGAAAGCATAAGGCCCTGGGTTCAATCCCCAGCACCACAAAAAAAAAAAAAAAAAAAAGACAATACCATATACCATATCTGAATTCCGAACCTCAGCCTACCCAGCTGTACCCAGTCACTCGCCAGTGACCACGCATCACGCCCACCCACCAAACACCTTCTCAATACTCACAGGCGTCACTGAACCCTCCAGAACCAATGTCCACTGGCCTGGGTGTTTCTGGCCTGAGGACCTCTGGCCTGAGCTCGGCTGGCTGGAGCTCCCTGGGCCCCAGCACCACGGGGGTGAGGGCTCCTGGGGCTTGCTTTGCTGGGTCCAGCTTCATCACATGCAGCTCCCCTGGCACAAGGTCCAGAGATCTGATGGCCTCAGGATCCCGCTTCGCCGCCTGTCGACTCGTTCGCAGGAATGAAGCCAGTGTGTCCTGGCCCGTGTCCTCTAAGCAGGAGATGAACAAAGGAAGGGCCTGCCTCCCTCGGGTCTCGAGGTCCGTGATCAGCTGCCTGGCCTGATCCCGGCGAGACCCACAGCCTGCCCGCTGTTTGGAGAGAAAGATCAGACACACGTTACCCAGACATCTTCACGTGGCCCTCAACCTGTCCCCCCTTTCCCACCTAGAAGTCTAGATGATTCAGCAGGTAGGCAGACATGAGCTGCAGGTGAGCCCGCGCTCCTCTGCGGCCTTTGCAGGTCTAGTCACGCAGCACCTCAGAGGCACCTGCCACGTGCCCAGGACCGTACTGAGTGCTGGAGGCACAGGACAGGGCCAGTCCTCGAGATGCAAACATCTAGTGGGGGTACAGGGAGGCAAAGTACCAATGACACAGCCAGGGACAGCCCATGGGCTGTCAGGGTACAGGCCAGCAGACTCAGCCCTGGGGGCCAGGGAAGGCCCCAGGAGAAGGCTTAGCTGAGGCCCCAGGGATGATGAAGTGAACGTGAACCCCAGAAACCTAAGGGAGGAGGTGGGCAGTGGGGAGCGCTGACACCTCTGTGCAGCCAGGCCTAGAACTCATCCTGAGAGCTTGAGGAGCGACCAAAGAGTTCCAACAAGAAAGTGACAGGGAGGAGAATGGAAAGGAGTGATCCACAGACACACCGGGAGGTGCCAAAGATGGTAGGAACGGAGAGAAATGAGGAGACAAAGCAGGAGGAGAACCGACAGGACGTAGGCACTGACTGGGTGACTGTGAAGACAGAACGATCAAGACTGACAGGCAGGGGCTGGGGTCGTGGCTCAGTGGCACAGCACTTGCCTGGCACGTGTGAGGCCCTGGGTTCTATCCTCAGCATCACATATAATAAATAAAATAAATAAAAAAGAAAGAAAGAAAGAAAGAAAGAAAGAAAGAAAGAAAGAAAGAAAAGAAAAGAAAAGAAAAGGACAAGCCTGACAGGGAGCCGGGCAAGATAAGACGCTGGTTATCTGCTGCCCATACTTGGAGACCCAGCACTGGACAAGTTCTTCAGGACCCAAAGGACAAAAAAAGTAAGGGGCACCATGGGATATGACACCATCTTGTCCTCAAATATTCCACTGCAGCTCTGTCCAAGACAACTTTCCATGGTGACACAAACCACCTGTGCTGTCCAACATGGCAGCTATCAGTCACATGTGGCTGCTGTGCTTGGGGCACACAGCTGAGGAACCCAACTTTTAATTTATATCATTTTAATTACTTCAAATATACATTTAAATAGCCCTATGTGGCTAATGGCTACTATAACGAACAACAAACCTCCACGTCACTAGGAAGGTAAGTGTCTCTTGCAAAAGAGTGACCTGCGAATAGATCGTGGTGCCGAGATTGCTCTCAGCACTGCTGATGATGTTAAATGCTTCATTTCATTCCCCCCACCACAACCTCAAAGGGCTAGTTACAATTTCCCCACCTGACTCAGGAGGGAAACTGAGTCGCAGAAAGTTTTGGTTTGTTGTTTTTGCTATTCACTAATACAGGCTGAGCAACCCTAAACTGAAAATCCAAAATGCTCCAAAATTCTAAATTTTTGCAGCACCAACAGGATGCCACAATGGAAAATTTCACATCGAGAAACTTTATTTCATGTACAAGATTATACAAAATATTATCTTAAAAATTATCTTTGGGAAAATAAATACCATCAGGCAATGTGTATAAGGTTTATATGACACATAAATGAACTTCATATTTAGATTTGGGTTCCATCCCCAAGGTTCTTCATTATGTACATACAAGTATTTCAAATTTGTTTGAAAGACATACAAGTATTTCTTTTCTTTTTTTTGGAACCAGGGATTGAACTCAGGGACACTCAGCCACTGAGCCACATCCCCAGCCCTATTTTGTATTTTATTTAGAGACAGGGTCTCACTGAGTTGCTTAGGGCCTCGCTAAGTTGCTGAGGCTGGCTTTGAACTCATGATCCTCCTGCCTCAGCCTCCCGAGCCACTGGGATTACAGGCGTGCGCCACTACACCCGGCTCCATACAAGTATTTCAAACCCCCAAAATCCAAAACCCAAAGCCTTCTGGTCCCAAGCATTTGGGATAAGGGACACTCAACCTGCATGTAACAAAGGAAGGATGTGGGTCCAGAATCATCTGGGTCCAAAGCCTGTGTGCTTATCAGCCACACGAGGGGTGGATAAAGGCCACCTGTGGTTACATGAAAGATTCTGAAATTGTTGCTAACATTTCAAGTCAGGGAAAAAATGACAGAAATTGAGGTTCCCAGACTCTTTAAAAATGTGAAAGAGACAGCAACACCCAGCTAGAGATGAGGCAGAGGGCAGAGGCTGCTCTAGGGCCCACCCATGGGGCTTTCCCTTTGGCTTGGGTCCCTGTGCATGTGCCTGAAAGCAAGGACCAAGGAGGACCTCAAACCACTTCACTGCCCACTGTGGGCCACGCAGCAGGTTCTCCTAAGACTTCCTTATTATTACCCGAATGACACTTTCTCCTATTAGAGACACCTTCCCAGGACCAGGCCAAGCTCCTAGAGGATGCGGAAGATGGAGACTTGGCAAAGCAGCGCCCAAGGCACCAGCCAGGGGCTCTGGCCGGCCAATCACACCCACCTCACCTCATGGCAGGAAATACTCCTGAAGCCTCACAGGCCTGTGTGAGGGTCAAAGTGGACAAAGATGGGAAAGTGCTTTTTTAGACAGCCCCAAAGGTTTGACTTTATTAGTCCCTCCATCACCGGCATCAGGTCCTCTCATATTATGGTTTGGATGTGGTGTCCCCCTAAAGCTCACATGTGAACCAATGCAAGGTTTGGAGGAGAAATGATTCGGTATAGCCTTAACCTCATCGGAGATTCCAGATGGGATTAACTGAGTGGAAACTGGAGGCAGGTGGGGTGTGGCTGGAGGAAGTGGTTCATTGGGGGCGTGGCTGTGGGGTATATGTTTGTATTTGGTGAGTGGAGACACAAGCTCTCCCTCCCGATCATGGAGTGAGCTGCTTCCCTCTGCCACCCTCTTCCGCCAGGACGTTCTGCCTCACCTGGAGCTCTGAGGCACGGAGCCTGCTGTGTGTGGGTTGACACCTCTGAAACCCTGAGCCCTCAAATAAACTTTTCCTCCCCTATCATTGTGCTGGTGGGGTCTTTTAGGTACAATCTTACTCGGGACAATATTACTGTTGCCCCATTTCTCAGAGGATAGTGGACAGATTCAGTGCCAGAAGTCTGACGCCAAAGTGGGTGTGCAGACCCTTATTCTGCAGAGTGAAAATGCACACGCCTCCTTCCTCAAGAAACGCTGTGGCAACGGTGCACGCTGACCTGCAGGGCGTCGAATCACTTTAGCAGACACGCACCAAGAGGTGTTTGGGATTCTGTGGTTCCGCTGTAGGACTTTGTGGGCTCCATGTGGGAAGAGAAAGCGAGCTCCCCACAGGGGGCGGGTACGTACGGGGCAAAGCGGAGAAAGGAAGGCGGGAGCAGGGCCCTAGGTGGCGGCTTCAGCAGCCCTTTTGGCACATCCTCGCTGTTCCCACCTGCGACGAAAGTCGGCGCGCGGCGCGAGGAGCAGAGAACGCAGGTGAGCAGGGACAGGGACCTACCTGGATGTCCTCGATCATGTCGGGCGTGAAGAGCTCGCGATTCAGCAGAGCGTCCCAGAGCGGGACCACCTGCAGCTCGCCCACCAGGCGCACCCGGCTCCGCCGCAGGAGCTGCCGGTCCGCTTCATCCATGGCAGGCAGAAGGCTGGACCCGGGAACCGATCGGCTTCCGGACCTCGGGGCCGCGCCCCGCGCCCTCCACAGGCCCCGCCCCAACACCCGGGTCCCGCCCGCGCATTGCTCCCCGCGCGCGCATCGCCCCTCGCCCGGGAGCCCGCCCCCGACCGCCCCATAGCCACTTCCGGGTCCGCTCGGCTCCGCCCCCAGCCTATAGCCCCGCCCCGTAACTCGGCCCACGACGCTGCTCCGCCCCCACGTCCCTCCGCCCTTGAGCCCTAACCCCGCCCCCTGCGCCCGACCTACGTCACTGCTCCGCCCCTCCCCGCCCCTAGAGCCCCACCTCGACGCCTGGGGACCGCCCACGCCGCTGCTCCGCCCCTGGAACCCGCCCCGGAGTCAGGGCTTTCCTGCTGGGGGACCTCCCGCGGCACCCGCCACCGCTTGCAGGTACCGTTAGCGATTGTGCACCTTCCCCTAGCCTGCCGAAGGCCTCTTGCTTCAGGCACCATGACCTTGCTTTTATAGAGACTCGGGGGAGTCACAGTAGTGGCAAAAGGGACAGCCCCGCCTAGAGCCCTATCTGTCCCGACTCATTCATCCACCTCCAGCAGGTGGCTCCCCTCTAGGTGCCTGACCTGCAGCCAATAAAACTAAATGCCCCTCCTCTCCCCTCCCCTGGTTTTCAAATCCCGCCGCTTACTTTCCAAAGGCATCGAACCAAGGCTACCTTACACAGTCTCCCATTCCGCTCTTCTCTCTCTCCCACCAAGAAAAAAAAAACAAACTGGCAGAAATCTAGTCTTCTGAACGCTAATGGTTTTGTTCCGCTCGTTTCCAAGTTTCAAAAATAATTGTTCTACTCAGCATCTGCTAAATCGCCACCTTTGATAAATCTCACTGCAGTCCTGCCAGGGAAAAAGTCTTCTCCCGATTTACAGATGTGGACACTGGGGCTCAGGGAAGTGAGGTCAAAGACAGGCAGAGATATGCAGAACTCAAACCCTAACCTGACTGTACACACTTTTATCCCTGTATTGAACACAGGTCTACCACTGAGCTACATTCCCAGCCCCTTTTTATTTTGAAACAGGGTTGTTAAATTGTTCAGGCTGGCCTCAAACTTGAGATCCTGGACAGCCTCCTGAGTTTCTGGGACTACAGGCGCGCACCACTACACTGGACTTGACTCTACATACACTTAACCAAGAGCCCACCTTGGAATATGTCAAAACACAAAACTACAAGTGTAAAGATCTTAATTTGCTTCTGTAAGGGTAAACTGGTACAAATATCCACGAGAGACACAGCTCTTGAGTTCAAGAAAAGGTTTATTGACAGTCTGCCAGGCTGCCCTTCTGCAAGGAGTAGCAGCCTGCAGGAAAAACTTCTAAACAACATAGTTATGTACAGTGAAGTTGTTTAAAAAATAACCGGTCCGACCCCGTGACTGTTACTTGACGTCTTTGCTGTGGTTTCGGTTATTGGGACTCTTTTGGGGTGGGCCTACCGGGAAGGTTATGCCTGGGTGGGCAGGTGCTCTTTTTCAAAATGGTGTTACTTTGGCCTAAAGACCTAACAGCTTCCTGATTCAAAAATCAGGAAACACTTCATCCCATAAAATACAATGAACACTCTGATAAACTGAGCAGTGGTGGTTGATTGTATAGACAAAAGACAGGGAAAGCAGAAAGAGGAAACAAAAAGCAGATTAGTTGTTTCAAAGTTATTTTCCTTGCACAGGTTAAAACAGGAAACATCATGTTGGTTAAAATTGGCCTGTTTGGGGATTTGGCTATTATCTCCTGATTTCTCAGGTCATATAAACAGCCTATCTTTGGCTTGGTGACAGAATTTTGACAAAAGAGACTATTGATCTGTTGAGATTTAGCGCTGGAGCTCAGTCCAATACAATGGACTCCTCTAAGTTTGGGTTAACAAATGTAATCACTTGAACAGCAGAATGGTAGCTCAGGGGTAGCGAGTTCTCTTGCCTCGCATGCAATTGAGAGCCTCCGTTCAGTCCCCAGCACTGGAGAAAAACAAAAACAGCTCCACTCTTTCACTTATTTCACAAGTATTGGAGCCTGCATGTGCCAAGGTCTGTGCAGAGGCAGAGAATACAGAGGTGTGGACCGTACTGATAAAATCCTTTAAGGGCTGAGGAGGTAGCTCAGTCAAAGAGCCTTGCATAACTAAGGCCCTGAGTGCGATCTCCAGCACCACAAAAAGACCTTGCCCTCAGGGGCTTACATTCCAGGGGGGAGACAGATCATAAACAATATAAATGAGTAAAAGGTAGGGCATGTTAAATAGTGATAAATGCAAAACGATAGGAAACTAAGAACAGGGCAGATATGAAAGCTTTCTTTGTACCAGCACGGGGCCTCTGATGGTTCAAAGAAAGTTTACCTCATTCATCTCATTACCTCATTCACTTGGGCCTCTATACATTCTAGGGTGGAGCTCCCTTTTCGGTAAACAGGACTAAGAGTCCTGGATTCTAGGACTTGGGTAAGTCCCTGCCCCTCTCTGGGCCTCAGCATACGGAGGAGTTAGACTAGAAAGGATCCCTAAGGCCCCTTCCAACTCTGACGCTCCAGGATTCTATGAATAGGGTTAAAGAGAACAGGGACCAGCCATCGCTTCCCCATCCTAGTAACCGTTGCTAGACAAGGGCCATCTCCTGGTAGGAGTGGAAACCCCTCCTTGAATCGGGGAGGTCTTCCTGGCATCCCGTAATGCATAGCGACTCGGCCTCGCTAGGAGGCACGTCTCGGTCTCTTTGGTCACGATCAACCCTTTGGATCCAGCCAAAGAGCGCGCCTCGTTCCTATAGCAACCGCGCCAGGTCCACGCGTCGACGGCGGGTGGCAAGGGTCAAAATATATTAGCAAAGTAGCGGATCTAACCCTGGTCAGTCCGCGACTTTAGTACATGGACCCTTTAAGTGTCACGTGCCTTCCCTCTGCCGGGTCCCCGCCTCTTTCCCCTCCCCAGGCCGGGGTGAGCGCTGGTGTGGACGGGAAGCTCCCGGCCCGGCGGACTAGCTGGAGTACGGACGCTGCAGCCGGTTGGGCCGGTGCCCTTTCCCGGTAACTCCTTCCCGGCGTGACGCGTGGAGCCGCGGACGCGGCGGGGCCGGGCAGGCTCAGGGATCTCCCGTCAGTTCCTTCTCGTTCCGGGTCCCCGCTGGGCCCGGGGGGAACCGGGAGCCGACAGGGCCCAGCCCAGGGCTCTCGGGGGCGGCGGGGGAGGGGGCCGCCTCCTGGAAGGTTGCGACCTGCGGCGGGAGCTCGAGGCCCGGCCGAGACCCAGAGCGTGTCCCCGGGAGCCGCCGCCTGGTCCCGGGGATGCTGCCCCGAGGGCGGGCAGCCTACCTGTTGGGCAGGTGGCTTGCTGCCCTGCGGCCCGCAGCGTGGAGCTCGAGACTGTCAGCCGAGAACTTCTCCACCCCCGCCCGCACCTCCAACCGAAGGGACCGACTGACACAGTTGAATGAGGCAGTGCAGCACTGCGTGGCAGGACCAGTGACAGTGCCGCCACTCTGAGACTCCGCTTGATCTTTCACATACCTTTAGTCCCCCGTGACGCTCCTTCAAGGTGGTGTTACCCATTCCCGTTTTATGAGTAAGGACACTGAGGCTTAGCAAGTTGCAGGAACTCGTCCCGGGTCACGGAGTGGTGGAGGACGGGGAGCCTGGTTCCAAAGCCCAAGTGCTTAACCAGTAACCACGTCGCCTTCACGTTTTTGTTTTTGCTTTAGGACAGAACAGAACACATTGTCTTTAGAAATAAACTGCTTTAGGGTTTTATTCGGCTTGCATGCATTTCTAAGCATCTGCCATCAGATGAATCAATTTTGTGAGGCCTCCCAAGCAGCATCAGTCTTCCACTTGTTAAAAATCCACTGCTGTGGATTAACTTGGCCCCTTTTGAGTGAAGTGTCACAACACATTTGAACCTTAACAAGTAGTTTATGAGAAGTCAAGACGAATGTGACCCATGGAAAAAGCATTGTATGTTATAACAAAGATCATAATCTTGCGGTGTGAATGTCTGTGATACCAGCCCTCCCTTGCTCATTAACCCTCCAGGATTATTTCCAAAACTTAATAATGAACTCAGTCACTACACTGACCAGAAATGGAGCTTAAAACAGTTCAAAACCATGCCTACTCCTCAATCTTTGCCATTATTTCTCCTTTACATAGAAAACTAAATATCAACCGCTTTTTCTCATCTGAAGTTTCCATTTATAATGACTGTATTGGCAATGATTAAATCAAAGAGAAGTTTGATTTCTTCTAGTTCGAATGGACTCGGTGAGAAAAAAATGGAATTAAGGCGTGCTAAGTTTTGCTTAGAGTATTTCCCTTTTCTCTTTGTACTTACTGAAAGCCCAACAACTCCACAGTGATTTCCTTCTGTAGTTTAGCACACGGTAAATCTTGTGACTTCATGAGTTTATTTAACAGTCAGTGAAGTCATCTTAAACCACATATTTTAAGTTTTCTGTCAGGATAGATGAAATTATGTATTTGAGATGTAGTCGCCCTAATTATCCTACTTATGTTTTCACATATTCACTTATTATTTCTTCATCTCACTTATTTTTGGTCATTTTTAAAGCTTTTCTAATCCAAGGATTCTGGAGAGTTGCTATTAATTCTTATCACTCATCTTTTCATCTATAGTAGTTCTTAATTGTGATGCTCAAAAGTGGCAGTGAGATTGTTGAGACTGTTGATTTTAAAAGATGTGGTCAAACGACTTGACCCGTTTCCTGCAAAATAGCTTTTGTTTATTTTGTTTTTCATCTGTAAATCTTATACCTTTACCTGAAAAGCAAGACTGTCCAGGTTTCTACCACTGAAACTTACTGCCTCTTCAATCATTTCAGCTCTGGAAAGGAAGAGAAATGGAAGTGAAAAAATTGAGCATTTCCTGGCAGTTCTTGATAGTTCTGGTTCTGATCCTGCAAATTCTGTCTGCGTTGGATTTTGACCCATACAGAGTCCTAGGGGTCAGCCGAACAGCCAGTCAGGCTGATATTAAAAAGGCTTATAAGAAGCTCGCCCGGGAATGGTAGGTGAAACAAAGAAATGGAAGTTGAATGTAAGCTAAGAAGTCTCAGCAAGGGATGGAATCGCAGTCATAATTAGCTTATATCTGTCTCTGTTTCCGTGTTCAATTGATATATAAGTATTTGTCTAGAATATTTATGTAGAATTAACGTTTATGTGCTATAATTTTTAGTGGTAAGATTCAAGATTATATTTACTATGAAATTCCCTTTTAGGAATGAATGCTTTGGCTTAAAAGACCAGCCCTAGTGCTGTTAGCATATTTAGTGTTAAACTAAAGTAAGAAGAAATTTTAATTTTTTTTAAAACAATGTAATCAACAATGGATAAGCTAACCTTCCTATGATATGCTATTCATAAATTAATTCTTTATGAATATAATTTCTAAGGGGAGCACCATATATCATGTTCTCTTAAAAAAAAAATTAAAGTGCTAGGGATTCAACCCAGGGCCCCTCACACGTGCTAGGAAATTGTTCTACCACTGAGCTCCCTCCCCAGCCCTAAAATATTAACTTTTCAGCCTTAATAAACAGTTTGGAGCCAAGCACAGTGGTGCATGCCTGTAAACCCAGCAACTCAGGAGACTGAAGCAGGAGGATTACATGTTCAAGCCAGCCTCTGCAACTTGGCGAGGCCCAACCACTTAGCCAGACCCTGACTCATAATAAAAGTACAAAGGGCCGGGGTTGTAGCTCAGCTGTAAAGGACCCTTGGTTTAATCCCCCGTACACACACGAAGATTAGAATAAGAATTTTTTGCTTCAATTTAAAAAATAATATTCAGGGACTGGGGTTGTAGCTCAGTGGTAGAGCACTTGCCTATCACACGTGAGGCAGCAGGTTCGATCCCCAGTAGCGTGTTAAAAAATAATAATAATATTCAGCAACTGAGTACATAACTGTTAAGAAACATTCTTTAGTAAAATCAGTCTTTTCTATTGTTGGCAGAATAACAGTAAATCTAAAACTTATTTTGGACAGACACCATTGGCTTCTCCCACCAAAGCTTTGGCCATGACACAGAAGAATTGTTGGATTATGTAGCTATCAGGGAAGAGCAGACATAAGGATAGAAAGGACACAGGCTGAACCAACCTTAAGCAGTGAAGGAAAGTCTGTAATAGATGCTGTCATGGAGCACCTACTGCACACTAGCCTTCAGGTGTTATGCATCTGTTTTCATTGAAACCTTATAATTTATCCATGAAAGAAGATATCCTTGGCCCTGTTGTACAGATGAGAAAATCAAGGCTCGGGGTTTTTAAAGGTATACTACCTCTGAGTTCCATGGTTTGACCTCCCTGCTATTAATTTTTTTTGGGGGGGGGGTTGTTTTGTTTTAGCAGGTTTTTTGCTTTGAATCATTTGCCCATCTGTACCCAAGTAGGTGTGAGTGGGTTAGTGTGGAGAAGCTGAAGGACAGCAGGAAGTCAGGCAGGAGCCAAGCTGCCACACATGGATGACTGTGCCTGACTGCCTGTCACCTTCTTCAGTAAGCAGGTGTAACTTAGAATTGGCCTCGTTGCAAATGAAGTAAAAGGTAGTTTAAAATATAAGGTTTTGAACCAGGTGCAGGGACACACAGCTGTAACCCTAGTGGCTTGGGAGGCTGAGACAGGATCACAAGTTCAAGGCCAGCCTCAGTAATTTTGTGAGGGCCTAAGCAATTTAGTGAGACCCTGTCTCAAAAAATAAAAGGACTAGGGATGTGGCTCAGTGGTAAAGTATCTCTGAGCTCAATTCCCAGTACCCCCCCCAAAATTATATATTTAAATACACACACACACACACATACACACACATATATATATATATATTGCTCTCAATAGCATTTCAAACTCTTGCTTCTTAGTGTTTAAGGCAAAATATATAAAGCAGCAGTTAACCATCAGGTGCCAGCACACACTTGGACAGAGCAAAGCCTCGGACAGCAGTTCAGAGCAGAAAAGATAGCTTGGGGACAGGGGACCTATTCAGTTGTACTGCTTTGACTTTTCTGTCTTCCAGAGCTGAAAGCAGTGTTATGATATTAATTAAATGAATCATATGCTTCTCCTCTTTAATTAGATTCTCTAGAAGTAATTCATCACCTTAGAAATATATAGTGTCATCTAGAGAAAATCTAAAATTTTATTTTACCTTTACATCTCTGCTGTACTGTTATTTTCTGCTGCTTTGGCCTTGGAATAGTGTTCGTTTCACTTCCTAATAGTTTCATAAGATTTCATATACACTGAAAAAATCTGCTTCCCAGTTTGACCTTTCAGAATGAGCTGCAGTAGGGAGAAGTAGCTGTTAGATCTGATTTTACTAAGTGATGTATTAAATGTTTCCTAGACTTCACAAGAATCTTCCCTTGTTTGGTGAAACCATTTGAAATAGCCTTTTTCCTCTCAGGAAAACAATGTTTCTCTCCCAATCATTAAGTTTTACCCTTGATACTTTTCATTTGTCATCCATACTTGCAAAATGAAGAAGTCCTCCTACCCCAAGGAAAACCAATTGGTATGACATGGTTCAGCCAACTGCATGGTATTGTTTTGCCTCATTCTTTGCTGTATTTTTGTCTTCGCTTTATTCCTGTGGTGGTCACTGGATCGCCAGGAGGTACCATGCATGGTATTTTCTTCATCGGAATTTAAAGGTTGCATATCATATGACAGCTCATGAGATAATTTCATGTTCATTGAAAACAGCATTGGAGGATACTTTCCAAGGGCTCAACTTACCCTTTTCTAAATGTTTTCAACTTTGGGGATCTTCCCACATTTAGGAAATGCTCCTTCTAAACTGACACTGTCTTGCGCTGTCCTTGGTTCTTGAGCCTTGACCACCCTGTGGCAGGATCCATGCTGCCTAACCCAGCTGCCCATGAGACTCTGCTTCAGTCTCCCGAAAAGCCCCTTTCTACCCTTCTCCCCCAAGTTCTTTACATTAAATTGTTTGTGTGACTGCATAATTTTATCTACTCAGCCTTTAGCCTAAATTTGAATATTGGAAAGACTTTGTTTTCTTTTTCTCTTTTTTTTTTTTTTGTCATTCAGAACCATGCTTTGTAGCCACCTTCTCTCTTCTTTAAGTCATGCTGTTTTCATTGCTCCTAGCCAGGATTTTTCCCCCACTGACATCCATAGCAAGGACTAAATGGTGAAGGAGGAATGATATCCACATTCAAGAGTCAACTATTAGCCGGGCGCGGTGATGCATGCCTGTAATCCCAGCACTTGGGAGGCTGAGTCAGGAGGATCGCAAGTTCAAAGCCAGCCTCAGCAACTTAGTGAGGCCCTAAGCAACTCAGTGAGACCCTGTCTCTAAAGAAAATACAAAGTAGATGTGGCTCAGTGGTGGAGTGCCCCTGGGTTCAATCCCCAGTACCAAAAAAAAGAGTCAACTATTTTGAAGTTTCCTCATTTTTAGGGAGACCAGAATAAGTTAGTCAAATTGTAGATTTTTTTTTTTAATTCCAAGGCACATGGTGTGTTTTTAGTAGTCATTTGCTTTCCTGTGAATTATTTTCTTTCCAGAACCTTTGCTAGGGGAGATTTAGTAGGGGTTAGCAGAAGTGGTCACATAAAGAATAAAACTCTTGTTACACAGGGTCTCTTAATAAAATGAATATTGAAAATCAATCTACACAAAACACTGATTTAGATCTTGGTGGGTTGCATGGATGTAAACCTAGCCTCGGCTCCCCGAGAGTTTAAAAGCCCCAAAGCAGAAATTAGTAACACGAAAGGATCATAGAATAATACACAACTTCTAGATAGAGACAGTTATTGCCATGTTGAAGATGTAGTTGATAAAGTCACCCTGCGTGAACTATAGACTTTTTCACAACTTAAACTCGGGACCTTGGAAAGTCATTGTCCACTCATAGGTAAAAGGCAGGATGGACTACCAGAGTCCTAATGAAAACTGAAGTGGTCTATTTTGGAAAGTTAGCAGCGAGAGGCTCCTGGGAACCTGCATTACTGTGGATCCTAAAAGCTGTGTCCCAGGCCTCCCTGTGTTTTCACAGGACACACCTGCATGAGAATCAATCTAATGCGAGGGGAACGCTGCCTTCCTGGGAATAAACGTCACTTCTTAGGATAAGCGATTTAGCCTGAGCCCACTTGAGCAGCATTGGGAAACAGGAAAGCCAGGCACAAATCCCCGTCTCAGAGAAGTGCCCTGTTACCTGGAACTTTGAAAATGTGCCCAACTGAGAGGATATTGCCTATTTCAAAATTTCGCTTTTATTAGAGTCCTGTAATGCTATTGATTGCTTCTACCATTTATTTTAGGAAAGTGTCCTAACATAATGGCCTCCACTTGCCTCTGATGTAGTGAGCTGAGTATGTAAAGCTGTTTAATAATTGTGTGTAAAAAATGAGACCCCGTCTCACTGGCTGCCCACCTGTGTTTCAGGCATCCTGACAAAAACAAAGATCCTGGAGCGGAAGACAAGTTCATTCAGATCAGCAAAGCTTACGAGGTACCGTGTCAAACTGTGGTGCATCCACTAGCTCTTTGACTTTGGTGATCAGTTCTAGAATGTTCTTTCTGAAAAGCATGCCCCGACCCAGTTTCTGAATAATGGTGGAGAAAACCTACTCTCCACATCAGTGTGTTGAAACAAATGCCTAAACACCAGATCTTAAAAAGTCCTGCCTATTTTATTTTATTTTTTGATGTTTTTTAGTTGGAGATGGACACATACCTTTATTTTGTTTATTTTTATGTGGTGCTGAGGCTCGAACCCAGTGCCTCACATGTGCTAGGCAAGTGCTCAACCCCTGAGTCACAGCCCCCCACCCAAGTCCCACCTATTTTAAAGGTTTAATTAGAATTGTAAAATTACCCAGAACGTGACTCTGTAACCTTTGTAAAAACTTGTGTTAAAGACTCACACACCTGTCAGGCATGGTGGCACACACCTGTGATCCCATCAGCTTGGGAGGCTGAGGTAGGAGGATCCCAAGTTCAAGTCAGCCTCAGCAACTTAGTAAGGCCCTGAGCAACTTCACAAAACCCTGTCTCAAAATAGAACAAAAAGGGCTGGGAATGTGGTTCAGTGGTTAAGGGCCCCTGAGTTCAATCCCCAGTACCAAAAAGAATCACCACCATTTTACCTATATGTATTACAGTGACACAATGTTACACATACATTTAAACACAAGTTTTCATTGGTCTTCCAGCATACAGCCCAAGTAGCTTGGTCTGGAATGAGCTTGACAAGAGAATTCCCTGGCTTCCTGATTTGCATAGGAGATACTCTTCAAATACTACTGACCCCTTAGGTTTGTCACCAGATGGGTCCAAGGAGGTCCCTTCGGAGGGGCAGTGAAACCTCAGCTTGACCCAGATGGACTCCTGACTTATAAAGCAGAAAAGAGGAATTTCAGGATGTGTGGGAAGGAGAACACAAGCAAAGATTGATTAAAGACAGCAGCAAGGAGCAGGGTGCGGAAGCCTGGCCTTCTGAGGAGATGAGTGACCCACCCAGGATGGAGCTGTTGAGCCTTTTCCTGGGAAGGGAGGTCAGGTTCCCCAGCAAGCTTTTGTGAAAATCAAAGTCCATGTCAACCATTTAACACTCGGGATTAGGGATATTCCAGCCATAGATCAGGGTGAGCACATTGTGCAGGTCTTTGAGTCTGGTGACATTCATTTCAGTCGTGCCTTTGTTCCAGTTGATCTGGAGCAAGCCTGCCCTGGAGGTTTCGTTCATCTAACTAAAGCAACAAGCATGGTTGGTCATGCTCATCAACCCAGGTCTCCATCTAGTAGGGTCTCTCTTTCTCTCTCCTCAAGAGCCCACCTAGCTGCGGTTGACCCATCGTCCTAAACAGATTCTCAGATGCTAGACTTCAAAGGCATTTTTAGGTAAAACAAAGTCAACTAACACACAAGGCCCTGGACTCCATTCTGTGGCTACTCTGTGGTGGTCACAGCTTTCCCTACCTTGATCCGAATGGTGAACTTTCCAACCCCTCAAGGATGGCCAAGTTAAGCCGGGCGTGGTGGCACATGCCTGTAATCCAAGCGATTTGGGAGGCTGAGTCAGGAGGATCGTGAGTTCAAAGCCAGCCTCAGCAACTTAGCGAGGCCCTAAGCAACTCAGTGAGATCCTGTCTCTAAATAAAATACAAAATAGGGCTGGGGATGTGGCTCAGTGGCCGAGTGTCCCTGAGTTCAATCCCTGGTTCCAAAAAAAAAAAAAAAAAAAAGGATGTCCACGTTAGTTTTGTGACTGAGTGCTGGCGGTCAACATTGTGTTAAGTTAGGGTTAGTGACGGGCTTCCTGACAGCTCAGAGGCTTCACTGCCGACATGAAATACTTTGGTCTTGGGTTTCTTCACTGTTTCTCTTGAAGAGAAGCTTCTCCGGTGTTGAGCCACTGTGTTTAGAGTCACTAACCACGTCTACATTTATATCCTTCCTGCTTCTCAAACTGCTTAAGGAAAGTGCTTTGGTTTAACCTTTTTGTGGTTTAGATTTCTTATCTTTCTTTCTTTCTTTATAGATTCTTTCCAATGAAGAGAAGCGATCACATTATGATCACTACGGCGACACTGGCGAGACCCAGGACTACCAGAAGCAGCAGCAGCGGGAGTATCGCTTCCGCCATTTCCATGAGAATTTTTATTTTGATGAATCATTTTTTCACTTCCCCTTCAATTCTGAGCGGCGAGACTCAATCGATGAGAAGTATTTATTACACTTTTCCCACTATGTGAATGAAGTAGTTCCAGATAGCTTCAAGAAGCCCTACCTCATTAAGATCACCTCCGATTGGTGCTTCAGCTGCATCCATATTGAGCCTGTTTGGAAAGAAGTAGTCCAAGAACTGGAAGGATTGGGTAAGATGGTTCTGTCCACTGGGGCAGACTTATGCACCAGGTGGCTTTTATCTTTCTTGAATTTTATGGGCCGCTGGGGGAAGGGAGCAGTTAGCGTGACCTCTCTTCACAGGTTCATGGTGATCAGTGCTTCCTAAGGATCTACTTTTGCAGAGGGGAGATGTGTAAGCCACTTTGATTTTGCATTGCTCATTGGAAGCTTTATAGGTACATTAGATGCCTACTTAATACATAAAGAAGCTGAAAATTAATTATTGGTTAAATGAAGCAGCCCTAGGGTTTGTTTGGGTACTAGGCATTGAACCCAGGGGTACTTTGCCACTGAGCTACAGCTCCCCCCCCTTTTATTTTTAGTTTGAGACACAGCCTTGCTGAATTGCCAAGGCTGGCCTCCAACTTGTGATCCTCCTGCCTCAACCTCCTGAGTCGCTGGGGTTACAGGCTGTGCCACCACACCTATCTTCGAGCATCAATTTTAATGCCAGTGGGTAGTGCAGAGACTGTGAAACTTGTCATTTCACTGTGTTAGTTTTCTGGGGCCCCTTAACAAAATGCCACAGCTTGGTTGGCTTAAAAAAGAGGTTCACTGTCTCACAGTTCTGAGGGCTAGAAGTCCGAGACCAAAGTGCCAATAGGTAGGTTTGGTCTCTTCTGAGGCCTCCTCAGCTTGCAGATGGCCAGCTTCTCACTATGTAGCTGCACTGTCACCTCTCTGTATATCTTTCTTTGTATCGTTACTTTTTTTTTTTTTTTTTTGGAACCAGGGATTGAATTCAGGGACACTCAGCCACTGAGCCACATCCCCAGCCCTATTTTGTATTTTATTTAGAGACAGGGTCTCACTGAGTTGCTAAGGGCCTCGCTAAGTTGCTGAGGCTGGCTTTGAACTTGCGATCCTCCTGACTCAGCCTCCCAAGTCGCTTGGATTACAGGTGTGCGCCACCACGCCCAGCTTCGTTACCTCTTATAAGGACTCCTGTCGTTTTGGATTAGAGCTCATCCTGATGAGCATAGTTTGACTTAGTTTCTTCTTAAAAGCTCTTTCTTAGCTCAGGCTGCCAGAGTGAAATACTGTAGTCTGGGTGGCTCAAACAGGAAGTTGATTTCTCACACTCTGGAGGCTGTGAGACCCAGGTGAGGTGCCAGCAGGGTTGGGTTTTCCTGGCTTGCGGGCGGCCGTCTTGCTACATCTCACATCTCGTATCTCTTCTTATACGGTCACTCATCCTATCATGAGGGTGACGCCGACCCCTGTCCAGATAGCAGCATAAATGGGGTGACACCTTCAACATAGGAGTTTGGGGCAAACACGGACATTCAGCCCACCGCGCTCTCCAGGGGCTGTAGGGTGCAGATTAGCCTCTGCTTCATCCATATTGACTACTTTTTTTTTTTCAGTTGTCAATGAACCTTTATTTTATTTATATGCGGTGCTAAGAATCGAACCCAGTGCCTCACACATGCTAGGCAAGCGCTCTACCACTGAGCTACAACCCCGGCCCCATATTTACTTCTTAGTGCCAGGAAAATATTAGGGATTCAGGGAGGATGTTATTTTAGTAGCTCTGAAAAGTTGGAATTACTGAGTTACACTTGTGTGTGTGTGTTTTGTATGCATTAGTGGACCAGTTCTCCAGTATCTAAAAAGGGACAAACTCAACCCTAGGGGCCGAGGGGCCTGGATTTCTCTGGAGAGAGCAGACTGCCAGAAATCATTGGTTCATTGATTCCAAAAGAGAAACTGAACCTGTTGTCTGGAAGCACCTGGGTACCCAGATTTGGTGAGGTGCTTTCCTGAGACTGAGTGAGGCCGCCCTTGGAAGAAGCTGAGGGCCGGAGGGTAGCAGGTCGCAGGGTCTGAAGTGTGGGAGGCAGTCGGCAGGTGTTCACGTTGGTCGACTGTGAATGAACGAGCGTCTAGGTCAGGAGGAAGTCACAGCTGCTTCGTCACAAAGCTGGGGTCCACCTATGCCGTGCTCAGTGGTGCACTGAAGACCTGCCCCGGAGCCGACGCTGGCCCCTAGCAGAGCGTACACACTAAGCCATTGCGTGGGTAGGACCAAAGTCAGGTCAGAGGCCTTGGGTCGTAGCTCAGGGGCAGAGCACATATCTAGCACGGGTGAGGCACTGGGTTCGATCCTCAGTACCACACAGAATTAAATAAAGGCATCGTGTCCATCTACAACTAAAAATATTAAAAAAAAATCAGATCAGGGCCCAGACTGCATTTTAAGCACTCCCTGCAAACATGCGTGCTGGAGGAGCACAGCGCAGTGGTTACAGCCGTGGGCTGTGGGGTCAGGTAGACCCCTGTTCACATCTCAGCTTGTCATTTACTGTCTTTATGTCCTTTTGACAAACTGTCTCACCCGGGTTTCTTCACCTCTAAAGCAGGAGCAATTTTGTCAAACCAGCAGTATCATCATGAAGGTCAAGTGAGGAAAACTTATGCCAAGTGTCTGATAGGTGTTAAGCACCTAATAAATTAACTGGGTTTTCTGGTTTAGCAAAGTAAACTTTGGGGGGCGCCAGGGGTGGTACTGGGAACTCAGTTCAACTCAGCATTTCACCACCGATCCACATCCCCAGCCCTTTCTATTTTGAGACAGGGTCTCTCTGAATTGCTGACACTGGCCTCAAACTTGTGATCCTCCTGCCTCAGCCTCCCATACCTAGGATTACAGGCTTGCACCTTCGTGCCCAGCACCAGAGTAAAAAGTTTTTTTTAAGTGCCTGTTTTATAACCCCCTTTTGAAATATCTCTTCAATGGATGACTCTGCTGTCTTCAGCTCGTTGACTGCAGAGCACTGCTTTTGACTTGTTTTGAGCTGAGCCTTGAAGAGGCCTGGAGACTGGCTGGGCAGGAAAGTGAGGAGTGACATCAGGCCAAGGGAGCAGGGCAGCGGAGAAAGAAAAAGCACCCACAGAGCAGCCGTAGCGTCATGGCCGGGTGAGGCTGTGGGCGAAAGAGGAGGAAGCAGGAGGAGCGTGCCAGGAGCCAAAGAGGAGGCAACCCGAAATGCAGGCCGAGGGAGCTGGGCTTCTACTGTGGTGCATAATAAGGCCAGTGGCGTAGAATAAGGTTTGTCCACCAAGGAGTGATTTGCTCACGTCTGCGCTCAGAAAGCCAGCTGGTGGGGCCATCGGAGGGGCACTCGCGGAAGGTAAGAATCAAGGCAGGGAGCACAGCAGCCTGGCAGGAGATCAGCCATTGACTGAAGCAGGGCAGCAGGAGGAGAGAGATGGACCCAGGCAGGACTCTGCTGGAACCATTCGAATGTGAGCCATGAGAGAAGAGGAGACAGGGGTCCGGGTGGACTCTGCGCTGCGCTGGCAGGTTGGGGAATGCAGCAGAGTCGAGTCGGCAGCGGAGAAGTGGTTTGAAATAACTGCAGCTGGAACGCTCACTGTGAAGACCCACCAGCTCGTGTCCACCGAGTGCTGTACGCCACCTGTCACTGTCAGGGTAGCCCTTGTTCAACAGCAGCCTGGAAGACGGGGCGCTCGGTGTGGTAGATTAACGTGGTGTATGGGGCGTTTTCCCTTTTGGAACATTCAGATTGGCTGAGGAGTCTTGACAGCTGGTGCCACTTGGTTGTAGTTTGGTGACGTTGAGATGAGGTCAGGACCGTCCCCGTGGCTGCTCCCCAGCTGAGGTATCGCCACACCTTAGGAAGTCACTGAGGAAACGTTTGCATTTTGCAGCGACGGGAGCAGCACTCAGTCTCAGAGATCAGCTGAGGATCTGGGGAAGCTTGGGCGTCATCTCAGAATGACATGAAGGCCCTAAACTTCAGGGTGCGGAGGAAGTGGACAGGTCTGCCCGGAGCAGAAACGCCGCAGCGCCCTCGGGGGTGTGGACAGTTGTGCCCCCGCCTTTGATAGCCGCGCCAGGCAGGAGGGCCCAGAAGTGGTCAGCGCCATCCCCGGCCTCAGGGAGCGCACCACCTAGTGGAAGAGAAAGTATGAATGCGGAGAATTACCACCCGCTTCACGTCTGCAAAGGCAGAACAAGGCAGTGCCGAAGGAGGCGAGGTGGGGGTACCCGGGAATTTATCCCACATTCTGTTTTCTTGTGTTTGTTTAGGGTTTGGTACAGGGGATTGAATCCAGGGGTGCTGTACCACTGAGCTACATCCCCCAAGTCCTTTCTTATTTTTTATTTTGAGACAGGATCTCATTGAGTTGTCCAGGCTGGCCTCAAACTTGTAGTCCTCCTGCCTCAGCCTCCTGAATCCCTGGGATCGCAGTCACATGCCCCCACACCTATTTATATTCTCATTTAAACCTCTTTCCTTGATCAATTTTTCTGTGCCAATTATTACATTAGACACTGAAGAATATGTAACGATTTTACTGATTGAGCATTTCATTACCTTCCATTGTGCTAACTGCTTTGTATGGATTATCTTTATGTGCAAAGCAACCCAGTGAGGGAGAGACTATTGTTATTCCTGTTTTTTGAATGTGGGAACAGGCCGAAGAAGGTTAAGGAAGCACCAATGTTGGGTATGAACCCAGGCATCTCACCCTCTTAGACACCACACCGCACCATTTCAGAAATAAGTAAGTCCCGCTAGGTATGATGGCGCACTCCTATAATCCCAGTGCCTCAGGAGGCTGGGACAAGAGGATCACAAGTTTGAAGTCAGCCTTGACAACTTAACAGGGCCCTAAGCATCTCAGCAAGACCCTGTCTAAATAAAATATAAAAAAGGAGGATATGGCTCGATGGTTGAGTGCCCCTGGGTTCAATCCCTGGTACCAAAAAAAAAAAAAAGAAGAAGAATAGCTGGGTGTGATGGTGCACACCTGTAATCCTGCTACTCAGGAGGCTCAGCAGGAGGACCACCAGTCCTGGCAGTTTAGTGAGACCCGGTCTCATAATAAAAGCAAACAGGACTGGGGATGTGGCTCAGTGGTAAAGCACCCCTGGGTTCACACCCCAGTACCAAAAAATATATAAAGAAGCAGAAGAGTTCTCTTTCATGTATTTGCTGTGTGTAACAATCTCATAATCTAGGAGAAAATTTTACCTACATATATATTTTTATATACATGCTTGCATATATAAATATATATATCCATATATACGTGTATTTTGCTTTAGCTCTGTTTTCCTTTATTACATCACATCATTTTGCATCTTCATAGTTTGTTTAGTTGCCGGTTTGCTTTTAGCCAGATCTGACAATGGTGGATTCCTCCACCCGGCCCCATGCCATCCCTTAAGGCACAGTCAGAGGTGGAGAAAGAATAAATGTCTACTATGTCAGTGTACTGAGGCAGGAGAAGGAAGTTCCCTGAAGGATGCCTACGTGTGTGGGGCTGCACAATGGCACCAAGATAATTTGGTACCTCAAAATACAGACATGGCAGAGGTTCAGCACTGCTCGAAAGGAAGGCTCTCAAAAACAGGAGAAAATACGGTGTTTTTTAATTTTCCAGGATATGCAAATTGGCCAGAAACACTGCTTATATGAAAAACAACATCACTAAAGGAAGTCCCATGTGCTTGTCTGTCTTTTAAAGTTGCTACTAAGGGCTGGAGGTGACACATTGTCAGAGGACTCACCAGCATGTGCGAGGCTCTGGGTTTGATTAGACCCAGATCTCAGCACCACACACACCAAAGCAGTGGTGCTCAAGTTCATTTGGCTTCTGGCACTCTGTCATCTAGCCAGATCCTGCTGAATCAGGAGAAGTAGACGTGGATTCCACCTGCTATTGGCCTGCCCGCCTGGCTTTCAGAATCCTGAAGTTGCCTGTAATCTAGCCACTCCACTCAGGAGGCTGAAACAGAAAGATCAAAAGTTCAAAGCCAACCCAAGGAACTTAGTGAGACCCTGTCTCAAAATAAAAATATAAAATGGGCTGTCCAGCCAGGTGCAGTGGTGCACACCTGTAATCCCAGTGACTAGGGAGGCTGAGACAGGAGGATCACGAGTTCAAACCCAGCCTCAGCAAAAGCAAAGCACTAAGCAACTCAGTGAAACCCTGTCACTAAGACAAACTAGGGCTGGGGCTGTGGCGCAGTGGTCGAGGGCCCCTGAGTTCAATTCCTGGTATTGAATTGAAAGGGCTGTTGAAATAGCCCAGTGGTAGAGCAACCTGTCTGCAATCCCGAGTATCTCGCCCTCTCTCTCTGTCACTCTCTCTCTCTCTCACTCTCTCTATCACTCACACACACACACAGCATCCTGAAGTTAAGTGGCTGGGAAGGTGGCTCAGCGGCAGAGCACTTGCCTGGCACACAAGAGGCTCTGGCTCCCATCCTCAGCACCCACCAAAATAAGGAAAAGAATCCTGAGTGTGAGCATTTGAAGACAGAGGAGATGTGGAAACTTGTTCACTTAGAGACCCTAAGTCACTGCCAGTCGTTCTGGCCAGGTCCCACCTCTTAGGAGAGCAGCGGCATCTTTCCTTGCCCTTAAGGATGACAGTACTTCCCGGGGGGGCTGTGAGGATGCAAAGGGACCATGTGTGCAGAGGTCCAGGCACCCTAACACGGAGGCTCAGGTAGTGCCATCCATCCTGGGGCCTTTGCTCTGGTCACGTGACCTTCCTAGCTGGCATCCCTTCTGTCTTTACCTGAGCTCTATCTCTTGGGTATGTGCCTGCTCTGTTCTTAGACTTCGGTTCATTTCCCTTTGTTGACCTGGTTCCATCTTACTTTTAATGGCTACAGTGTGATAAACAGTGTGCGGGAATTGCTCCTAGACAGCCAGCGTGGATTCCTGTTCTGCTGATTTATCAGCCCTGTCACCTGGCATGCGCCACTTAACTCTGTGTTTGTGTAAAATGAGTGGACTATAATGTCTGGGGTTCCTCTCTCTTGCACTTGGGACACTCCAAGGGTCACAAACTGCCTGCAGATAGATTTATTTAGTCTGCCCAGCAACTTTATAGCATTCAGTTTGGGATCCCTGCCATTTACTTAGCAATTCCATTCTAGGGGGATTCACTAATCTAGAAATAATCACAAAAGTGCCCCAAAATTACAGGATGCCCATGAAAATTTAGTGAAAGCCAAAAGGAACATTTTTCTGTTTTTGGTTTTTATATATATATATATATAGAGAGAGAGAGAGAGAGAGAGAGAGAGAGAGAGAGAGAACTGGGGGATCAGACCCAGGGCCTGTGCATGCCAAGCACGTGATCTACTCTGAACTACGCCCCAGCCAAAAGCAGCTTTGGGTGTTGTGATCTATTATAAGAAATACATATATTTTGATGTTCATTTCAAGTTCCTGGCACAGATCTCCTAAAAACCCATGAAATTTCCTGAGCAATTATGAGCACTAAGGGACTCTAGTTCTAATATTTGTTCTTTGAACTTGGTTGCTGGCAAAGCTCCTAACTGCTTGGTATTCTGTGGGTGGTAGGAGATCTTTCATTCTATTGAGGCAGCTCTAGGTGGGCTCCTGGGTGGGGGCTGGTGACCAGAAAACCCAGGCCAGGATGAGAAGCCTGGTGGCCTCAGCCTCCCTTCATCCTCCACGGAGCCCTGAGCTTCACAGCGCGCCAGAGGGGTTTCATCCAGACAGGCAGTCACTGCACGCCCCTCCCACGCCTTGCTCTCTCTGTCACTTCCCTGAGGCTTGTCACCTGTGTCCTTTGTAGTACCCTTTGTAATAAATAGGCAAGCCGTCCTCTGAGCCACTCTAGCAAATTAATCAAACTCAGGGACCATCATGGGAACCCTGGATTTGGAGGCAGCCAGGCAGGGGTGCAGTCACAGCCAGGGCTTTGAGCTGGCATTTGAAGTGGGAGCGGTGCTGTGAGACCCAGCCCTGCACCCAGGGAGAGCCCTGCAGCCCTGGGTTCCATTCCCAGCTGCTGGGGGGGGGGGGGCAGAGGCAGGAGGATCGCAGTTCGAGGCCAGCCTGGGCAGCTTGGGAAGGGCTGGGGTGTAGCCCAGTGGCAGAGCACTAGGTTCAGTTCACAGCAATAAAAAGGAACAGAGTATAGAGTAAGCGCTGTGACGAGAGTGAAAGCAGGGCCCACGTGCTGGGCCAAGGTCGCCGGGGCTGAGGTGGGCTCCTCTCCGCTGATGGGGAGCAATGGGGAGATGCGCACTCCTCAGGCGCAGCCAGTGCCGGGCGGGCAGGAGCAGCCAGCTGGCGCCTTCAAACAAGAGGAAGGTCCCGGGGAGGAGAGGACGAGCGCAGAGAGGACCAGGAACCACGTCACAGCGGCTTCTTTGGCCTGTTTGTGGATTGTGGGTTTTATTCTGAGTAAAATGAGTAAGTCTTTGCATGGTGTGGGCAGAAGAACATGGTGATCCGTTTTTATGATTTCGATGGAACCACCCAGTAACTATGTCAAGAACAGATTGTCAGAACCAGGCAGCGTGGCCACGCCTGTGATCCCAGCCACCAAGGGGCAGAGACAGAAGGATCGCAAGTTCAAGGCCAGCCTGGGCAACTTAGCAAAACCCTGTCTCAAAATAAACAGCAGAAAGGCTTCCAGCATGTATGAGTTTGTCAGGATGAACTCACCTGTGATGTGTATGTACAGCTCTTATTGAAAAAAGAAAAATAATAACTTAAAAAAATTAAAGGCTGGGGTTGTGGCTCAGTGGTAGAGCACCCCTGGGGACAATCCCCAGAACCAAAAAGAGAGAAAAGCAGGCAAAACCAAAAAACAATTTGGGACATTAGCACAGCCACCCAGGCAAGAGGCAGGGATGACTCAGGGGAATAACAGAAGTGATTAAAAAAAAGTAGAATTCTGGCCACACTCTGAAGAGAGAGCTGGCAGGACCTGCTGACAGATTGGATGTGGGGTGTGAGAAACTGGAGAAGTGGAGATGTCTCCTCAGCTGTGTGGCCCGAGGAACAGGAATGGAGCCACCAGCTGAAATGGCCAAGGCATGAGCTAAGTTGGGGAGCTGGGTACTGAAGTGCTGGAGTCTATTAGACATCCAGATAAAAACGTTTACTTGCCGGCCATTCATCTTTTTATTTTTATTTTTACTTTTTTAGTTGTACTTGGGCACAATACCTTTATTTATTATTTTTATGTTTTGTTGAGAATTGAACCCAATGCCACACACGTGCTGAGCTACAGCCTCAGCCCCGACCATTAATCTCTCGTGTGTCTCCGGTGTTTAGCAGAATGAGGAGATCTCCAGATATATTGGTTGAATGGAAGAACGAGAGAAGCTATTCAAGTATTAAGTGAAATAAGGATCAGATGGTCCCCACTTTGTTTTCTGTATCCTGCACACACACACACAGTGACAGACACCAGAATATTAACAGGTCAAATGGGATGTGAGTTTTCTTGTCATTTTAACTTAATTTACTTTTTGAAGAATCTGTATTTTACTAATATCTCAATAAAATAATTTGTATGAAAGGGAGGCATGTTCCCAAGGCTTAGAGGATGTGATTTTTTTTTTATCCTATTGATAAATTGTAGGTTTGTTTTTTACCATGCTGAGTGTTGGACACTCAGGTTGTTCATGAGTTTTTTTCTTTATGCATAGGAACGTGGTGTACAGATTGCTCTTTTTCCTTTTAAAGAATTCTCGTGATCTACTCTCAAATTAGAAGTAACAGACTAAAAGATGTGCTGCTTCTTAAATATTGCCATATTGATCTGCAGAAAAACCGGACCAATCTAGGAGTTCAACAGTGAAAATACTAGCCAGTCTGATAGAACAATATTCTCTACTGCCAGGCACAGTGGTGCACATCTGTAATCCTGGCTCCTCAGGAGGCTCAGACAGGAGGATCACAAACAAGGCTAAGCTGGGCAACTTAGTGAGGCCCTGTCTTAAAAATAAAAATAAAAAGGGCTAGGGGTGTGGCTCAGTAAGGGTTCAATCCTGTACCAAGAAAGGAAGGAAGGGAGCGGGAAGGAAATTCTTTCCTGCTAGTGGGTTTTAATTTCACACTGAAAACATACTTATCAGCATTTCTCCCAGCTGCCACGGGGCACAAAGCCTTCATGGAGATTTTCCATACTTTGCAGGTGTGGGCATCGGCGTGGTCCATGCCGGGTACGAGAGACGCCTGGCCCATCACCTGGGAGCACACAGCACGCCCTCCATCCTAGGAATCATAAATGGGAAGGTCTCCTTCTTCCACAACGCGGTTGTTCGAGAGAACCTCCGGCAGTTTGTCGAAAGCCTTCTTCCAGGGAATGTGGTAGAGAAGGTGAGTCCCTGGAGGGAACACGGCAGGGAGTAAGTGCTTTTCCAGGTGCGTGGGACCTGGCTGCCCTCGAGTCTATCTGTGATACTCTGCACCCCAGTTCCACTTTGAACAGGGCAAGCCATGTATGAATTGATCACTTAAAATGAATCACTTAAGTGAAGTCTGTCAGAGACTGAAAATTGAAACAGATGCAGTAGAGACTGAACAAAGTCACTCACGTTAACAACCATCTCACAGATCGTATCTTGTTATGGGAATCTGCAGCAACGTGACTGTTTTCTAGTCAGTCATCAAAAAACAAAAAAAAATGGATCACATAGTAGGATAAAGGATTTCTTTGTGGCTCATGAATTGGTTCATGCAAAAGTATTTGTCTTGTGAAAATATTCCAATTAAATTACATCTAGTCATGCATTGAATGTTAATGTCTAAAGAAAACACCAGACTCCATGAACTCAGATAGAATTTTTTTTTTTTTTTGGTACTAGGGATTGAACCCAGGGGCACTCCATCACTGAGCCACATCCCCAGCCCTATTTTTTTGTATTTTATTTAGAGACAGGGTCTCACTGAGTTGCTTAGGGCCTCACTAAGTTGCTGAGGCTGGCTTTGAACTCACAATCCTCCTGCCTCAGCCTCCCAAGTGCTGGGATTACAGGCATGCACCACCGCGCCCAGCTTCAGATAGTACTTTTGTGACTCTGAAAACTGATAGTGGTGCAACAATATCGATGAAATTCATTAAGAAAACTTGCGCTAAGGAAATCAGACTCAGAGTTCATATCAGTTTTTGATTTGCATATTTAAGCACCTTGATTTTTTTCCAGATATCTTAGGATAGGGATCAAAGCAACTAGGAAAGGGCTCTTACTGTGTTTTAAACAATTCATTCTTTTAACAACATCAGAGAGTAATCACGGACTACTGACTACTCACTGACTGTCCTCCAGGGTCATTATCCGCAGAAGAAATGTCTGTTGGAGTTGGCCTAAAAGGTCAGAGAGCATCATAGTCCCCTCAAATGATGAGAGGTTTTGCGAATGGTTCTCAGACCTAAACATCTGAATAAAACTTCTGTTCTGTGCCAGGTGTGGAATAATTAAGTGCTGAGGGCACTTTCTGGGCAGCTCCTGGGCTAGAGGGGGATGATTTCCGTCCAGTATTTTGGAGCCCATCCTAAGAATTGGAAAAGGCTTCCTGGCAGAAGTGGTACCTGCAGTGAGTTAGGCAGGTGAGCTGAGGAAAGGAGGGAGTGAGCTACAGGCAGACAGACCTGAAGACATGGGCCGCTTTGTGGAAGTCCTTGGAGAGGGCTCGGGGGTTTACAGGAACCTCGGACCTCAGCCTCTAGGCGATGGAGCCATTGCAAGAGCTTGAGCATTGGCTGCAGCAGATTTGGCTTTTCTATGGATATTCTGGATGCAGTATGAAGAAACTTTTTTGAACTGCGATGAAAAATATCTAGTTAGAAATGTAACTCATGTTAATAATTTGTTCTCTCAGTTGAACTATTTTAAGACATAAATGAACAAAGTAACAATTCAGATGTGAAAATTTCTAAGTGAAATTACTTGATGTGCAATGGGATAGGCTTCCTTATTTTTATTTATGCCATTTAAAAATGGCAAGTATCAACCAGGCCTGGTGGTGCACACCTGTAATCTCAGCGACTCAGGAGGCTAAGGCAGGAGGATCATGAGTTCAAAGACAGCCTCAGCAAAATCAAGATGTTAAGCAACTCAGTGAGACACTGTCTCTAAATAAAATGCAAAATCGGGCTGGGGATGTGGTTCATGGTTGAGTGCCTCTGAGTTGCATCCCTGGTACCCACCCCCCAAAATAAATAAATAAAAGGGCAAGTATCAAATACCTTTGGCTTTACATCAAGAAGTACACTCTCAGGGGCCGGTAGTAGAGCACAGGCTTGCTTGTTAGCATGCATGAGACCCTGGGTTCAATCTCCACCACTGGAAAAAAAAAAAAATGTGCATTGTACAATTAAGCAAGAACCAGTTGGGTGCAGTGGTGTGTGTTGGTAATCCCAGTGATTCCAGAGGCTGAAGCAGGAGGATCAGAAGGTTGAGGCCAGCCAGAGCAAGTTAGCAAGATGCTTTCTCAAAATAAAAAATGGAAAGGGCTGAGGGTGTGACTCAGTGGTTGAGCACCCCCAGGTTCACTCCACAGTACCAGGGGGAAGAAAAAAGTTGTTTGCATTTTTTATGTTTTGCAAGCAATCTTTTACACCTATCTGGCTTTTTAAATTTATCTTGTGACTAGAGTATAATATAATTGTTAAGAATTGAGTATTGCCAGGCGCGGTGGCGCACGCCTGTAATCCCAGCACTTGGGAGGCTAAGGCAGGAGGATCGCGAGTTCAAAGCCAACCTCAGCAACTTAGCGGGGCCCTGAGCAACTACGTGAGACCCTGTCTCTAAATAAAATACAAAATAGGGCTCGGGATGTGGCTCAGTGGTGGAGTGCCCCTGGGTTCAATCCCCAGTACCAAAAAAAAAAAAAAAAAGAAAGAATTGAGTATTGGGGGCTGGGGTTGTGGCTCAGTGGTGGAGCGATTGCCTAGCACGTGTGTGGCACTAGGTTCAATTCTCAGCACCACATTAAAAAATAAATAAAGATATCATGTCCATCAACAACTAAAAATATTCTTTAAAAAAGAATTGAATAGAGCTGGGAATATAACTCAGTTGGTAGAGGGCAAGCACAAGACCCTGGGTTCAATCCCTAGCACCGTAAAAAAAAAAAAAAAAAAGAATAGAATATTGGAACTAACATCCTCTTTTCAATTTAAGGTTACAAATAAAAATTACGTCAGATTCCTCTCTGGCTGGCAGCAAGAGAATAAGCCTCACGTCCTTCTGTTCGACCAGGGTCCTGTTGTGCCCCTGCTGTACAAGGTACTTTA
Source organism: Glaucomys volans (assembly GCA_020662805.1). NCBI lineage: Eukaryota > Metazoa > Chordata > Mammalia > Rodentia > Sciuridae > Glaucomys > Glaucomys volans. The sequence goes on from JAJEJO010004535.1 coordinate 99,891, forward strand.
GATTCTGGCAAAATGTCCTCATTTTTAGGTGGAAAGTAATCTCAGGGTTGGAACTTGTAACCTGTCTTTTTTGTAAGTACAAGTGCAGTTGAGCACCCCTAACCCAAAAATCCAAAATCTGCTCTCAAGTCTGAGACTCTTGAGCACTGACACGACACCGCAAGAGGGAGACTCCACCTCTGACCTCACGTGATGCGGCACTGTCCCAACACAGCGCAGAGGTACTAAAAATACTGCTTGAAATGACCGTCAGGCACGTGTATCAAGTAGAGAGGGGACAAATCAGATGTGTCAAGGCTTGGTCCCACCCCCACAGTATCTCATTGTGCATATTTTCATATTCAGAAATCTGAAAAAAGTCCAGAACACTCTGGCCCCAGGCACTTCAGACAAGGCACCCAGCCCGCGCTGGTAGTTGGATGAGAAATGTTTGAAGAGCAGAAGTGTCTCTTCCCCAGTGCTCGGCGAGCACCTCCTGGTCCTGGTCACTGAGGTTCCCTCAGTCCCTAGAAGAATCTAGTGATAGGAATGTTATCCACACTCCAGAGACTATGATGCTGAGGCTGACAGGGTCATCCAGCCTGCCCTGGTCTCATGGTGGCGTGGTCACTGAAGCCAGTGTCACTATAAACCTGTCCTCTGTGACGCCCTATATACACTTCCAGCGCACCTCTTGTCATCACTGTGACTTGAGATGAGAGAGGAGAGTGCCCAGCCATTGCCACACTCACTGCCTTCTGACATAAATCCCCGAATATTCCAGCCTTGGATCTAGTACAGATCTCAATAAAATGATTATTTTGCTTAATCTGTGAAAAAGAAAAGTAGCTCTGTTTACCTTTATTGGTACAGTTTTTATGCTGGAACACCGTGGAATTCTGGAGGTGTGGGAGGATGTGAGGCTCCTGGTGGGGCTGCCTGGGGTGGGCATCTCCACCCATTGAGGGAACAGGCCACAGGATTTCTACCTTCGATGGCACGCTGTAAATTTCATTTTCTTCTTCTCTGTTATACTCTGACAGTTGACTGCTTTTGCATACAAAGATTATTTGTCATTTGGATATGTATATGTCGGTTTTCGAGGGGCAGAGGAGATGACCAGGCAGTACAACATCAACGTGCACGCCCCCACCATCCTGGTCTTTAAAGAGCACATAAACAAGCCTGCCGACATGATCCAGGTATGTGAGAACCGCCGTGTTTCACGGTGGCCTTCACATCATTTAGCTGGGGGTTGCCACACCTGTGATCCCAGTGCCTCAGGAAGCTAAGGCAGGAGGATTGCAAATTCAAGGCCAGCCTCCACAACTTAGCAAGACCCCGTCTCCAAAAAAAAAATAGGAACTCGGAGGTAAAGCACCCCTGCGTTCAATCCCCAGTATTTAAAAAAAAAAAAAAAAATGCACACTTAACATAAAGTGAATTTCCCCAGGCGAGCAGTTCCGTGTACACTAGTAGCTCCGCTTGTTTCCTGTAGGCTAATACGCTGCCATTGCTATATTGCATTTTTGGCTACATTATAATCTATTGATTCATTCTTCTGTCAATGCCCCCTGGTGGTGGGCTCTGAGGAGCGGTGCTGCCAGGAGTGTCATGGCCCCTGCTGCACCTGGGTTCAACAGGACAGCAGTTTCAGAATGCGGTCACCGCCCTGGGAGCTCCAAAGACCCTTGAAGAGGGCATCTGTGAGATCAAAGCCGTCCTCACAACAACACCAAGATGCAATGTGCCTTTTGCACTGTGATGATGTTCGCACCAATGGTGCAAATGCAGCTGGGGGTGAAGCTGCGAGCCCTGTGCGGGATCAGGGCAGAGCACCAGGCTGCTGGTCACCACTGTGCTTCACCCCAGGCTGCCTGTCACCACTGTGCTTCACCCAGGCCTCACAGAAACAGCATTCACTCCGAGTCTCTGGGGAAGCAGTAAGAAGTGTGACTTGTCTTACACCTTGACTCTTGTACACATCTTTAGAGTTCAGTCTTCTGTGTGACGTAGCAGGAAGTGTGCACGCAGCCTTGCTGCTGCCTGCTGCAGGACAAAGGCTGTCTTGTGGATAGGTGCTCGACTTGGAAGTTTTGAAGTAATCACCTGCTTGAATGGAGCATCATTGTTATTTAAAAGAATAAATGACAGACACTATGGTTATTTAGACTCAGATCTTCGTTAAACATTTTTTGCAAAAATGATTGGTGTGAGGTTGGCACTTTAAGAAAACAACTGATGGTGTCTGTTGCCAATGATGAAATTCAGACTTCCAAGAAAATTAGAAGTTCAAAAAATTTGCATTGACAAGTTGACAGCTCCTCGAAACTTTCTGACAAGACTGGTCATCAGGGTGATGGGATTTTTTTTCAGTAGGTCTAATTAGCCATGTCAACCAATATTGAAAACCAGTGAACAAATATTCCAAATGACCAATGCATGATATTTCAGAATCATGGGTTAATAAAAATAGGAGATAAAATTCTAAGCAGTAGGTAATTGATGAATCTAAACGATCCAGAGTTTATTGTCTCAACACAGCAGCTAATCCTTAAGAAACTACCATTTATTGAGGTTTTTTTTTTTTTTTTGGAACCAGGGATTGAACTCAGGGACACTCGGCCACTGAGCCACATCCCCAGCCCTATTTTGTATTTTATTTAGAGACAGGGTCTCACTGAGTTGCTTAGGGCCTCGCTAAGTTGCTGAGGCTGGCTTTGAACTCGCGATCCTCCTGACTCAGCCTCCCAAGTCGCTTGGATTACAGGCGTGCGCCACCACGCCCGGCCTGGCTGTACTGATTCTTGAAATCAGTTTGGGCAGAATCAGTTTGGGGAGTTTCTACCGATTCTTTAAATCGGTTAAACGTCTTTATAAGTCTGAGCCCCCCAGCATGCCAGCATGATGACTGTCCTTTGCTTAGGTTGATTTGTGCATGTCTCTGTAGGTGTTATAATTTTTTTTCTCAACTTATTTCTGGGGACCTAATATTTTCATACTATTAGAAAGGAATCTTTTTTATTCCATTTTCTGTGTGCTGGCATAAATCATACAGCTGATTGTTAAATATTGACTTTGCATCATCCATTACCCTTGCCAAATGCTTCCTGGTTTCAATAATCAATCTGTGTCATCTTTTGGATTTGCTAAGTACACAGTTGTATCATCTGAGATTAATGACACTTTTGCTGCTGCTTCCATCCCCTATTTTATTTCTTTTTTGTTTCTGCCTTACACAGAGCTCTGGTGCGGATGAGAAGTGGAGCGATGGGAAGGGGGCATCCTCGTGTTTGATCTCAAAGCTGAGGAGGGCTTTCAGCAGTTCCCCAATAAGTATTTTTCAGAGGGCTTTTCAGGGATGCCTTTTATCAGATTCGAAAAGTTCCCTCTGGCCGGGTGCGTGGCCCATGCCTGTAATCCCAGTGGCTCAGGAGACTGAGGCAGGAGGACTGAGGGTTCAAAGCCAGGCTCAGCAAAAGCGAGGCGCTAAGCAACTCAGTGAGACCCTGTCTCTAAATACAGTTCAGAATAGTGCTGGGGATGTGGCTCAGTGGTCGAGCGCCCTAGAGTTCGATCCCTGGCACATAAGAGAAAATAAAAGAATTGCCCTCTGTGCCTTAGTGACGGAGCTTTACCATGAAGGCTGCGGATTCTTATTTATGCTTTATTTCACACTTGTTAGATCCTACACTGGCTTTGAACTCCTGGGCTCAAGCCATCTTCCTGCCTCAAGTAGTAATTTTGATAAATAGTATTTTTCTTGGTTGTTCAAATTCTAAACATATTCTAATATCTGATAGGCTGCTTCTTAGGTCAATGGCTTATTCAAAATGTGTTTCTTAATTTCCAAATACAAAAATGGATGCTTGCATTTCTGGCTTATGTTTATTTCAAGTTTTATTTTGCGGCCATACCACCCTGAATGCGTCCGAGCTCATCTCATACTAAGGGTTAGTGACATCACATTGTGTTCAGTGAACTGCTGCCTATGATTTCAGTCCTTCAAAATGTATGAAACGTCCTCATATGAATTTTTTTTTTTTTTTTTTTTTTTAGGGATTGAACCTAAAGCACTTAGCCACTGAGCCACATCCCCAGCCCTTTTTGGTTTTGAGACAGGGTTTCACTGAGTTACTTAGGGCCTTGCTAAGTTGCTGAGGCTGGCTTTGAACTTGGGATCCTCCTGTCTCAAGCTCCTGAGCTGGGATTACAGGTGTGCAGGCATGTGCCACCACACCTGGCCCTGATGATGATTTTGTAGTCTGTCTTTTATGTGAAGTAATATTGTTACCCCGGAGTTTATTTCTAATTGTCCGGCTTGCTACAGATCCTGAGTGGAAATATATTTGTCTAAAATTCAAAGTGACTGACTTTTTCAGTTGTTAGCACAAAACAATATGCAAAAGTTCTCTGTGCAAGAGCCCTTGACTTTTCCTTTTACCTGAAGAGTGACCTCATTCCTGTCACCCTGCACGGTTGGCATCGGTCACCACATTCATTTGCTCAAACAGGGCCGTCTTACCTGTTTTCTGATGTTGGCCAGGGTTCGCCATGTTTTTATTGGGCTTGTAAAGAAAGCCTACTTGCAGTGAGAAGGCCGAATCCCGTTAACTGCTTCTTGGTCCTCCCCCAGGCTCGAGGTCTGAAGAAGCAGGTCATTGAAGACTTCATCACCCAGAACAAGTACCTGTTGGCAGCCAGGCTCACCAGCCAGAAGTTGTTCCATGAGCTCTGCCCGGTGAAACGGTCTCACCGACAGAGGAAGTAAGGAGGCCCGAGGCTTTGCTTCTCATTGCAGTTTACCACAGGGAAACCAGGCACCCATCCAGTGACAGCACCGATTCTCCATTTGTTAATTAGCAGCTGGGATGCTGGGTGTGTTTATCCAGGGTACCATAGGGCCAAATCTGGGGTTGTGCTAGCCTGGCGTCGGGGTCAGAGAAAGCCGAGATCTAACACCTTAGCTGGAACCTGAAAGAAGACATTAGCAGGTGTCGGGGAGGCCGGGTCCTTTAGTGCAGCAAGAGTGTGGCAGTCACTCTCCCTACTAGAGCATGCTGTGCAGGGTGAGTCTCTGGAGGTCTGGACAACAGTTAGGTTATAGGGAAGGTCGGGGCAGAAAACACTGGAATCATCAGCCAGTGATTCCAGTAAAGAATGTGGAATGTGATTATACGGAGCATCTAAAAAGTCTGGAAATACAGGGAAATGTCTCCTACACCTTTTTCAAGTGAATGAATCAGTGGGATTTTAAATTTAGGGTTATTTCATCTGTAAAAGATATCTGGATGCCTGTGATCATATTATTTGATAATATTGTTTAAAAACTTCCCCTGTTTTTTCAGACTTTCCCAATTCCTTTATAGTCTAAAAGAAAAAGAAAGACTTTAATTAGATTTTTTAAAAACGTGTCCTGAATTACAAAGATTGTTTACATAAATGGATCCCAAACCCACACGCTCCTGACTTCTTTCCCATTGCCACCCTAGAGCGGCACCGTCGTCCCCTGGCAACCTCCTGCCTAGTCTCTGCACCCATTCTGTCCTCCCCTCTAGTCGGTTCTCCACACACCAGCCAGTGACCCTAAAAACCCAAATCCAGTCACATCACCTCCATCTTGGGGTCTTCATGCTGTGGTTCTCTCTGCCTGGGATGCTCTGGCCTTGTCTTCTCTCCTGGCACACTTCATTCAGGTCCCTGCACAAATGTTACCTTCTCAGGTGCCATTTCTCTCACCAACCTATGACCTCCCCCCAATACTGGCCTCTCTGAATCCCCCTCTCCTGATTTTTCTCAGAGCACTGGTTGTTACTTGTATATCTGTTGATTTGTTGTCTGTCTTCCACTGGGGAAGCAAGGGGCAAGGAGGTCATCTGTCTCACCTGGCATGTAGCCAACGCTCAGTAAACGTTCAGGAGAATGAATGACGAGACTTACGGTGGAGCCTTGCAAAGGTTCTGTCCTAATATAGATTCGGCTAGTCTTCCCTGTGGTAGCAGAACTAGGACAGATGACTTCCCTGAAAGGACCTTCTGCATCAAGGATCGAGTCACCATTGCCCAAAAGGAATTCCTAGATGTCATGGAGTTGGGTTGCAGTAGAACATTACCAGGCTGGAGAAGGAACAGGTCATAACTGACTTAGAAGTCTCTTCTTGGAGATGGCAGCTCTCAAGCCAGGCACGATGATGTGAGCCTGTAATCCCAGCTCCTTGGGAGGCTGAGGCAGGAGAATTATAAGTTCAAGGCCACCCTGGGTAACCTAGCAAGACACTGTCTCAATATAGAGAATAAAAAGGACCAGGGAGCCGCGTGTGGTGGCGCACGCCTGTAATCCAAGTGACTTGGGAGGCTGAGTCAGGAGGATCGCAAGTTGAAAGCCAGCCTCAGCAACTTAGTGAGGCCCTAAGCAACTCAGTGAGACCCTGTCTCTAAATAAAATACAAAATAGGGCTGGGGATGTGGCTCAGTGGCTGAGTGTCCCTGAGTTCAATCCCTGGTAAATAAAAAAATAAAAAAAATAAAAAAGGACCAGGGATGTAGCTCAGTGACGGAGCGCACCACTTTCAATCCCCAGTACCACAAAAAATAGCATTAAATTTAAAAAAGAGATGTCAGCTCTCCTGATGCAAAATGTATGCCCCCTGTAGAGCAGGCCCGCCCCTCCCCTCACACGGCCGCAGGTCCCGGCCCTGCCCGGGCATGGTGATGGTCTTCTCTCTGGTTCTTGTGCAGGTACTGTGTGGTCCTCCTGACTGCCGAGGCTCCCAAGTTGAGCAGACCCTTCGAGGCCTTCCTGTCCTTTGCACTGGCAAACACACAGGACACCGTGCGATTTGTGCACGTCCACAGTGGACGGCAGCAGGAGTTTGCCAGCACCCTGATGCCAGCCAGCGAGGCGTTCCAGGGGAAGTCAGCGGTGAGCCGTGGTCCCTCTTGCCCCAGCCCCTTCACAGGAGCTGCCCTTGATTCTGCTTCCTCTTTCTGGGGGACATTGAATACAGATTCCATAAATCTAGAAACTTCCGGGGCCTGTTTCGAAAAACTACTGTGACAGCAGTCTTCCACGTGGCCATTTCACTTCCTAGAGGCCAGCCTCTGGCCTCCACAGAAGGCACCTTTCCTGTGAGTAAAGGTCAAGGTGCGTTGACCCACCTCACGGGTTTCCCAGATCTGGTCTTGCAGGATCCAAGGTGCCAGATTTTACAGCCCTGTCGACCGCCGATGATATTCCTTGGAAACTCCCCCTCCTTCTGCCTCTTTCACGTCATCTTAATGCGCTTCTCCTTTTTTCCTCTCCTCCAGAAGCATGAAGTTCTCCTCTTGGAGGTTTAGCTAGCGCTTACCTAGTATGAGGGAGGCCCTGGGTTCCATCCCGTGCACTGCGGGAAAAAAAAAATCTTCTCTTTGTCCTCGTTTTGGTAATCATGGAAAATTTTTCTTAAAAACTAAGGTTTCCTTTATTAAATTTATAGAACAAAGTCAATCAAGGGGGAAAAAAAGAGCTTTAACTTTTGACAACAGCTTTGAAAATTCACCATGCAAATAATTCTTATGAGAGACTGAGATAGGAGATTGGCTTGAACCCCGGAGTTCACGGCAGCCCAGGCAACATAAGAGACACCCATCTCAAAAAATAATAACTCCTTTGTGAGAAGGATTTCAATCTCTTGCAAATATTTTACATTTATGTTTTTTCGAGCCTGTTGCTGACTTCATAAGACTCTTGCCTTCCTCCCTGCAAAAAAACAAACAGCTGAAACTTACGAAGCTTTTGAAATGTCGCATGGTTTTTCTTTCCTTTTCTCCCAGGTGTCTATTTTAGAAAGACGTAACACAGCAGGAAGGGTGGTGTATAAAACCCTGGAAGACCCCTGGACTGGGAGTGAGAGTGATAAATTCATCCTTTTGGGTTATCTCGACCAGCTGCGGAAAGATCCAGCTCTTCTGTCCTCTGAGGCTGTGCTTCCCGAGTTGATGGATGAACTTGCCCCTGTGAGCATCATCGCCAAGGAGGGTGGGCTGCCAGGGCCAGCAACTCAGTCCTGCTGAGAGCAGAGTGTGCCAACAGCTCGGGGCTGTGGGTTGGGGGCCCTCCGAAAGGTCAGTCCTGACCTGTCCACTTTCTCTCTCCGTAGGTCTTTCTCCTCCGGTGGCTGTACTCTGCATCTGACTACATGGCCGACTGCTGGGAGAGCATATTCCATAGCAACTGGTAGGCATGATGCTAGGGTGGGGTGCTCTTCCTCTGCTGATACCAGGGTCACCCCTTTTCTTTCAGAAAGAGCCCATCCTCCCTTGAGTCCTTGTTTCCTTTTCAATTGCAGAGCTGTGGACTACACCCAGGGATACTCTACCACTGAGCTACATCCCAAGTCTTCCTCATTTTATTTTGAGACAGGGTCTGGCTAAGTGGCCTCAGCCTGCTGAGTCTCTGGGATCACAGGGTGCACCACCACACCCGGCCTACTTTGATTTCAGGGTGCACTTGATATAGCAAGTGAAAGAATGTTTAGTTTCCAACAACTGTTCCCCTGCTCTCTGTCAGTGACTTCAATTTTTTTTTTAATTTCCCAATGACCCCTTCCCAAGGGTTGGGGAAGGATCACCCACTGCCCTTCCCGGGAGCAGAGCTGCCTTCTCATGCTCGTGGCCCCTGGTGCTCAGCACAGGCCTGGCACATGGAGTCCACTGTGCAAGTGCACAAATGAAGCAGCAGAGTGGGCGCAGAAGGGATGTCCCACACTGCCCCCCACGACTTAGAAAGGTCTGCCCTTTCCTCCTGAAGGGCCAAGTCACCAATCATGCTTCTGATTCCTGGCACTAGCATGGCCCCTGAAAGATGGCAGGCCTTGGTGGGTGTTGTGAGTGAACAGGGTTTTAGACCAGCAGCCCTGGAGGATGTCTTGGAAACCATCATTCCCTCCCTGCCCCGCACCTTGACCACATCTCAGTTATTCTGTTAAAAAAAAAGTGTGTGGGTTGAGGATATATATATGGGATATGTATGGGGATACATGTGTGTATATCTATATATGTATACATGTGTGTGTATGTGTGTATAAAATTGAGATCAAGGCTGGCTGGGGATACAACTCAGTTGGTAGAGTGCCTGCCTCACAAGCACAAGGCCCTGGGTTCAATCCCCAGCACCACAAAAAAAAAAAAAAAAAAAAGTGAAAAAAATTGAGATCATTCCTATCTCAGCATCAGGAAGGTATTCCGTATGTACAGCTTAAATCCTTGATTATCCTGTCATTTTCCTCTACAGTTTCCTAAGCACACCGTTACACTGAGATACCAAATCCAACTCTCAGAACACACTGAATCAGAACTCTGAGGAATCCACCTCCCCACTCCCCTCCACCCCAGAAAGCTGCCCATGTGTCCGCCACTCTATGCTGGAATGGCAGCCCCTTGGTTGGGGTTGGCTTCTTCTGAGAACTGAGAGGAGAACCTCCAGCCCAGCTCCAGCAGGTGCTGACCCCACTGTGCTCTTGTTTCAGGCGGGAGATGATGCCCCTCCTGTCCCTCATTTTCTCTGCCCTCTTCATCCTCTTTGGCACCGTCATCGTCCAGGCCTTCAGGTAAGTGTGGAGGGCAGCTCCCAGCTTGTGTGCTCTCTTTTCATAGAATTTCTTTTCCATTAATTTTCCCCATATTTATCACTGGTGCCTTATAATTACACATGGTGTTGGGAGTCCTCATTACACATTCATTCATGCACACGATATCCTTTTTCATTCTTCAGTGACTCAAATGACGAGCGAGAGTCCCACCCTCCAGATAAAGAGGAAGTCCCTGAGAAGGTTGGGAAGACTGAGCCGAGCTTCACCAAGGAAAACAGCAGGTCTCTCTCCCCCACCCCAGCTGCCCTGGGCACGCGCCCTGCAGACCACCAAGCAGTTCAGGATGCGCAGTGTGCAGAGGAGCTGGCTTCCTCCCGTTGTGAGATGGGATACAGGTTGAGCGCCCCTAACTCAAGACCCAGAATCTGAAACATTCCATAATCTGTATTTTTTTAACACCAACTTAACACCACCAGTAGAAAGTTCCACACCTGATCCATGTGACCGGTCACGGTCAAAATGCGGGTTCACCAAACACGTAATGTGAAGTTCCGTCTGGGCCCTGGGTGTAAGGTGTACACAAACCGTAAATTAATTCTGTGGTTTGGATTTGGGTGTAACTGGGCACAGAGGTGCACACCTGTAATCCCAGCTACCTGGGAGGCTAAGGCAGGGTTATCCCAAGCTCAAGGCCAGCTTCAGCAACTTAGTGAAACCCTGTCTCAAAATAAAAATTGCAAAGGACTGGGAGTGTAGCTCAGGAGTAAAGCACCTCTAGGTTCAATCTCTAGAACCAAAAAAAAGGAGATTTGGGTCTAGCCCCGAGGTGTCTCATTATATATATGCAAATATTTTAAAACTTGGAAAATCTGAAACCTGAAATGCTATGTCCCAAGCATTTAAGATAGAGGATACTCAACCTCTCCAGGGAAGAGCAGCTGCTGGCTGGTGTCCACTCAGACCCCCTGGGCATCTAGATGCCACACCTACTTACTTTATGCCCTGGGACTTTGCTTCCTCAGGCTCAGATTTAATAACGAAGGCAGGAAGTGAAGAAGCACATCAGGCCAGGTACAGTGGCCCACACCTGCAATCCCAGTGACTGAGGAAGCTGAGACAGGAGGATCACAGGTTGAGGGCAGCCACAGCAACCTAGTGAAGGCCTAAGCAACTTAGCATGACCCTGTCTCAAAAAGTAAAAAGGACCAGGGATGTAGCTCAGTGGTAGGGTGCTTCCCTAGCACATGGGAGGCCTGGGGTTCCATCCCCAGAACTGCAGGACACACACACTCACAACCAAGAAGGTGGTGGATGACCCAGAAGCAGAGGGGCTTGTCACCATAACTCATAACCCTGTTGATGACTCATCTGTCAAGAGCACACAACCAACATTGAGGGACCTCAGTCTCTGCGACAAAGCAGACCAAGGCTGCCTCCTTAGTTCTGTCCTTCAGCCTCGGAGAAGGTTGCTGTGGCCACGGGCTGCCTACCGAATCAGGGTCTCGTCCTCCCAGCGTGTCAGGGTTGTTATGAAATAACATGTGTTCTGGCTAGAACACAGCCTCAGCCAATCACAGAGGCACACCCTGCCATCCCAGCAGCTCAGGAGGCTGAGGCAGGAGAAGCGCAAGTTCAAAGCCAGCCTCAGCAACTTAGCGAGGCCCCAAGCAACTCAGTGAGACCCTGTCTCAAAATGAAAAATAGAAAAAAGGGGGCTGGGAATGTGGCTCAGTGGTTAAGCGCCCCTGGGTTCATTCCCTGGTACCAAAAAAACCCCACAGCATAATCACTGCACTTGTTCAGTTTTCATGTAGTGGCATCCACTGACCTGGTAACATCTTCATTTCTCCATATTTTCCCACAGCAAGATTCCTAAAAAAGGCTTCGTGGAGGTAACGGAACTCACAGATGTAACGTACACCAGCAACTTGGTCCGCCTGAGGCCAGGCCACATGAACGTGGTCCTCATCCTGTCCAATTCCACCAAGAACAGCCTGCTGCAGAAATTTGCTGTGGAGGTCTACTCGTTCACTGGGTAAGTGTGCAGAGCAGCGCGAGGAGTGAAAGCAACTGAGAGAGATGCAAAAAGAAAAAGAACCGGAGCCAGACCTCCACCGACCAGCCATGCTTTGAGGCAGCAGCGGGGCACGTTTTTAAGGGGAGAGTGGTGACGTCAGTGGGGGGTCTGCGGGTACTTGTGGTGGGCAGGTTAGAGTCCTCAGCTTCCGTTTTCCCCGAGGGGTTGTCAGTTTCCACTTCCTTCTAGGATTCTGCCTGGGTGTGGAAGCAAAGGGGAGCAAGGAGAAGCGTGCCCCTCTGGATGAAGGGCCCTGGGGGACGGCTGCACCCTCTCCTCCAGGGCCATGGAGCAAGTTCCTGGTGTCCCCCAGCCCCAACATCAGGCCATCGTGGGAGCCTCTTTCCTCCCTGACTTTTGTGATTTTTTTTTTCTTGCAGTGCTGGGGATTGAACCCAGGGCCTTGTGCATGCAAGGCAAGCACTCTACCAACTGAGCTATAGCCCCAACCCTCGTGATCTGTTTTGAACAGAGTTCGAAGTCAGTGCTGCTCTCTGAGCCTTTCAGAAAACTGGTCGTCCCCGCCAGTCACTGAGCCAGCAAAAGCTGGGGGTGGGTGAGTGGAGCTGTGTGGCTGTCACAGGCCCCCAGGCTCCTCAGAAGTCCTCCTTCCTGTGTCTGGACCCCGACTTTTCCTGTCCCTTCTAGTCTGACAGGGGGCTTTACCTGCGGGTCCTGAGTGTCCGAAGCGCCCTGAGTCCTCCTCCTGTTCTCCCCACAGCAGCAGCTGCCTGCACTTCTCCTTCCTGAGTCTGGACAAGCACAGAGAGTGGCTGGAGTACTTACTAGAGTTTGCTCAAGATGCAGCCCCAATCCCGAACCAGTATGACAAGCATTTCCTGGAGCGGGACTATACTGGCTACGTCCTGGCCCTGAATGGCCACAAGAAATACTTCTGCCTCTTCAAGCCCCAAAAAACAGTGGAAGAGGAGGAGGCCATGGGGTCCTGCGGTGACCTCGACCCCTCCCTCCCCCTGGGCGAGTCTCGGGGGAGACCTTCCTGTGGCCTGGGACCCCGGCCCGTCAAGGGGAAGCTGAGCAAGCTGTCGCTGTGGATGGAGCGCCTGCTGGAAGGCTCCCTGCAGAGGTTCTACATCCCATCCTGGCCGGAGCTGGACTGAGGCTGCGAAAGAGCTGTGAACTCTTCCGATTTTTAACGTGCCCAGGAGCAGGTATTTTTCAGGACTCAATCACAACGGACACATTATAGATTTTAGATTACTCTTCTAGAACAATGGCTGGAAGACTCTCTCCTTGTCCTGTTCTCACCGAGGAGTGAAACACTGCAGGTCTGAATTCTCTAGATCAAAATACTTCCCTCTGGGTCTTTTGTCTTCAGTTGAATGCCGCACTGTTGAAACAGACTGCTCATTCCCTCCTCTGTTGTCCCTGTCCCAGGCTCACGCCACCTGCCCTTCCTGGCCCTTCATTGAGAAACAGCGGCACCCAGACAGAACCTCAGGAGCTTGTCCCCAAGTCTGCTCACTTCCCCCTGCGCACCCTCAGGCCCCCACTGGCCCCTGCTGAGCTTCTGCCGAGGCGCATGCTCCCCACCCTGACCACCACCTCGCCTTCTAGGCCTGCCCCTTGAAGGAGGCCTGGTGCCAAGCAGTCTCACACGCAGTGGTGGTTCTGGGAGTCAGTGGCGAGAAGTGTGTTTCGGGGTATCCCCCACAGCAGTTTGCTGGCCACCACTTTGAAAGGAAAGGGTCCAGTGGGGTCTCTGAATTGGAGTTTGGTTTGCCTTCCCAGCCAGGGGAAGGGAGGTCTGGGCTGCAAATGGAAGGATCCTTGGTGAGCATCACATCGCCCAGCAAGAGCACTGAAATGACTTTGAGCCGTGACCTGTACCTTCTCAGATGCCTTTCTGCCTGTCGATTTTAGGGTATGGATATTAGGAGCCATAACTTGTGATCTTGTTCTCTGAACGTAGATAAGCTGCTATAAAGCCAGTAGATGTCGACCTGACACCCAGCTATTCCTGCCTGCCAGAGTTGGGGAAGCTCTTCACTCCTGGCAGCTCTAGTCACACACCAGACACATCTTTGTACCAAGGAACTTAAGCCCTCAACAACTGTATTTTGAACATTGTTACCCCAAACTGCTGTGTCTTCAAGTCGTCTTTCGTGCCAGGGAGCCGAGGTGGACTCCAGAAGTGTTTTACAAGCAGCCTGCCTTCCGCCTCTGGCTGTGCGTCAGCATCTCGGCTTGCCTGTCCACTCCCCGTGCTCCGCTGGGCCGGGGTCTGGCCCATCGTCAACCCCGGGTTTGCCACACACACTGCACAGGCTCTGGGCCCCTTGAGGGCGGGCCCTTTGATTGTAGGGCCAGACCACCAGGGGATTTGGACGACTTCCAAGAGTGGTCTGTCTGTCAAAGCAAATGCCCTTTGGTAGAGTGAAGGGCAAAATCAGGGACGGGTCATTCACTAAGTTAGTATTTCTTTCCTCATAATTGCTTTAAACTAAGCCACTTGGATCCTGAATAATTTAAACATCGAGCTACAGTGGTAAATAATAAATTACGTGAGCCCAGGAATCCACAGAGTTTCATGGAGTCAGTCTATAGCTTTATTTTAAAATAAAGAAATCACTGCCAGGCTTCGTTCTTCCACATGATCCTTTGGAAGTGGATGCTTACTCTGGAATCCGTGTCTCATGGCACCTGGCCCAAGGAATTCTTTAGCTCTTTGATTCACCAGTCCTCAAAATTATTTTCTGGGGTTTGGTTTGGTTTTGATACTAGCGATTGAACCCAGGGACACTTTACCACTGAGCCACATCCCCAGCCCTTTTTATTTTGAGACAGGGCCTCGCTGAGTTGCTGAGGCTGGCTTTAAACTTGTGATCCTCCTGCCTCAGCCTCCTGAGCTGCTGGGATTACAGATGTGCACCGCCATGCCCTGTCATTTGCTGGATTTTTTACGACCTTGTTGCTCATGTGAGTAGTGTTTTGGTTCAGTGGTAGGTTTTTGTTTTTAATTTAATTTTACTAATGAAAATTCTGACTTGACTTTCTGAAAACCAAAAACTCCCCAGATTTTTTCTTTTTGTACCATTAAAATGAAGAGCACCTACAGACTGCTGCACCTTCCATTTGCACTAGGAAAGGAAAATGGGGATGGAATTGACAATATTACTGGCAAATATGTCAGGCCAAAAATTCTGCAGCGCTGTTAGGGGCCAGTAGATGTGTTCCCAAGAGGATACTAGGGAGCTTTCATTTTAGATCGAACTTTATCCTTAACCATGCAAGCCTTTCCCTCTGAATGTTGTTTCCATGAATTTTATTTTGTGTCAAATGTATGAGCCATTGTCACACCCAGCCAGTGCCACCATGTCTCATTCTGATGTATGTAATCACAGAACCCCGTCCGGGTTTCACTCCCTCGTCTTTGAATAGAAACACTAATGTTCTGAGAGGTGGATGTGTCTGGTCTATACAGACTGCATCATGCGTAGCAGAAGGAATGAAAACTAGCCTGAAACGAGTCTGTGCAGAACACACACCCATCTCAGAGGTACTCTTCTTATTGCTCAGGTATTGGTCTAACACTGAGGCTGCCGCCCTGCCATCTCAACCAGCAGGAGAAGGCATGCTGGTCTCCCAGGGGAGCTGGGTTGTGGTTTTCAAATCGGTTGGACTCCTCCTGATTCACAGCCTCTTCACCCTCTAGCCTCCTACTTGTTATCCTCGTAATCAGTTTGCCGCTGCCATTAGTGCTTAGTGTTTTCCTGGTGTCTAAGGACATGGGAACTGTTGTTAAGTGATTTGCTTTGTTTGGGAATAGGAATTGGAAGCAAACACCCGGCCTCGTTTTGTTTCCATTTGTTTTCCTTTAAACTAGAATTCCTTAAAAGCTGATGCCGGGGCTGGGGGTGCGGCTAAGTGGCACAGCGCCCGCCTACAACCCCAGCCCTGCAAAATAAAGAGAAGAAACATGCGAAGCATCCAGGGTAGTTCACGTTCACGTATCTGACACGTCTCTTGAAAACACAGGCAGTGTGGCGGCTGCTGAAGCTCTTGAGTTTGTTCATAAAGATGGTGGTACTTGGGAGACAGATCCAAGAAGAACGTGACTATTTTGCACTTTTGATACCCTTGGGTACAAATAACTTATTTGGCAAATTGTGTCTTTTTTATGTGTTAGGGTTTTGGGGGTTTTGTTTTTTTTTTGTTTGTTTTGGGTTTTTTTTAGTTTTGTTTTTTTGTATTGTGAACAGGCACTGAAGCTGGTGTTATTTTGTTTTAAGAATATTACAGATTGGAAACAAATAAACTATTTTAATGTGTGATGACTGCCAGTAGCTCTTGAACTGCAAGATGATCATGTGATCCCTGACCCAGTATCAACAAAATGGAATTTGCCTCTCGGCACATGCTTCTGATCAGCACGGCTGAACTGCAGATTGCAGGAGCTGCTCATCAAGAAAGGGCAGTGGGCTGGGGATGCAGCTCAGTTGGTAGAGTGCTTACCTGTCAAGCACGAGGTCCTGGGTTCAATCCCCAGCACTGCAAAATAAGTAAACAAACAAACAAATAAGAAAGGATAGTGTCAGCTAGAGCAAATAATGCAAAACTGAGTCTCGTAGAGAGTGGATTAGAAGATCCGTCAAGGACTCAGCCGATGTTACCTGGGCTTCTGAGGACATTTCTTTTTGGGTTTTATTTTTTCTTTTTTTTGGAACTGGGGATTGAACTCAGGGGCACTCCACCACTGAGCCACATCCCCAGCCCTATTTTGTATTTTATTTAGAGACAGGGTCTCACTGAGTTGCTTAGGGCCTCGCTAAGTTGCTGAGGCTGGCTTTGAACTCGAGATCCTCCTGCCTCAGCCTCCCAAGTGCTGGGATTAAAGGCGTGCGCCACTGCACCTGGTTCCAAGACATTTCTTTATTAGGATCTGCATATTGTTTTTACTCATATTTATGTTTCGGTGGTCCTAAAATCAATATGCTGGGGCTGAGTGAGCCCAATGAATGTGGCTCAATGCTAGAGCACTGGCCTGGCCTGAGTGAGGCCCTGAGTTCCATCACCAGCACCTCAAGTAAATAAATGAACCGAGATGCAGCCCTAAGCTGCTCAGAGGAGCCCTATTGAAAGGAAGATAGTGCAGAAATGTGGAATATTTGTACAGTATTATTTCATAATTTTTTATTCATTCCATCATTTCTAGACAAACTTGAATGAAATTCTCATCCACTTCCCCTCCTCCTCCACTTTCATCAAAAAGAAAAAAAAAATCTAAGTCGTGTTAAGTGCTTCAGTTTTTAAGGTCAATTCAAACCCTTAGAAATGCATTCGGGTTAGAATTCTGCATGTCCCCCTTTTACAGCCACCAATGACGCTTGAGCGGAAAGCTTTACTGGCATACAGACTGCTTGCTCATAAGTTCCTGAGACGTTGTCAGCAACGCGGTCAGTTTGTCTTGGAGAGACAAGGTTCAGGCAGTGGTCACTTTGGGCAGAACACACAGCATCTCAAACAGCAGGTTGGCTGCCAGGAGGGCAGTGTTCCCTAGGACAAAGTCGGGAGAGTGAAAGCCAGGTGAGGGGCACGGGCCACCCTCCCTGCCACCCTGACCTGGGGCTCTCGGCTGCCCATCCCCCTCCCTGCCCCCACCCGCCCCGAGCAGACCTCCCTTGGCACTCTATGCCCCTCCAGCAACACATGGAGGTAGTCCTTGAAAATTCAGAGGGTTCTCGGCTTACATTTACATCTTTTCTCCCCAAAAGTGAGGCTAACAGGCCTCACTTTGTAAGCTTTTCTAAATCAAAATGATTGGCCCGTAGCTCAGTGGTATGGCACACGCCTTGCAAGCACGAGGGCCCGAGTTTAATCCGCAGCACCAAGGGAGAAGATCATTAGGATGGCACCTGTGTAAGACCTTAACTAGCCAGCACCTCACTGTATATAAACATCATGCTTTAAGAATTTACTTTTCAGGGCTGGGGATGTGGTTCAGTGGTAAAGCATTTGCCTGGCAGGCATGAGGCCCTGCTGTCTGACCCCCAGCACCGCAAAAAAAAAAAAAAAGAAAAGAAAAAAAATTTACATTTCAATGAAGTATCAAAGGATAGAATTGTGCCCACCCCATCTTCTACTGGCCATTGGATAGACTGTTAATGCCTGGACACCTATGGGGTTTTATTGGGGTTAATGCTCATGTTTATATTTTCTTCCCTGATCAGACATTTAGCAGGTTCCCCAAGTTATACAGGGGGCCCTATCTATTTTCTATTGTTAACTAGATCAATCAAATTCAAACTACCAGCTGGAGGTGGTGGTTTACACTTCTAATCTCAGCTACTTGGGAGGCTAAGGCAGAAGGTTCACAAATTCAAGGCCAGCCTGGGCAATTGAATGAGACCCTGTCTCAAAAACAGGTGGTGAGGTATGCTACCTGATAGAGAGCAAGGACTTGGGTCACTTCTCCCAACTTCACCCTCTTTCAGCAGGAAGCAGCTTGGAGGTGTCATCGCCCATTTTTCCATAGAAATGGAATGTAGGCATTGCCAGGGAGAAACGTGCCAGTGTCCACTTGATGCTTTGCATGTAGCCCTTCTGCTCGGCCACTGCGACTTATTAAAATGGACTTAAAATGGACGTTTCTTTCCCTTCCTCTCCTTGCTCCTCCCTAATCTCTCCTCCTCCCTAATCTCAGGGGAAACAGGATCACCTTTCTTCCCAGTTTTAGGCAGATTTTTCGGTTCTGTAGCACACACCCACTTAGGAACAAAGGAATCCAGTCTTTGGACATGGTACTAGAAGATCTCAGAAATCACCATCTCTCAAATTAACAAGTGAATGTCACCTCCAACAGAGAATGTGTGGAATGTAGCCTTTGAGTCACCTCTTTAAAAGCCCCCTGTTCCTGCTGATGGGCAGAATCACAGCCTCTGGGACAGGAGTCCCCTGTGTTTCTCCTTTGCTAGCAAAGCAACAAACCTTCATTGTTCTCAAAAAAAAAAAAAAGTGAGGGGTGAGGGAATACAGTTCATGGGTAGAGCATCTCTGGGTTCAATCCCCCAAAACATAAGCCACCAACTGCCCATGGATCCACTTTTCTGCTCACTCACCAGAGAGATCGTACGGCGGAGAGACTTCCACAAGATCACAGCCCACAACGTTCAGGCCCTGACAGCCCCGGATGATCTCCAGAGCCTGTCCAAGATTAAAACCAAGTTGTCCACACTAGTAATCATCAACAATGAAAAACGACAGTGAAGAAGATTCTCTGGCTTGCTCCCAACATATGCCCACCCTTAGAATTGCTGCTTTCCTCGATAAATGTTTTTCAACTGCAGCCACACGGGTGGGCCTTCCCGGGACACAAATAACTATGCACGATCCTTGCTCCTGAGCAATTCACAGTGATGATGGAGACAGGCCAATCTGTTCAATGTCGTGTATGCAGGGCTTCAAGAAAAGCAAGCCCAGAATAGAAAAAGCACAAGTACCAGCTTGGAGGTGGGGGGAAGGCTTCCGAAAGGTGGAAGCATTTCACCACTCACACACTACGGTGGCAAATCTCAAGAAGATAGTTCACAGAGCATTACATGGCAGTTATTGCAAAATCATCCAGCAGAGCCAGGCACGGTGGTGCATGCTTGTAATCCCAGCTACTTGGAAGGCTGAGACAGGGGGATCAAGTGTTAGGTCGTGGTGGGCAATTTGAGAACTGCCTCCAAATGAAAAAGGCTGGGCATGTAGCTCAATAGTAGAGTGCCCCTGGGTTCAACCCCTGGGTCCACTAAAAAGAAGAGGATCTAGGGGAAAATCCAGGATTGAGCTATGCAGTACAGCAATGCAATATTACCTTCCGATTGCACCCATCCTCTGGGAAGAACTTTGTAGTTTTCTACCTTCTTAGTGGAATGTTACAGAAGATATTTTAAAATATTGGACTAGACCTGTGATTTTTTTTTTTTTTTTTTTTTTTTTTTTT
>JAJEJO010004536.1:9819-147678 GCA_020662805.1 Glaucomys volans
TTTTTTTTTTTTTTTGGTGCTAGTGATTGAACCCAGGGTCACTCCACCACTGAGACACATCCCCAGCCCTATTTTGTATTTTTATTTAGAGACGGGGTCTCACTGAGTTGCTTAGGGCTTCCCTAAGTTGCTGAGGCTGGCTTTGAACTCATGATCCTCCTGCCTCAGCTTCCCAAGTGCTGGGATTACAGGCATGCACCACCACGCCCAGCAAGCCATTTGTGAATCAAGGAAATCAACCTCATGAGCTTCGAGCTGAGTGTCCTGGCCTTCCCCTTCCCTGTCAGCCTTTAACCTACGGGCTTCGGTTGGTGGGCAACTCTTCCTCCTTTTCCTTTTCTAAGTGCCTCTCTGCTGCCACTGTCAACTAGTTAGGTATTTACATTTGTTTAAGTATATGCAAATCTAACAGCTGAAGCCTCAGATTGTTTCTAGAACTTGCCAGGAGTGAGAAGACGCAATTCTCCCTGTGTCCGCCTTTGTTCCATGCATGTGCACCTACAAATCTGGAGGGTGTGCCTCCAGCTCCTCTGTCTAGCAAGCATTTCCTGAGTGTAGACTGCATGCCAGGCATGGTGCTAGGCTCTGGGGATACAAAGACGAGCAATGGACAGATTATATCCAGCAAGGGAGACAGAGGATGTAGGGCTATGATTACAAAACAGTGTGAGAACCAAACTCAGTGGTTGGTATTGTACAGAGTAAGGTGCGAGCACAGAGGGGCTGGAGGGAGCCAGAAATGGTTTCCTAAAGGAGCCTGAGAAATTGTGGTGTGGGGGTACAATATGGGAGACAGGCAAGAGAATTAAGATGTGAGATTAGAAAAGGACTCCAGGAGGAGGTGGGAACAGGAATGAAGGTACCAACTGAGCAATGGCCCGGGTAGGGAGGGGCGTGTCGAGGGCATTCATCCATACAGCTGAGTTGTAGAGGCAGATGTACGAGGTGAATGTAAAGAACTAAACTGATGCCAAGCTGTGGAAATGGAGCTAACATTACACCTCCACCTGTCCTCTGCAGGTAGCCATGCAAACAATCTGAACTGGAGAATTAACTCACCCTTTCTGTTTTAGATGGAGCCATTTGGCCCCAACATTTAGGCTATGTTTGAGAAGGAAAAACATTATGGATAGGAGAACTGTTGATGAATCTAGGCAGAGGGGAATGGAGCTCTGCTTTAAGACAAGGTTGATGGGAATAGAGGTGTTTGTGGGTTCACAGAGGTGTGACTGATGAGCAGTAGATGGTGGCAGGGACAGCAGGAAAGGATTTCCCCAAATTAGAAACTTTGGTGGCCAAGAAAATGCAGGACAGGTAGCAGTGCAGAAACCATAATGATTTCAGTTCTGGACATGTTGAGAGTTTGGGAAATTCTGAGTGTCCAGATGGAAAGGTCCATTGGGGTGTTGGATATAAGAGACCAAATCTGAGGCAATTAGATTTGAGAATTATATGCATCTAAAATTTGATACACTAAAATTTGAGAATGAGAGCACAGAGGTTGGTTAAATTTGATCTATTAATTAACAACATCTGTTTAAAAGTCCGAGGCTACTTTTAAACATTGATGTATAGATATAGATTGCATATACGTGTGTGTGTGTGTGTGTGTGTGTGTGTGTGTGTGTGTGTATGCATGTGCTCTGTACCCTCCCCTGCTAAAGATCAATAATATTAACAAGAAGTATTCTGGGAAGCATTGCATCAGGAGTTTGAAGGAATGTAGACAAAAACAACATAAACCAAAAACCACATACCTGCTCCAAAAAAAGAAGGATGCAGGAAGAAAATTACAGCTTGGAGTCCTTGTCAAGGAAGAGTGTTTGACAGCCACAGGATATGAAAAGAAGAAGCAAGTAGCAATTTGTTTGGTCTAGGGCAAGAAGAGAGAATGTTCACAGGAAGTCGGAAGCCCTTGTACCTTCGAATATTGAATGAAGTCACTTCTAATACACCCTCACCTCAGTCCCTGCACCCCTAGCAGTCTGAGCCTAGTGTGTTTGCCCAGCTGTGGTTTTTACCCCCAGTAAGTATGAAACTACCCTATGCTGCTTCTTTTTAGATCTGGACCTTTTTAAAGCCATTTTGATGTTTTGAAGCAGAAATTAAATTGTGGACATTTTCTAGGGAAAAGAAGATTCCTATGTATATCTGTATATTATGGGATGTGTGCACACACACATGCATACGTGTTACCTTCTAAACAGTACAAGAGCTATCAGTATCTATAGAGATAGCTTTCAAACAATACAAAGAACACTTGTCTTAAGTGGATTAAAGAATTTCACCTGTCTTTCCCTGGAATGGCCAAAGAATAAACATTTCTAACAGTTGGCAAATACTGTATTTTAGTTTTAAATCTGAATTACATTGAGAATTCCATACTAGTTTTCCAAAATTCTTAAATTTTCCAAAGTTTCTTAATACCTCATTATCAGAAACTTCTGAAGAATTCTCTCTCGATGTAGAAAAGAGAATTTGGAAAAGCCACAGTTTAATACCTGGCCTTCCAGAAAAAGATTAAGTAGAAAGTAAAGATCTGACAAAAATAAAGACATACAAAAGCATAAGCCAAGGTGTTATTTTGAGAATGTTAGAAGAATTATTGTGGAAAAACGTAAAACCACACAAAAGCTTTTGATAAATTCATAGTCAAAGCGAAACCACAAACAATCATCAATGGAAAAAAACTGACCTCCCTAATAGGATAGCATTTCATAAATGTGGTTTGATAGCTGATCCTTTGTGGAGAAACTTGTTCAACAACAAGAAAAATACAGGTTGTGTATAAGAGGGTAATTACTGATTCAGTGAGAATGCTGTTGACTTTGTCTACTTTGAAGACGATGTGTTGAAAATTATAAATTGTATTTTGACTCTTTTTGACCACTTACAGTAGTTGGTGAGTGATAGCAAAGTGAAATTTCATTTTTTAAATCTATCTGTATAAATTATAATTACAAAGACAATTCATTTGACTTGTGTTGGACTCCTGAGCCTCACATAAGTTATTCAAGGTTACTTTTCTCTTGCCTACCTTCTGCAGTGCAGGTAAGAGTGCTGAATTATGAATTGGTTACACAGCATTAAGGTTCGTCTTACTTATAGAGGAGAGAGGGCCACGAGAATAGTGTGCAGGAATTTAAGACATATTATAAAGCTTGTTTTGGCTTCTCCTAGCCCGGCCTGCCACAACACCCAAGTGACTATTCACAAAATGGCTTTGTGTTAAAGATGCACTTTCCAAACATTGTTTTTTGCAAAATGGAAAGACTGAAGGATACTAATAGTCATTCCATAGGAAAAAGGGGAAAGTAAGTTCTGTATTCAACAAAGTTTGGGGGATGGTGGCTAAACAGTTAAGTGGATTAGTTCTTTGCTGTAGGATTCAAGAGCCTGGGATGTGCTTCCCTACATGGTGAACCTCCAAGAAAGGATGATCATTTTTAGAAATTTCTAGACATTTTTCATTGAAACACACCTCTGAGACTAAAATCTGCTGAAAATTATTGCAGACATGCAATGAAGAAGATTTTCTGTGTAGTCCCAGGAAAGGGGTTGAACCAGAGACTATAAGTCCTGCTCCCTTTCAGTTTCTTTGGTCCACACAGTACCTTTAAAAACCTAAAGCTGGCCAGGTGTGTTGGTGCACACCGGTAATCCTAGCAACTCAGGAGGCTGAGGCAGGAGGATTTCAAATTAAAGGCCAACCTCGGCAATTTATCAAGGCTTTAAGCAACTTAGTGAGACCCGTCTCAAAAAATAAAATAAGAGCTGGGGATGAAGCTCAGTGGTAAAGCACCCTTGATTCAATCCCCAGTACTAGGGGTGGGGAAAAGCACCCAAAACCAAAACATAAAGCCAACATTTACAAGTCAGAATACTGCACTATAGAAATTGGGATTACAAGCTTCTCTTGAAAAATAGGAGGATGAGGAAAATCAGGGCCTATGGTCCTTCAGAGCGAGAGCTCACAGGGTCTTGGGAAGCTACTGCCCTTTCAGGGAGAGACATTAGCCCCAGTTTTCATAGTGCCTTCCACTCCTCCTGCTTTCTTATGCATGACTGCTGACTCCTTATCTCATTTGGGTGGCTCCAGAATGCCTCCCTTGCACCTCCCAGCCATGAGACACCATCCACAGGGAAGAACTCCTCCTCTTGGTTGAGAACAGGCTTCCAGACCAGATCTGGGTGACTGTTGGAAGGCAGGACAAAGAGTCTGGAACCAAATGTGTCATAATGTTGGCAGTAATTATCTTGATTGGTGAGGTTACAAGATTCTTTTCCTAACTTTTTCTTTTATGGATGTACTTTCTAAATATTCTGCAAAATATAGGTGAAAGAGAAATTTTTTAAAAACAGCTAAAAAATCCAAAATATAGATTTTTGAGGTCTTGCTACTGTGACATTGTCATGTCTTCCTTTAAATTCTAATTACTAGTAGTATTAGTAAAATAAGTAAGAGAAATACAGATCTGACACTAGAAACCAAAAATAGAGCTGCTTCAAGAGTTAACTAAAGTCTTACCTTTCAGCTATTCATCAAAAATGAATAATACAAATGTATAGTTATATTTTATGGGAGTAGAAAGATGTTGGTTTAGTTTATTGTTTGGAGTTTCATATTTAAGCCTTGATTAGCTTCTAGAATGTGATAGAAAGAAATCACCTTTTCATCTAGAATATGGAAAAAAATATATAAATAAATGGATGAGTAGATGCATCCAAGATAAGAGAGCCTAGGAGAACTGAAGTTGAAGGCCAAGGCCCACCTCCTGGTGGAGATTAGGTGGTTCCAAGTTTTGATCATGTTTCTCAAAGCCAGCTGAATTCCTAGTGAGCAAGCAAATGTGTCACCCTTTGGAATCCTGAGTCACATATAGGCGTGTTTGGAATCTGAGTTGGAACCCAATTCCTGGACAGAGGTAGGAAAAATGGTGGCTCTTTTTCAACGCTGAGGGTGGAATGGAATTCTTTCTGGAAGAACACCTTTCAAAATTCCTCCTTTGCTTCTGTGGCTTTCCCTAGTCATAAAAGATGAGGATGGGGACAAGGGAGATGCTTTGTGCTTAAGGAAAGGGAGCCAGGGAGGGGGAAGACTGAAACTCAGAGAGATAGGCCCTGCAATCAGGTGAGACACCAAGGAGGGAAGGAGAAATTTATATTTTCTAGATTTTGGTATTAAAGGAAGAAAAGACATGTTCGTGATTAGTTACTGATGTAGTTTGTTGGCCCCTCTTTATAAATCTCTTCTGTACAGTGGTTATAAGGTTTTTCTACTCACTGTACCTGAAATGGCACAGAATAGAGTGAACTTGATGTATAAAATGACCAGGGCATTTCAGACCTTTGTCATTGAATATTTGATTCCACCTGACAATCAGGAGCTGTTGTGAATATTCTTGCTGCACTTGAACCCAGGTGGAGGGTTCAAACAGAAGCGTCCCAAGAACAGCAGCAGCATCAGAATGTGAGAAGAATCTCCAGACCAGCTCATTCTATCCATGCCTGGGGTGTCCAGCAAGCCCATACCTAAGCCAGCTAAGGGAACTGAAGTTTGTTCTGATCCTGAAGTATTTTGGGCTTCCAGCTTAGCTTGATGACTTGTGAGGAAGCTCTTCTTGCCAGGAAATGCCTTTTCTCTCATTGCAGCTTTCACTCCTCTATTCATTCCTCCTATAATTGTTGAAAGCCTTCTTTGGACATTTCACTATTCTGTTGAATGCATGACCTAGGAATGTCGAAGAAGACATTCTTTTAGACATGCTTGGGTTTTATAGTGTACAAATTTAAACCTAAAGACATAATTCAGGATAATTATATCCTTGTCTGTCTCTCTTTCTCCCTCTCTCCCTTTCTTTCCTTTCTTTTGAGATAGAGTCTCACTAAGTGCTGAAGCTGGCCTCCAACTTGCAATCCTCCTGCCTCAGCCTCTCAAATAGCTGGGATTACAGGAATATGCAACTGTGCCTGTTTAAATCCTTAAGTGAAAAAAATTTGCATACATATGCCTCTTGGGGGCATATGTATATTTTCTACTTATTCTTGATATATTTGATAGAATAAGAAGAATCTTTTTCACATTTATTATTAATTCTATTAGCTTGAGTCTGGAACTTTCCTGAGTCTTTGTTCAAATGCACTGGCATTGCCTTTAGAAAAAGTTTTATTGAGGATTAATTGACATATAATAAACTGCACATTTTAAAGTGTACAGTTTGTTTTGTTTTGACTTAAGTATATCCATCACTCCCCACCCCAACATTTCTTCAGTCTCTTGGTAATTCTTCCCTCATTCCCCTCCAACCCATTGCCAGATAACCACTAATCTCATTGTTGGCATTGTAGATTAGTTTACATTTTCTAAAATTTTATATAAATGGAATCACTCAGTATGCAAGCTCCGTGGTCTGGACTCTCTCACTCAGCATGATTATTTTGAGATTTGCTGGAGCATCTCTTTTAACCCTGAGCAGCATTCTGTTGTAGAGATCTATGGTGGTTTATCCATTCTCTTGCTGATAGACATGTTCTTTCCAGTATTTGGCTATTGCAAGCAAAATTGGTGTTAATGCAGTTTATGAGTCCTTGCATAAATATTTGTCTTCATTTCTGTTAAATAAATACCTAAGAGAGGGATGACTGGATCATGTGGTAGGTGGATGCTTAGATTTTTCTGAAACTGTCAAACTCTTTTTTTTCAAAATGGTGTTACCAGTTCACATTCCCACCAACAATATTATATGAATTCCAGATCCTCCACATTCTTTCCGACACTTAGTATGAACAGTCTCCTAGTTTTAACCAATTGAATTGGTTTGCAGTGGTATCAGTGTAGTTTGCATTTAATAATTAGTGGTACTGAACACATTTTCATGTACTTCTTTAAATTTGAAAATACGTTGAACATTGAATCCTCTGACCCATGAATACAAATATAGACTACCTCTCCATTTATTTATTTTATTTTATTTTTATTTTGGGGGGCATGGTGGTGCTGGGATTTGAACCCAGGAACTCTCTATTACTGAGCTACACACTCAGGCCTTCGTATTTTATTTTGAAATAAAATATTTTTATTTTGTTAAGTTGGCCAGCCTCTCCTCTCCCTGAGATCCTCCTGCCTCGGTCTCTTGAGTCGATGAGATTGCAGGTATGCACCATCATGCCCAGCTTTATTTAGATTTTCTTTAATTCATCTTAGTGATGTCATTTTAGTTTTCAATGTACAGGTCTGCACATATTTGTCAAATTTGTCTCTAAATATTTAATATTGTATGATGTTTTTTAAATTTAAATTTAATTTTTCTTTGCTAATATAGAAATACAATTGATTTTTGTGGATTTATCTTATGTCCTACAACCTTGTTGAACTCACTTTATTAGTTTTTCTAACTTTGGCAGGGGTGTCCAACAGATTCTACATAGATAATCATTTTATCTGCAAATACAGTTTTATATTCTTCTTTCCAATTTAGATGTCTTTTAATTTCTTTTTTTTCCCAGATAGGTCTAGATAAAACCTCCAGTGCAGTGTTGAATGGAAGTGTTAAGAGGAGACAGCTTGCCTTGTTCCTGATCTTAGAGGGGAGCATTCAGTCTTTCATGGTTATTTATGTGGTCATCTGTAGGCCTTCTGTAATGTACTTTATTAGGTTAAGAAAGTTTCCTTATGTTCTTCATTTACTAAGTATCTTTATCAGAAATACCACCCTCTAATCCAATGAGCTTTATGAAAGTGATATTTTAATTACAAAGGTAATATTTAATTTGCCAAAATAATTCCACCTGGCATGTGTGTGTGTATGTAATTTCTCAACTTGCTGTTACTTATTATTCATTTATATACCTATATCTTTCATCTGAGGACACCAACCATTACTTAGTAAACTCAGACAAGGCACCAATGAAAGAAGCAAAAATTACTTCCTCTTTCCAGATGGGAAAATCAAGATCCCAGAATATTAAATAACTGAGTCTTAGTAAATAATTTATTTTTCCCAAAATCAAAATTCATAAATTAATTTTGATTTTTCATTCAAGGAACTTTTTTTTTTTAATAAAAACTATTTTTTTGGGGTAGGGTTTTCCTCTAGCATGGCTTCTCTGATGCTGCAGAAGTTTTTTTGTTTGTTTGTTTGTTTGTTTGTTTTAGTAAAACTATTAAAATACATTTCTGAATACTACACTGTTTGCTGTCATCCCTCCAAAACAAAACCCTAAACATGTGGGAGAAAGCACAGGCTGGATCTCAGAGCCAAAAGAAACAAAATTAAATCTATTGGGAGCAACATAGAAGACCTTGAGGTGTCTTCAGTCTGCTGCCCAGGTCCAGGATGGCAAGGTCTCCCTCAGAGTGAGCAGGTGTTGGCTTTTGGGAGTTTTGATTGGTCAACCCATAAGATGAGACGGAAATAAGGTTGCAATAAAAGCTAAAGCAGTTGTGTTGCATTAAGAGATGCCTAGTGTGTGTATCAGTCTCGTGATTCTCTGGACCGGTCTCCCAACAACTTGGGAGGCTGAGGCAGGAGGATCGCAAGTTCAAAGCCAGCCTCAGCAACTTAGAAAGGCCCAAAGCAACTCAGTGAAACCCTGTCTCTAAATAAAATACAAAATAGGACTGGGGATGTGACTCAGTGGTGGAGTGCCCTGGGTTCAATCCCCAGTACTAAAAAAAATAAAAAATAAATAAAAAAAAAAGAAGTGTCCTAAGTGGGAAGTGTGCTAACCAGGGCGAGTTTGCTGAGGTATGAAGAATCAAGATGCCATGTCAGAGATGCAGTGCTTAAAGAACTGATCCTTGAAGTGGCCAGACCTGTTGGGAGTCTCAAGCAATAGGTCAGGAAAGAGATAATGAATGCTGCCACCAGGCAGTGACAGGAGGGGTGGAGGACACAAACCAAAAGATGTTTAAGGGGTAAATATGGCATGATTCAGACAGACTAATTCCAAGGTTTGTGGCTTCAGTCCCTGGGTAAATAGCAGGTACCATTTTAGTGAAGTAACAAACTCAGAAACTCGGGAGCTACACATTTGGAGGTACCAGTTTTGTACATGGTGAACTTCCTTCAGGAAGTGGTCACAATGCACTTGAACATGGAGATCTAGAATACCATGGAGACACCTGGGCTGAGGCTGGGGCTTACCTGTTATTGGCAAACAAGTAAAAGTTGAAATTGTGGGTGAGAATGACTGAAGAGGAAAGAGCCACCTTTCTCTAGCCATCTCAGTCACTGTAGTCACTTGCCAATTGAATCAACATTTCTCAGGCTGCACTCTCCAGTATTCAGACATGAAACAAAGTCTTCAATTCTTTTCAGAATGCAAATTTCAGTTCAATCCCTTAAACAGAAGGAAGGAAACAATCAGTCTGCCCTCTCTTGGATTGTGCGGATGCGTTAGGGTAGTATATATAGAGACTTGCTTGTGCTGTATCATCTCACAAGAGGGATCCATACACCCCCCCCCCCCCCCCCAAAAAAAAAAAAAAAAAAAATGCGCCCCTAAGCCCTACTAGCTTGAGAAAAGGCCAGGCAGTTACTGGCATTTTGCTGAGACCTGCAAAATTGAACAAGGAGGAATGCAAGTGCAAATGAAGTTGGATTGCAACCAGTGAGAACTGGTTCTGAAGCTTTTTAAAAGAGGTACACTCTGCATGACATTAAAAACTTGTGTAAGAGTGCTTCAGCAAATCCCCATACCACAGTGTCTAGGATAAATAAAGATGGTTTAGGAGAAGAGTTATTGACTGGAGCCAGATTTTTTGAAATGTCTTTTACATTTTGTTAGGAATTATCAACTTGCTTTAAGATATCGGAGCTTGTTTTTTTTTAAAAGTAGATATCTTCCAGATATGTGATTTGTGCTGATGTTAAAAATGTATAAAAGCACTACTTATTGTTGTTCGTTCAGCTCCTGTTCTATGGAAGTGCGCCACCTCGTCTTTCCAATGTGTGTGCTCTTGCAGGCTGTCAGGCTCCATTGCAGATGAGGATTGCTATATAGTCACACCTCGGTAGCTTTAGGGGTTTGGCTTGAGGATTCCCCCAGATCCCCAAATCCACAGATGTTCAGTCCCTTACGTAAGATGGCATAGTACATGCGCAGAACCTGTGCACATCCTGCCATATGCTTTAAAACGTCTATAGATGACTTATAATACCTGATGCATGTAAGTGCTGTGTAAATAGTTGTCATGCTGCATTGTGTCAGGCATAATGACAAGGAAAAGTCTGTGCATGTTCAGTGCGGATGCCATGAAAAACTATTTCCATCCACAGCTGGCTGGATCTGTGGTTGTGGAGCTTGTGGACCCAGAGGGCAAGTACTTGCCATTCTGGAGACATTCATTGCTCTGTCACAGCTTAGTGACTCTGCATTGGGTCCTCTCATCTGCCTCGTGCACTCACTCCTTCTCTGAGAACCCTTCCTTTCCCATCCCCCTTTCCATCAGAAAGAGGTAAGAAGTAGTTTTTTGGTGTCACCTTTGCACAGACTGGTCACCCTGTATTGCAGTCACTTGTTTATTATAGGTCTGCTTCCTTCCTAGATGAAGAGATTCCTGAGTCCAGACATTGGTGCCAGATGCATAGTAGGTACTCAATGTATGGGCTTGCCAAATACAGGAGGGGAGGAAAACAGACTTTTTAGGAGCCCTGAAGAATCTGAGCAGAAGGGACCCAAAATATAGGAAGAAACACAAGTGATGATAGTGTCATGGAAACCCAAAGGAGCACAGAATTTTAAGAGGGAAGGACTAGTCATTAGCATTAATTGCTATGGAGAGCCAATGAGATAAGTACTGAACATCTTCATCTAGGTTTTTAGGAACTGAGGAAAGATGTCCTCAGCCATAAGCACACCACAAATACCAGAAGCATTGTTACCCATACTAAACATAGTTGTGCTGTCAATAAGAGGTGGCTGGTGACCTTTCCAAGACTTGGTGATATTCATCATTCTGACATTTTATACTATTATTTTTTCCTGTGGCAAACCCACTGGTTAATAGACTCTCTCTGTTTAAAAACTGATTAAATACGTCAAAAATTAGAAATATTTGCCAATGTGCATCATATCTGGGTCAGATCAAAATTCAGAAGTTAATTTTGTGAATCCCAGCAGACCTAAAACCTCCACGGGTGGATTGTTCCTGTAAAGGTGACAATGAGAAAGAAGTCTACGGTTGTGAGGTTGTATCATTTTCAATACACTTGCAGCTGTCTCACAGAAGAAGCAAAATAATTCAGTCATTCTTTGTAAAAGCTACACACACACAGAAATCCATAGCTACAAACTCAGGAAATGTCTTTGATGGACTGAACGTTCGAAGAGAAACAAGATAATGTCTTGTTATGGGAAGAATAAAATGCTATGGAATGACAGCATTGTTTAATATAAAATATACAACTTCTTGAAGGATAGAAATCAGAATAATTCAAGAGATCAATTTATTGAACTTAAAGGAGAATGGACACCTTTAAAACATAATGGTTATTAAAATAGAAAATGTTCAATTACATATTTAATTATGCTATTAGTGTTGAGATACCTCTAAGCTCAGTGCCCAATATAATTATTCCTCTGACTTCTGGAGAAAAAGTGAAATTCCTTTTGGCAGTTACTATACGAGGGAAGGCAGACTTAACATTGCAACTGATGAATACTCTCCTTTAGACCAAAGGAGCTGAATTTTCTCTGGTTGATTGCTGTTCATGTTGTAGCCAATTTAAACATTTTTGAAAGGATGGTTTGCTTTTTTCATAGATTTAATGCCACTTTCGAATAAATAAAAACTTTTCTTTGTTTATATCACCCTAAAATTTTAATAGTAGTGAATTTAAGCTGTCCTCACTTTTCTCTTTAGGAAACATATTAAATGAACTAGATTCCTATCTGATTTATATTCCTTTTGAGGGGGAATTGTGTTGGGCAGGAGAGGGGTTGAGTGGACATCATGAACCCCTCTGGCCCTTTCTTACATCATTTAATTTTTGGAGGATCAGAGCACTAAAGGTACCTCCAAAGTAGGATAGGTCATCTAAATTTCAGGAAAATATAATGCTTTTATTTAAAAGTGCATTCTAATGTGGAAAGTCTTCACATGGAATCTTTACTATTAAAGCAATTACTTTCTGGTACACACCTGTAAAAATCTGAATTCTCCTTTTGCTTTTTTTTCACTTTCATTTCAGGTACCCGAAAGCCCCCTGACAACTCCCTTACACAAGGCAGGCCTAGTTACGGTTGCTGCAGTTGAGAATTGTTTGAGGAAACTAGAGAAGGATTTCCATTTCCTTGTGGATGTCATGCACATCTAACAATGTAGTATATTGGTGCAGCTTAAAGCATGAACTCGAACAAGAGTTTTACAGTCAAATAAAATTTGTGTTTAAATTCTCTCCACCCACTCCTGCCAATTCCTGGATGTTTGACTCTGTGTCTGAGTGTGCCCATCTATAAAACAGAGTTTAGGAAGAATCAGTGAGATAATGCATGCCAAAGGCTTAGCACAGGACCTGGCTGGTATGAAGCATGTGGTGAATGACAGCTATTATTATGATGCGTTCCAGATGCATAGGTTCTTCACTGTGTGCTTCCAGCAGCCTCTTAAAGACAGAAGCTAAATTATATGTGCACACTGTGCAGATGTAACTGATGCACACTATGTGTAATAATACCTTTCTTGGGAGACTTCTATTTCATCTCATATATGCCCTTATTTAGCCTCATGATGAGACTATGAATTGGGAAACAAAGTCACTGAACATTGTGCCCAACTGTTGCACATTTCTCCCTTTTAGCATCAAGTCCTTTAGGCTCTAAGACTCCACTTTGTTATGTGTTTGAAAATTGAACACTGTTCTTGAGGTTTGGGTATGGGAATTTTTTTTTTCCTATAAAATCATTATCTCAGACTTTCTTAAGTATTCTAGTCTTTATTTCTTTACTAGGAAAAATTTATTTTCAAATAAGGTAAAGGAGTTTCAAGCAGTCTCCTGGGCTTTGAAAAATGGTTTTGTACAAGTCACTCCTTGTTTTTAGAAGTTCCTGATGCATTTCAGTTGGACAAAGTAGTCCTAAGTCCTGAGAGGCACACATGCTGGTGATTCTCAGAATTGGTGAAAAAATAACCTAATGATCTAATATGAAAATGATTGCTAAATTATCCTAAGAACTCTAATCTGGACCTACTTGTAAAAACATGCTGTTCTCTTCAGAAGTCTGTCCTAATTTGAAGACCTGTTGCTGAAAGGGCATAAGGAAGATAGCGAATAAAACTTCTGTTAGCATGGAAGTGTGTCTTTGACTAGGTTAAGTGATCCAGTTCCTCAATTTTAATGAATAATACAATCTACTTGGCATCCAGGAAACGCAAGCAAACAGTGATTTCTAAAACAACACACACATTCTTTACAATAAAATGGTTGTGTCTGCTGATCCCCAGCACTGGGAAGAGAAAAGACAGATCTCATCTTCTTTATCTTCTAACTCACACTGCAACCAGACAGCACGAAAAGGGTGTGTGTGTGTGTGTGTGTGTGTGTGTGTGTGGCTATGCCCACTGTAGAGAGATGGCCAGTGGACACAGCCCTGGGGCATGCTGGGAAAGATAAATGTTAGAATCATGATTTCTGCAGTTAAAGAAAAGAATGCAGGGCATTGCCACATACCTAGCACAAGGGAGAAGGAAACAAAGGACACAAAAATACAATTTCTGGAAAGGAAAGAAAGAAAATACGAGACCAGGTCAAGCAGGACGCTGGTTCTTCTGAGACCACCAAACCAATTGACCATTTTAGTTGGAAGAGAGGCAGCCTCCCCACAGGATAACAGCATTTACGTTTTAATCTGTTGCCTGGAGACCCTCATCCCGTCAGCAGTGAATGCCTGTTTTCTAGACCTCTAGCCTCCCTGCCAGGCAGTGTGAACTTCTGGACAAGCCATCTGCCAGGTGGAGCACAGGATGGAAGGGGTGGGTCAGAACAATCCTAGGTTCCCGGCACTGCTGCCTGACACACACCCACAACCGGTTCCTTCCTGGTCATCACCCACCATCTCTCATCTCCCACTTCCAGCCAGCTTCTTGGCTGCTGGCCAGATAAGAATAAAAAAGGACCTCTGTCCTGTGTATACATGTAGCTTGAACACAAAGATAGGAGGGAATGTAAAAAATGCCTCCCCAAATGGTTTAAAACCTCCAATAAGAGGTTGGGAAATAATAAGAAAAACCAGACTTGCAATTTGCATTGGCATTCATTCTTAAATAATGAGTCGTGGTTGCTTTTTATTTTTTTTAATTTACTGCACCAATAAGACAGGTATTTCATACTCCAAACTCAACACCACTTTTATTGCCATCCACAAGAGCACCGACGTGTGTCACATCTTTCACATTCCCCAGTCTTCGGTACCTAATGATTTTTTGGGATCTTTCTCTACTGTGCTATTAACTGGTGAGAGGAGGGGCTACTTAGTAATTCTACACCTGTTCCAGGCCACGCCCATCAACTTGCTAAGCTTCCCAAACGAGTGCAGGGGAACCTCATAGTCTGGCAGAGGAGGCTGTGGCGGAGGCTGCCTTTGGGTTTAGGTTTGGGGATTTTTGTTCCGAGTCGCCAATGAATCTACTAGGATGGCAGTTGATGACAGCAATTTATATTCCAGAACGAAGAACAAACTAAATTCATCTCAAAATGATTATAAATCATCCAGACGGAGCAGCCTGCCACCTGAACTACTTATAGGAAATGACATTAGAGGAAGACTTCAAAGAAACCTTAAGAACTTGGAACCCTTTCACCTGAGGCGCCCCAAAAAGAGACCATCCATATTTCCAGGTAGGAACCATTTAAATTTATGCCTTTCCATTAAAATGAAACAAAACAAAACAAGGACTACCTATCATTTTTTCATATTAGTTGTGACTTTAAAATTAACTCGATGTATTTGGGAGCTTTCAGTTGCCAAATAAACGTGTTGGAATGGAAAAGTTAGAGCAGTTCTTCAATCCAAAAGTTCCCTATCTTATTATTCCTTTTATTTTCTTTATTGACCTGTGACATCTTTAAGGATCTGTATATAAGCATCTATTTTATAACTCCGCATCAGCAGGACAGAGAACTACTTTGCATGCAATGCTGGAGAATTCTGTGTTGCATTTCATGTTCTGGCATATTTTCTTTATTTTGCAACATTATTGGATTGTGGAGTGAAGTTGGCATCAGAAATCTGTGGGCTCCAAAAATTAACGCCATTAAATACTCCAAAGCATGCTTCAAATTCCTGTCTAGCATCAGAGCCTAAAACCATTTGTAGTAAAGGGCTCAATTAAACAATGTGGATGGTGAAATGTATTAGGGAACAGGAGACACATGGATTTCAATCTTGATAAAGAGACTGATGTCTGCCTTAGATGTTCTTGAGTGGGTTATTATAGATGTGTAGAGAGCACAAGATAACCAGTGACCCTGATCCCTAGCTTAGCCATTTCAGTCATCACTGCAGAGAATGAATTATTTAGTCAACTTGATTTCACTACCCTTTGCATTGGAATTTCCAGGAAAAACTGGAAGTGCTCTTTTTGTGGTGTTGTTTAATTGATGTACAGAGGATAGATTAGCGGCAACTCCTGAGGGATGACTCTCTGATGACAGAAAATGATAAAATAATGTAGTTAACTATGTTTCATAAAAACTCTACTGGTTCCTCTGATGAAATGACGTAAGACATGGGACTCCAGTCCACAAACTGAAAGCTACATTTCTTAAGGAAGCTGTTGCTTTAATGGATTTCTCCTTGGTTCATTGATGTGGCCCAATGTCCAACTCTTCTGTAAGAGAAAAAGCAAAACCCTGCTAGAATGGACCAGATGGTGTGAGCTTGTAGGAGAGTTTGGGAAAGTGGAAGGGGATGAGATACAAAATGCTGGAAGGAGGGGAACTTCAGTGTTCACAGTGAAAGTCACTTTGGGCCTGTTCTCTGATCTCCTGAGGGTACCAAGGAACGCAGACCTGCCCTGTTTTCTGAAACCCATGGCAGAAAGTGCTTTCTAGGTTGGTTCACTAGCCCTACTTCCAGAACCTTCTCCCAGGGCTGTTCTTCACCTTCTGTTTTCTTTCCCCGCTCTCTCTGCCTTTGTTTGTTGGCTTAACCTATCTGGATCCACGTACATTGTAATTCTTCCTACTTTTCTCTGCCATCACTGTGCAACCCTACCTTCATACTCCAAGCAGGCTTCTCCTCCTTCCAGACTTCCATATCCCAGGAGGACACCTCATTCCTGCATCCATAATTTCCAAACTGTCCTCTCTTTCCACAGTCATCTGGCCATGGGCTGTTAGCTACAGACAAAATATGTGAGAAGGCCTCTTGGCTTGGACCTTAGCTAACTTCCCCTTTCTACGATCTTCAGTTGGCAGCATTAATTTGGCAAGGTGGACTCATGAAAGGGTAGTGAACTTTGGGGAACTGAGTCCTAGTTTAGATAGTGTCCATCCATTCGGCTCCACCCTCCACCTGCCTGTGTATGCTCTGGCCCCCTCACTGACTCCTTGGCTCCCAGTGTGTCATTTGTTTCTGTTCCCAATGTTTTCATTGGAAACAGAAACAGATGGATTCTTCCAAACCTTCTCCCACCTCTTTCACTTCACTGCCAGGGTCTCCATGGACAAGTTAGAGAGTTACCTGCCCAAAGTTTGAACAATACTGGTTACTAGATTTCTAAGTTCCTTTCAACTAAACCACAGCATCACTGTCACGTGAGTTGCTCTAACTGCTTTTTATGGTGGATGAATCAGAAATGTCAATGGGCTGCTGATCCTGGCATGGAGCCTATATGTGCCACCTGCAAACAGAAGTGTACCCAGAGTGTGATGCTGCCCTGCTGTTGTATATAAAAAGCAGACACAACAGATTGGAACCTGAGGGTCAGAGAAATTAAGGCACATCTCACAATTAATAAAAGGCCAAACTAGGGCTTGGACCAGGTCTTTGGACTCTACATTCAAGCAGTTTCTACTGTTCCGCCACATTCCATTGTCACCTGTTGTCATCATTTGTCCACATGCAAGAGTTGAGGACACATCAGTGTTCCAGTCAGTGTTGCCTTGACCCTATGTGCACACAGACAACTTTTGCCTCAAGTCTCATATTTTCAGTCCTGCACTAAATGATTGAATGGTCAATTATCTTTCTTCCTTCCTTCCTTCCTTCCTTTCTTTTCTTTTCTTTTCTTTTCTTTCTTTCTTTCTTTCTTTCTTTCTTTCTTTCTTTCTTTCTTTCTTTCTTTCGTTCTTGCATTGTGTTGGGGATATGCCTTCAAGAACCTAGCTCCCTGTTTTCCTTTTTTTCTTATCCATTTCTCCTCTCAGGGAAACCTCCAGATAGCTATCTACCTAAAAGGCCTATTTGTTTCATTCTCTTACTTAAGATTATTCAGAGTCACCACTGCTTTTCGGATAAAGTCCAAGCTCCTTGTGTGAAGTACGAGAGATGCCACATCTGTTCACTGCTTCTGTTTGCAGGCCCCTCCCCACACTCCTTCCACCTGTGTTCAACAAGCTCAGCCAGCTTCAGATCCAGGGCCCTTCATGATCGCTTTTCTAGGGTAGATGCTATTCATGCTAACTACACATTTCCCCCTAATTTCTACCTTGACTTCAGGTGTCAGTTTCATATCTCTTCTTCCAAGAACTTTTTCTGACCTCCTCTTCTGCACTGGGCCAGTCTATGTCCTTCCCATACCACCTGGACTTTCCCTACCACAGCACTTACTGCACTGTATTGTAATTGTCTGTTTACTTGTCTGTATCTTCTGCTGGCTAGTGACCATATCAGTCTCATTAGCCATTGTATACCGAGTACCTATTACAATGGCTGGTACAAAGTATACATTCAATAAATATTTATCCAATTGATTCAAAATGCATGAAATGGAATTAACTCTTGGCATCCTTTTGTGATCTGCCTTCTTCCTGACTTTGTTCTTGCCATTCTCTTCTCACCTTTTAACCAACACACACACTTCTACCTTCTGATTATGCCCTTTCTGTCATTCTCCAGTTGTCCATCTTCTGCAATTGCCCAACATCTTTCCTATGACCTCTTTTAGTTCTCCATTGTGCCAACCACTTTCTTGGACTCAGACTGAATTATATTGCTAACTTTATGTTCTATAGAAGCTCTTTGGAATCAGACTATATCTACTTCCTTGAATGGCCCAATTGTCTAAGCAGGGAGAATTGCACAAAGTAAGTCTCCATTCAACATCTGGTGGTTAATTAGCTGATTTCCTGTGAAGCTGTGTCAATCCTGCAGGAACTATCTGAAAATAACTATCCTGGCAATAATTAGTGGGCAGATAATAATTCCCAAGGGCAAAGGTCTTCATACTGCTTTTTATCACAATATGTATTCCCCTTGGGGGAAATGCATGTATGGCTTGTCTCAGTGTGTCATTCATTCATTGAAAAATGTATTAGGATTCTACTACTTGCCAGGAATTATTCGAATTATTCTAGACCTTGGGGAGCGAGCATGAAGTCACTTAGTCTCTGGTTTAGGTGAATTGGGAAGAACTTTCCTAGCAGGGTGTCTTGCATATGGCACAACTCAATAAATTTCTCCAGATTAAAAGAATGGATGAACCCCTTGGTCATAGCCATAAATCTTACAGAAGAAAATCAGTACATTTAAAAGTCATATTGACCTGAAAACATCAAAGACTAACATTTCGTATTCCCTTGGAGATGCCTCACCAATAGAATGCTAGAGTGAGTAATAGCATCTCAACCTTCATCTGGAAGAAAGTGGGATTCAGGGGCCAGGTGTAATGGGTTGTTCATTCAGCACTTTTAGGTAAACAAATTGGTGTGTTTAATCAGCTAGTTCTTAAAATATCTTTCTGATTTTACAGTCATATGTTGTGAAAAACAAGGAGCCATCTGCTTGGAGGAAACAGACAATTGGAGGTACTTCCTTGTCACTTAGTCAGAGGGCAGTTGTAGTGAGGATGCTCAAAGCCAAGAGGAGAGAAGCCTGGCCAGATTTACCGGACAGAGACTCCAGCTGTAGGCTAACATTGTTTCTCATGCTTTAGTTCCAATTTTGTTCCAAAAGCAAGCTATTTTTTGTTGTTTTTGTTTCAAATCCACAATCTTAAAAAATAGGTTACTTAAAATTATGTTATTTTTGTCATAAAATGGATTTGGAGCATTTCTAAAGTACTACTGCTTTATTCCTTTTCTTGCTGAGTGTCATTTATTAGAAACAGAGTAGTTGTGAGAACAATGGCAGCTAGAAACTTTCTGGCCTTCCTTATAGTGAATGGGCTTGGTCCAGGAGACTGTGAGGATGGATATCAGGTCTGGATTCCTTTCTGAAATCCTCCTTGTCACAGGCACAGTGAAGGGCACATTGGGTAGGCACACTCCCTGAAATACAGGTTGCACATTTCTAATCCACATATCTCAAATTCCAAATGCTACAAAATCCAAAACACTTGGACACTGACAGGCCACAAATGGAAAATTCCACACTTGATAATATATGTCAGTCAGTCAAAACCCAGGCCCACTAAAAATATTGTACACACTTACCTCAGGTTCTGTGAACAAGGTATAAATGAAATATACAACTGAATTGAATTTTTCAATTTGAATTTGAATTTTGTTTAGCCTTGGGTCCCATCCCCAAGACAATTCATTATGCTTATGCAAGTATTCCACAGAATCCAAAGCATGTCTGATTCCAAGCATTTTCGATAGGGAATGTTCACCTAATATTTGTTCTCTATTAGAATTGAATCATCCCAGAACCCTACCAATTGGTGCATTTGGTGACGTTTCCATGAGGTCTACAAGGACATGTGGAACTTGCTGAGAGCCTCCATAAATACTTGATGTGAAAAGAGTGCTCTCTGCAATTGTGTCCTGTTGTCATAGGTCAGTGGTTATACTGTGAGGACAGGAGCCATGTCTCATACACCATGGTATTCCCCATAACACCCACCCAGAGCATTTTGCATATGGTGGGTGCTTACAGGCTAATGAAGTAGTTGGGTGAGATAGAAGATGTCCTGAGTGCAAAAGGAAATGTGTCACAACCACCCCACCAGTCACACCCCTGTCCATCTGGTGTCCTAACTTCCTTAAAGAACCACTTCCTGTGCAAGTCCATACCTGGGGCCAAAGCCAAAGGAGCCCCACAAGCAAGAGTTTGAAAGTTTGCTTTCATGAAAGGACTTCAGCCCAAGAGTTTCCCAAAATCAATAGCTGCTAAAGAAATGGGTTCAGGTTCTAATTCTCCATCTGAATAAACAGGTAGCCTGGGACAAGTCACTTCATCTCTCAAAACCTGTTTCTTCACTTGTGGAATCAGAATGTAAACAGCATTTTCACAGACTGTGTTAAGCCCAAATGATATAATGCATGATTACAAAATAATACACAACTGAGCTTCACTGTTATTTTTATTCTTTGGTGGTATTAAAGGTTTGGTTTTTCATAATAGTAATTTTTCTTCTAATGAATGGTTGTTGGATACACTCATAACACTTTTACAAATCTTCATGGTTTGAAAGTTTTCCAAAGTGCTAATCAAACCCTCTGCTAATGTAAATGTTATATAGCACACTAATAAACCCATTGATTTGAATTTTTTCTCATTAGAAAAGATGACATGAAAACTCTTCATTGTAGTAATTGTACAAGTATTTCCTCAAAGTGAACCATTAAACTTCAGATTATTGTCATGTGAGGCCTCTAAAGATGGTAGTGTCAGAAACAATAATACCGTGTTTAATAAACTTACTTGTATACTTTCTGTATTTAATATTTAACCTAATTTTATCTGTTTCAAACCTTGCTTTTGAAAAATTCGATCCTAAAAACTTGGAATGGGATGATGATTGGTTTGCATTTTTTACTTTAAAAAACAGACTATATACAAGGTTGTAAATAAATTCACCATTCAAAATTAATCTACTGAAATAGTGAGAATTTAGAGCTCAAAAACTTGAAAATCAATACATTATTTAGATTTCAAATTAGTTATTTGTGGCATTTTTATTAAAAATACTGATAAAACAAAAATAGATAGCCTGTTTATTTTTATTTATTGGACAAGTTTCTTTTTAGGGAAATTGAGTTTTTGTTTTGTTTTGCATTTTCTTTTATAAAAAGAAAAAAATTTTAATGAGGCAATTATGCCTGGTTACTTTTTAAGGAAAACAAAAATGCTAATAAGATATTTATATGCATGATTTATATACAAGTAAGTAAGGGGAAAATGTTTTCACCTTAATGAAATGCTGATAGTGAGTCAGTAAAAGAAGAAAACATTAAATTTGTAGCTCAATTTTAAGCTTTTCTTCTTTTTATGTGAGTGTGAGTGTGAATGTATATAGAATAGTTCATATACCGGGTTCTGAATTCAGGAGTTAACGTGACTTAAACAGGTCTGACCTAAAAGCAGCTCATTCCCATCCATTGCTCTATAGCCAAAGTATAGTCACAGATTTGAGAGATCCTACTACTGATCCCACACTTTTCCATCCCATTCTTTTATTTTTTCATTTTTAAATTTGTTTTAATTAGTTATACATGACAGTAGAATGCATTTTGACACATTGGCTTCCATTCTTAAATAATACTCTAAATATACATTTGCATCCAGACTATGAAAATATTTGTACATCCACATAATTATAAATTTACTCAACATATTTTAGTGATACCTTTTGAGCACTTGCAATTGTCTGCATAAGATAATGTGCTTTTAAAAAATGTCTGGGAGGAAAATGGCCTTCAAGTTATTCACTTACCTAAGATAAAAATGTTTAAAGCAACATTCTTTGCTTTAAATAATTTGGGGAAAGTAACTACTTAAAGAATTTTTATCTGCAGAATGTAATTATAATACCATCATCTTTTCTTTGTAATCTAGAAAAATGTGGATTTGGGAGTGAGAGTTTATCGAATGAGATGAAATGGATAGTAATTTTTAGGTGACAGAAATGTAAAAGCTCTCATTACAAGGCAGTCAGAGTATTGACAGTCAGGATTTTAACTTACTTCTTTGGTGCTGAATGACTGGCTGTCAGCATTCTGCTGGTTCAAAGCACGTGTTTGGAGGAAGCCTGGGATGTTGAGTTTAGTGTCATTAGATAAGGGTCACTGATGGTATATCCTCAGTAGCTTCTCTCCCACCTGGACACTTTAGAAAGACTGAAGTCATCTTCATGAATAACTGATTCTAGACAGAGTGTTGATCTACCTGGTTTTTATGGACAAGAAAGAGACAGCCTATAGAAACTACTTTTAGATTTTTAAGTATCAAAAATATGTACCAAGGGTGAATGGAAAGTACACCTGGGAAAGACTATAGTTAGTCAACAAAAATCTTAACTATCTCATCTTGCAAAGCACTGTGCAAAGACTCACTGATTCCATCATTAAGGCATTGGTGCACAGTAATCTGTTTTCCTATCTAATGTCTTACTAGCAGAGAGAATGCATTAATTCAGGTGTTTATGCTTCTCTGGGACCAATGTTTTAGCTTCCTTGCCAATGGCAATACTGACACCATCTCAGCTGGTACAAAAGCCATAACTGGCAATGAATTGTTTCCTGACAGGGGTGTCCCAGGGGCCTGTATTGTCCCCTTATTGGGGTTTCTTTGCTAGAGGGGTGTGTGTGACTTACTCCTTGTAATTTTTGCCTCTTCTTCATTCTCTCGAAAACCAGGAGAGGGGAAAGGGTCATAGGTCAAATGTCCCTTCCCCAGAGCCCACCTCAGGAAGGATTTCTATTCTAGTCTTTTGAGATTTCTCATCCCACATATCACTGAGGAAAAAATAACTTACCAAGTCAGGTCATTGGTTTTCAAACAACTGTGCAAATCAAATCACTAGAGGAGCTTTTGCAGACTCCATACGGGTCCTGGAGATTTCATTCCGGAAGTCCAGACTAGGACCACGCTTCTACCTTCATGGTGACTACTTTCATTGAGATGTGTCTGTTGTTTGCCCCATCTCCTGGTCAAGAACTAGTGACTTAAAGAAAGTGGAAAAGATGCTTGAAGATCATGGTTATTCCTTAACTACTCTGTTTTTTGCATGTGGGAAGCAGGAGGCATCCATGCCAGGCAGCCCCACTCAGCCAGTGTCCCTCCCACACTGTAACCAGACACTGCCACCCTCAAAACCTTGTGTTCTCTGGTAGAAAAAAGAAAACCTATTTTTTCTCCCCAAAGTGCCCTGATTTGTGCTTCATCACATACAGACCTTCCTGGCACCCACTCATGACCATAAAAACCAGAACAAGAAAGCCAAGGTCCTGACTACCCATTTCAAGGTCACTGTTCTAACCCCTGATCACAACACAGGGTAAAACGCTAGGACTCTCTCTGTATCTGTTGACAAATTTTTTAAGACTAACAACATCTGTTAGAGGCAGCGAATTAAGTTGAGTGGATGAGAAAATAAAAAAATAAAAGGCAACAATGCTAGTACCATTATGAAACATAGAAATGTTCAATGAAAAGGGTTAATGAACTTCGTTCATGATACTTGGTGCTATGCAGAAACTGCATTGTTCAGAAACAGGCTAAGCTGTATGTTCTTTGGTTATTACATCAAATCCATCCAAACCAAATACTCTGTGCAATTCTCAAATATTACAGAAGTGTAATTACTTTCAAGAAGGATGCCACAAACTTCTACATAATTATTGAACCAAAAAAGCAATGCACGAAGTTATGGCCTTGCACATTGCCTTCATTTTTGCTAAATTAGAAAGA
The DNA here is from genome assembly GCA_020662805.1 of Glaucomys volans. Classification (NCBI taxonomy): domain Eukaryota; kingdom Metazoa; phylum Chordata; class Mammalia; order Rodentia; family Sciuridae; genus Glaucomys; species Glaucomys volans. Next base: position 33,619 of record JAJEJO010004536.1, read on the forward strand.
GCTTTGCTGTTTCAGATACACCCAAGCTGTTCAGTTCTTCTTCAACCAAAAGTTGAAGGTGACTGAAAACTCCAGGCCAACCATGTTCAAGTTAATATTTATAGTAATGATAGAAACTGTTTTACTGGCAATAAATCACTTTCTGATTTCTACACCAAACACTCCACATGCACAAACATAGACGGGCAGAAGGAAGAGAAATGTTGAAGAATGATTTGCTTTAGAGACAACCTGAAAATGAATACACACAAATGTCTGCCAGCAGGGGAGACAGAGAGAGGGGAAGAGAAAACCCCCAAAATGTGTTCAGCCTGATCAGGAGATAGAACTTTAAAACAAATTTAAAAAAAAAAAAAACAGTAGAAATAAAATAATGCAGCACCCACCCACACCCAGTCACCTCTCTCAGGAGGGAATGTGTGAGGTGGTCTTATTTTGAAAAGTTCGTTGACACAGAGCAAGATAACTTGTAGATACAGAACTGGGTTTGGTGCTTTCCTGTGGGAAATGGGAAGCTCCCTCAATGTCACAAAGGTGGTTAAAAAGGGAGGGAAGCATGAATGGATTCGCTGCTTATTTGATAAGTAATTGTTCCCCTTTAAAAGGTTCTTTGAAGCTGGGCACAATGGTCTATTCCTGTAATCCCAGCTACTCAGGGGACTGAGGCCAGAGGATGGCAAGTTGGAGGTCAGCGTCAGCAACTTAGCAAGACCCTAAGCAACTTAGTGAGATCCTATCTCAAAATAAGAAATAAAAAGGGCTGGAAATGTAAAGTAGTAAAGTGCCCCTGGGTTAAATCCCCACTACCCACATCCCCTGCAAAAAGTTCTTGCAAATTTCCAAGCATTGAAAATGATGATGTGTTAACACAAGATTGAATGATAATGAGATAGGAAGAATGGAAGGTTCCTGTTTTTCCCTCCAAAACAACAACAAAAACAAATTACATGTATAGCTCTCTGCTGATGGAGGTTGTATTGGAAAGTGGGAGCACTGTAGGGAGAAAGAGACGGGGAGATTGAAGTGTCACTTCTCCTTCAGTGGCCTCTGTACAGGGTGTGTACACCTGCTGCCCTATAACAGGTAGGTCTAGTTCATTGTCATTGGGCCACAGAGGTAGACATTACTAATCCATGAAATTCTGAAGTTCAGACAAAAGTCCAGCATTGCATGTTGCTTGCATTATGTTTGGAAATGCAGTTTGTGGAAGGAGAGGAAAAATCTACTCAAATTCCACTACTTTCTTTCAGAAGCTATAGTAGAGTGGTATATTGATGGTTTTAGTTCACTTAAATGTGGAAGTTTGGAATTAACAAGCACTATAAATAGGTGAATATGTAAAAGGTGTGCACAAAAAACACATTCTCCAGTTGACTGGAATTCTGCCCGTGCCCTGAACCACAGTGTTCCTAAGCCCTTAATCTCCTGTGCTCTGTAATCAGAATGCCAGCGTGCCTCATGGCTGCGTGCTCCTCGTTGCTCAAAGGAGTAGCACATAACATCTGTTCATATGCTGCCTAAGAGCAGTGTGTGTGGCTGGGCACTTTAAACAAAAGTTATAAAATTTGAAATGCCATGAAATGTTATCCAAAGTGTCAGCATTACTCCAGTTTATAAGGAATGTAGAAGTGTACTTGTCGTAGCTGGTTTTCCATCACTATAACAATACCACAGAGGAGAGAAGTTGTAACTTATGGCAGAATATTTGGCTCATGGCTCTGGAGTCTGGGAAGTCCAGGGGCTCCAGGAGCTTGGTGCTGGCCTCTAGTGAGGGCTTTTATGCTGTATCATAATGTGGCAGAAGGGCAAAGGAGCACGCACAAGACAGAGGAAGAATCCCGCCAAACTTGTCATCAGGAGCCCATCGCCCCAACACTCACCTAACTCCCAGGATGATAGCATTAACCCCTGCCTGAGGGAGGAACCCCCTTAATCACCTCTTAATTCCATCACAGTGGCATTTACCTTTCAATATGAGTATTGGAAAAGAATTCAAATCACTCTCAAATCATTTTAAATTAATTGTTAGGCAAAATGCACAGTTTTTAAAAACTCGAATGGATTCTTCAAGCTTGGGTCTTGCCAAATCTGGACATCAATGAACTATTTCAGATTTTTGACATTGCCATTGCTTTCATCAGTGTGGCAGAGCGTCTTGGAAAACTGATAGCATTTCCTGAAAAATCCCAATCTTATTTTTCTTCCTAATTATTAACCCTTCAGTCTTGGACATTACTAATTTTTTCATGGCTTATACTGCACAAAGGGCATGATGGTTGGGCTATTGAAGAACCTTCTTGAGAAAATAACTCACGTGGCAGTGAGCACAGCAGAGAATTGGAGAATCAGTGAATTGTGGATCTGAAAGAAATCTTAGCAATGCACTCATTTCACAGATGAGGAGCTTCAAATTATAAATGTCCCTTGCCTTTCATCATGTTCTGTGACATCATACCTCATGAGATCATCACAGACTTACTTTAAGAACCTCTGGATCACTTCTGTGAGCTGAAAATGAGGAGGAAATAACACCCACACCATCTTTGCAGGTCCCAGAGGTCAGCAATCCAGGCATAGCCTGTGCTTATTAAAAACCCACATGTCCATCACTGTGCACCAGACACTGGTGGGCAGGGCTGGTGGGCAGGGTGCATGACGGAAGCCTTAAAAACAGGTGTCATTCACAGTTGCTAAGACCCTTACAGGGAGTGAGCCCAGTCTATGAACAGCATCTAGACTTTACTGGTCTTACTTTCAATCTGTCCATAAGAGAGAGAAAGTCTGTTTCTTCGATGAAAATGGTCATCATGTGCAAGAGGGGGGATTTTAGTTCAAGGTAACTTTAGTCCAAGAAAACATGGTTCTCTGCAGACATATGATCCAAAAGACAACCAGGCCCCTAAATAAACATTTCCTTTGCAGGGGAAGGTCTAGGGATATGTTTCTTTCGATAAGTAAGGGACTACTAGATGTTCATGGTCCTCAGAGACTGAGGGTCATGACCATTCCAGTGCCACACTGAAGAAATGGAGGCATATGGGAAAGAACCTTGTTAAATATGAGGAGAGACTGTAAGAATTCATAACTTTTTATTTTCAAGTTTTTATTCATCAAATATTCTCTAAAGCTTTTTCCATTCTCACGTACAAAAAATTGTAACCAAAAGCAGCCTATGAATGTATATTTTAGTAATTAAGTAAAAAAACTTTTTTTTCCACTCAGATCATAACCAAATCCCCAATGAAAAATCAATCAATAAACTTCTTGATTAAAAGGGCAGTTAATGGAGATGGAAAACTTGGCACAAATATGCTCTGGAGCAGCTAAGGTCTTGCATGTTTCACTGAAAAGTAAACACTGTTCATTTGGGGGAAACATGTTCATTTTTGTAGATTGTTAGGTTTTATTTTAGTCCCTGAAAAATGTGTTACCCCATTATTTTGTGTGGTCTTCTGTTTAAAAAGATGTCAAACTGGAAGTTCTATACTTCTAAAAAGAGATGTGAGAAATGATCATTGCTTTTGAAAAAAGGATTTTAAGCTCAAAATAAAGCAAGTTTCAAAAATAACCAATTTCTTCTAAGAACAAAAATGAACAAAAATAAATGAAGCTCACCCTTTCTCTTGGATTCCACAAAAGAAAGCTCAACATAAATGTCTGTGTAGCAGCTTCTACTGGCGGTCTGGAGAGATCAGATATTCACTCAAAACAAACAATTTTGACATATGTCCCTACCCTTGAAAAGCCTCTCAGCCACCTTGACACTGGAGATTTACACTTGCCTTGTATCTTATTCTTCAACCTCTGGCCACCATGGTGACTCTTTTATCTTTTTCTTCTCCTATTTATTCTTTCAAATTCCTCTGTCCCAATGTCCCCAGAATTTCACTTTTCTACTCCCTATATTGTATAGGACCACTGTGCTTTCCAACTCCTAATTCTAAGCCCTTCTTCAGATCTACCATGGCACACCCAACGCCAATCAATGTGCCCATCCAAACCAAGGCCTGAGGTTATCCAAGAGTCATGAGAACCATCTGCACATCTTGTTAGTAATTCAAATACTGGGTCCTTAGGCTTGGGGTTGGCTTAGAAATATGTACTTTTAATAGTCATGATTACAGGGTATCTTCAGCTTAATCTTTGAGAAACTCTGTAGTCTAACAAGACTTCCTGTGCAGGAGGCAGTTGGAATTCAGAGTATTTTCCCCTCCTTTTCACATACAGTAAACTTGACTCTGAATAAAGCCCTGGGGCTAGGGATGGAGCTCAGTGGTAGAACATTTGCCTTGTGTGGGTGAAGCCCTGAGTTAGAGCCGTGCCACCACAAAAAAATAGATAAATAAAGCAAGCCAGCTCTGGAGAGATGGCTCTATGACTGAAGGACAGCATAACCTCACGTTCTTGTGGCTCAGACCATCTTACTTACCAAAGATCACACTCCAGAGGCTCTGTCAATTACAACTCTGATACACTCATTAGGAGGGATAAGACTCAGATTTCTCCTATCTTAAGAGGATTTCTCTTGTTATAAACATGGTTTTATTTACTTGAGCTGGTGCAGTGACCCTTTTAGCTAAGGTGCAGAGGACAAAGTTTGTCCTGGGAAAACCCCTGGAACTTGCTTCCAAGCTCCCAATGCAGTGTAACAGAGGACAGTCTTAGAGGGTCAGTAAGGCCATCCTGAGTTAGCAGAGTGCCATGTTATTTTAATATCTAATTAATAGTTAAATACTTAGATATTTTTAATGTTTAGAATAGTTTTTGCTAAATTCACATTAATTTGGAAAGTGTTATTCAACAAGAGTTGCTTTTTTAAAGCCAAATTATGATATATCTGTGCTCCTTTTTGTTCATTTTTTGTAGTGCTGGGGATCATACCCAGGGCCTTATGCACGCTAGGCAAGTACCCTACCACTGAGCCACATCCCCACCTGTAACTGTGCTCCTTTTGAAAGATAATTTAATTACAGAATTAGAAACTGATCAGAGGGTCATTATTAAGTGGATAAATTATCCATATTTCATATTTATATTGTCTTTGTACTTTAATTCTTAGCTCTTTGAATAAAAAGAGCTGAATTTTCTGTGTCTTAATCTTGCAGAAATCCAGTGATCTCTGCCCACAGTGCGGACTCAGGAAATGCTGGTGTCCCCACCCCAGAGCTAGCAAGGCATTTACTCAACCTATAAGCCCTAGATTCTTCCCTCTAAAGGGGGATAAAAATAATAGTTGATCCTAGGAATCTCTGCTGTTTAGAGGACCCCTTGAGTCTAGAACTGTATACTCTAAGTAGTTTTCTTATCCGCTGATAGATTTTTTTTTCCCTATTAAATGTGAGCTATTCTGTAACATTTTTTTGCCCCCTAGTACTGGGGATTGAATCCAGGGAATCTCTACCACTGAGCCACATCCCCAGCCCTATATTGTATTTTTATTTAGAGACAGGGTCTCACTGAGTTGCTTAGGGTCTCGCTTTTGCTGAGACTGACTTTGAACTTGCAATCCTCCTTCCTCAGTCTCCTAAGTTGCTGGGATTACAGGCGTGCGCCCAGCTCCTTTTTATTTTGAGACAGGGTCTTGCTATGTTGCCCAGGCTGGCCTTGTAGTTGAGGTCCTCCTTCCTCAGCCTCCTGAGTCATGCACCACCACTCCTGGCTTGCATTTTCTTTTTGATAGTGCTTCTTCATCTTTAAGTCCTTTGCTTTCAGAATCAAGTCCACACACACTCTTAAGCAGGATATGAAAGACCCATGAGCCCTCCCGTTCTGGCTCCATGCATGGATGGAAGGTTTCCAGCCCTGACCCTGACCCTTCTCTGCACTTTGCTTAAGTCATTCTGAATGACTGGTTGTTGTCTTCCCTGCTGTCTTTCCTTGCAGTTCTGTCCTGTGTTTTCACAGAGATGTCCTCCTCTGCACACCTTGCTTTTCTCTGATTCCCATTCAATGTCAAGGCTAAGCTCAAATGTCACCTCATCTCTCAAACTGTGCTATGCACTCCACCCCCAAATAATTTACTTGTATTCTACCTTTTTTATAGGTCTTTGCACATCATGCTATTATGGTATTTAATTCTGTACCTATGTATTGATATCACACTCTCCACCCAGTCTGAAGACAGGAAAGAGTATATTCCATGAAAAAAAGAAAGAATGAATGAATGTTTTGCCTGGCTATCCTAACTGCCTGTTCTGTCTTAGCCACTGGTTACAGACACAGAGCTATGTTATTTCCTGAGAAGCAAGGGCCTGCCTTTGTGTTCATTTTCTGTTCTAACAGTTTCCTCTTTTCTCTACAAATCCCTTATTACTTGGACTCCTGTTATTTTATTCTTGCTTTAATATGTTCCTGTTGAACAATATCCTTGTCCTAAATTATTAGCTGCTTTAAGTCCTGTGCTAATAAATATCCTCTGCACAGCATCTCATCCAAATAACACCATTTTCCAGTGAAGGCAGCATCCCTTTTCCTCTTCCCTTTCCCCACCTACTGCCGCCTGGGTAAAGCTCATGTCAGCTCTTCACACGTTAATCAAGTTGCCTAATGTCTTTAAAAGTCAGTATTCTTTACTAGTTTACCTTGCTCCTGAATACGAGATTGGCTAAAATTCTTTGACAGCTTCTTTTTGGCAAACACAGCATTACAAAATCAAAACTTTCTAGGGCTGTTCCCTTTTGCTGACGTCATTATGTGTGCTGCTATGGCAGAATTGTGTTTTGTAATAATAATATATAAAAGTAGAAGAATGAAAGCAGACTCAACAAAAGAAGATGACTTGAAACTTGTCAGAGAATACAAGTGAATTTCCTAGACGTTTTAATGTTCTTTTTTTCAATACTGGGGATTGAATCCAGGACCTTGTACATGGTAGGGAAGCACTTTACCAGTGAACATCCCTAGCCCCTAAATGTATTAATTTGGTGACAAGTATACACAACTTTTGCATCAAATAATCAGGTTATGTAAAGCCTTAGTCCTAAGAGAGCTTATTGAAACCATAGTTCTTTGATATATGGAATGGATTGTTTACCTCGTGAAGCAACATATATATCTCTGGAATAACCAGCTTTACAGCTGACGGCAAACTCCTCCGGGCAAGGACTTTATGTGTTTGGCACAATTATACCTATTGTATATCAGTGCCACTTAAATATTTAATAATAGTTCCTCCCATGCCTGTTCCTGGCAGGTCTAGCCTTCCAGACTTGTCATGTCCATAATCAAATATGTATTTGTACATTAATCATTTGAGGTGTGGTGCCACTTTTAAGCCTAAGTGAGATGGTGTCATCTTCTCTAGGTCTGGGATCTGCTCTGGGAGACAGGAATATAGATAAGTAGCTATGAAGATCAGACCTCATTTTCTTCTAAAAATCCCTTCATATTTAGAGATAAATACAGAGTGGGCTGTATTTTCTCCTAAAGATGAAGGATGACTTTTTTTGAAGTTGCTCAAGGATCTTGCCTTCATCTCAGGCTCCATCACTAAGGGTGTGACATGGGCCTCTCCATCTCCCTTCCTGGAGATCAGTTTGCTCATCTGTAAAAGATGCTTCTGGACTAAAACAAGTGTTCTAAGCCCCAAACTTCTAATGTACTGCCTATTTCCAGATGTAGTATTTGTGCTTATTGATTCAGAATAAAGAAATTAGTTCACTGCTAAGCTTTTCTGAGGCATGCAAAAAGGTGCAGTTGCTTAAATGTTTAATTTGCTGTTTGATTTCTTTTTTCCATATTTTTTAATTGGTGCATTGTAGTTGCACATAATGGTGGGATTTGTTGTTACATATTCATCCATGTGTCTGATTTACCTCTTTAAGGATAATTTACCTAATGTGTATTATATAGAAAAGAATCATTGTGGCAATTAATGGAAATTTCAAACCACTTATGTTAGAGAACAACCAAACTATTTAATTGTGTGAATTTTAAAACATAAACAAAATTAAAATGATCAGGAAGAACAAAATCTCTTTGATCTGGGAGACAGAAGTCTACTAATTGGGTTCTTTATAGGTAAAATGGGAATCTTATCTTTCTGTTTACTGAAGAAGAAGAAGAAATGAATACATAAAGGCAGGAAGGTTTGTTGCAGTTAAAGGAGTTGCAGCTGGAAAGGTCCTTGTGTGAAGATACTGCCATAGGGTCATGCTTCATTTGCTGATGGTGGGAAGCCTTCATCTTCTACTCCCAATCTCTCTCCCATCCTCTCAACTTTTGCTACCATTTCCTGATGTCTGGTGGTGTTCAGAGCTACCACTTTTGCTCATGCAACGTGACATTTGTTGTTGGTGCAGCCACGATAATCAGGTCACAGAAGGAATGACTCTATTATTTGTTTCCATCAACAACTTCTTCCAAAGACCAAGGTGTATCTGCCAAGAGTGAAGTATTTAATGCCTTGTGAAAAGACTGTGCCCGTCCTTTGAGTTTTACTCACGTTGTCCTCCTTTCTTATCTTGGAGTTCCCAGTCTCCAGAAGTTTTGTTTATGCATGCTGGTTTCCAAGGGTGACTCAGGTGACTTGGAAAAGTATTTTGGCTCAGGTCAAAATCAGGATCATTCTACCTGTAGCTACTTTCACTTTGATGTAGTTAAACAATCTTCATGGACATGAACCTTAAGGAAGTTTATCTGAAGAACGCTAAGAGCTCTGGTTTTACCCAATCTTCAGTGTTAGATAACCTGTAACACCTGATAGCAAATACGGTGCTTCCCATTGCAATGATTTATGTTACACTCACATTTGAATTCTTAACATCATATGTCAATGCGTGTATATACCCAGAAATATATAAACCAGGTACAGTATTATGAAGTGTAATAAATGTCTTATTTATCCTTTTGAACACCTTCAAAAATGTGCAAGTTCTTAAATATTAATTTTTTACCTTTCCATTATTACCTAGAATAACCTTGACTAATGCAGCCTTCATTTTTCTATTACTAATACTTTTAATATTTATTGTTATAATGGTTTAATCCACATTTTCTCCCATGACTGTAATTCATAAAATCACACAACAGATCATTCACTTATTCATTCTGTAAATGTGTTTTGAGTAATTACTACATGTCATGTACTGATTTAGAACTTGCTCGTAAGTACTGAAGTCTACTATTGCTGTTGTAGAGCTGTTTCTCCCTTCAATTCTATCAGTGTTTGCTTCGTAGTTTTTAAGAACTCTGATGTTTGATGCATATATATTTATAATTTTATTATCTTTTAGGTGAATGAAAATGGAATCATTTCAAATGAAATTCACCATCATGTGATGTCCTTCTTTGTCTCTTATAAGAGTTTCTGACTTAAAGTCTACTTTGTCTTGTATTATGTAGCTACCTTGCTCTCTTCTGGAAACTATTTCCATGAAATATCTTTTTCTATGTTTTCACTTTCAATCTGTGTGCACTTAGATCTCAAATGAGTCTCTTATGGACAGTATAGTTGGATACTGCTGTTTAAAAAATTCATTATGCTAATATATGCCTTTTGATTAGCAAGTATAATCTATTTACATTTAAAGCAATTGCTCATAGGGAAAGACTTGCTACTGTCCTTTGTTTTTTGTTTTTTATAAGTCTTATAGCTTTTTGTCCCTTATTTCCTTCCTTCCTTCCTTCCTTCCTTCCTTCGTAGTTAGTTGATTTTTTTATAGTGACAGTTCTGATTCCATTTTCATTTCCTTTTATGTATATTTTATTTTCCTTGTGATTAATATGGGCATTACATAATAGAGCCTAAGGTTATGATAATCTATTTTAAACTGACAACTTCAGTGTAGTCACATAAGAAAGCTCTCTATTCCTTTGCAACTCTGCCCCCATCCAGTTAATGATATTGCAGTCATAAAGTTCATCTTTATTGTACACTCATAAACATATGTACTAATTTTTAATGTTTTTGTCTTTTAAATCATATAGAAGAATACATAGTGATGTTATAAATGAAAATAATAATAGAGGTTTCTGTACTTGTCCAAAAATTGACCTTTATTGGAGCACTTACCTTTTCATATGTTTATAGTTCTTGTCCAGCATCTCCTTGTTTCAACTCTAAGGACTTGCTCTTAGCATTTCTAGTAGGGCAGTCTAGTGGTAACTCCCTCTGCTTTTGTTTCCTGGGAAATGTCTTATTCTTTCATTTTTGAAGACTAGTTTTACTGGACAAAATAGCATCAGCTGACCTTTTTTTTCCTTTCGTCACTTTAAATATATCATCCCATTGCTTTCTGGTCTGCGAGGTTTCTACTAAGAAATCCACTGATAATCTTATTGTATGAGAAGAGCCACTTTTATTTTGCAGCTTTCAGAATTCTCTCCTGGTCTTTGGTGTTTCACAGTTTGATTATAATGTGTCTCAGTATGGAATGCTTTGAACTTATCTTACTTGGAGTTTGTTGAAATTTGTCTTTCATGAATTTCCCCTGCTTGGGGGTTTTTGTTTTTGTTTTTTTCTTTTTTAAATAAGTTGTTCTTTTTCTCTCTCTCCTCCTGCTATTACTCTCATAATGAATATGTTAATCCACATGCTGATAGTTCATGAATCCCTTTAGTTCTGTTCAGTTTTCTTTGTTCTTTTTTCCTTTTTGTTCATTAGACTCAATAACTTAATAACCTACCTGAGTTTGCCCATTCTTTCTTCTATATGTCCAGTTCTGCTGTTGAACCTCTAGTAAATTCTTTAATTCAGCTATTAGATTTTCAGCTCCAGAATTTCTGTCTGGTTTTCTTTTTTATTGTTTCTATCTCTTTGCTGGTATTTCCATTTTCCTGATTTTGTTTAGTTGTGTGTCTTTGTTCTTCTTTGGTTCACTGAGCATATCTAAGATAGTTATTTTAAAGCTTCTGTTAACTCCAAGGTCTGTGTTTCTTTAGCCTTGGTTTCTGGATATTTATTTTGTTCCTTTCAATGGACCTTGTTTCCTTCTTTTTTGTTATTTCTGTGTGTTCTTTTGTTGAACACTGGGCATTTGAGGTAAAGCATCCTCTCTTAGCCTTTTAAGATTGATTCAGGGCAAGGCCTTTGAAACAGCCCATTCATGGTGTCTTAAGGTGCTTTCAAACTTTTTCTTGGAATGTGTCTTCCCTGAGCCTATGAATGTGATTTTTCCCAATCTTCCTGTTTACAGACACTTTTAAATGTCTGGATTTTCCTAAGACTCTACCCACGCTCCTTCCCAGGGCCTTGGAGGTGGTGTGGTATTCCTCGGCCGATACTCATTGCCTCTTGGTTCCCACAGGTGCATTTCCCTGCAGCTCTCACAATTCCCTGCACCTATCACTGCTTTGAGCAGCCTCAACCTGTTATCCCAATGATGCCAGCATTCCATTCAGTGATCCTCCTCAGCCCAGACAGTAACCAGACAAGCCATAACATTGCAAGCAAGTTCTGGTCTTTTCCTTATATCCTAAGGAGGAAGCTGGGCTTGGGTGGCACACCACACTGAGCTGAGGAGGGGGTAGGGCAAGGGTGAAAAAAATGCCACAATATATACTATTGTTTTGAGTGTGATTTTCCCTTGATTAGGCACCAGCTGGGCTTCTGCAGTTTCTTAACTGGTTTCTGGAGTTCTCATGAAGCTACATTGGCCCATAGGTAGTTGTTTATTTGGCATTTTCATGGGGAAATGATGGCCTGGAGCTTCCTGGTTTGCCTTCTTGCTGATGTCACCCTTGCTTATAAGTAACTCATAAACCAGGGAGGAAGAAAGGCATGAAACAATCATGAAATGATCAGTTTTGTGTTTTAGAAAAGAGTAACCCTTAAGATTACACATTCTTATACAAGAAAAAAGTAATTTCAGAGCCATAGAAACCCATGTATTGGACTAGGGCAGAAAGGGCTTGAACTAAGGCAGAAGCTATATGTTCAAGAGATGTTTAGGAGGAGCAGTTCTAAGACTCACTCGCCTGTTAGAAGCATGGGCTGGGAATGTGGTGGTAGAGTAGATATGAAATAAAGGAGTGAATGAATGTTTTCCAATAAATGATCTTAGATAACTTTCTTATCCTTTCTGAAGTTCAGTTTCTTCATCTATAAAACAAGATGATTGTAGAAAACACACATGTAAGTGCCTAGTAGATAGCAGGCAATTAATGAGAGTTTGTTTCCTTTTTTTCCGTGTACTTCCCTCTGACCAAGAGGTCAAGGTTGTGCAGTTTAGTGGATGGTGATGCAACTTACTGAAGTGGAGAATGGGAGAAGTGTATGACAATCTTGAGTCTTTGGGATTCTGGTGTTTTGGGTTTTTTTTAATAACTCCCACGCTTTGATAGTAATACACATTAAATAGGCTGTACATAATGATCTGTTTGCATTTATTTTTATCTTTCTCGAACAGGTTGATCTAAGTATCCTAAAGTTGTTATCTGATTTCCAGAACATCCCCATTCAATTGAGCAGGATACAAGGTCACTAAGCACACTGGTTGGCTCTAGGTTGTTGAGTAAATTTGGAGCAAGGTAATAAAAATAATTTGTCTCCTGGATCTTGAGCCAATGCTTTGTTATCAGCTCTGAGTCCTTTTAAAAATTCTGTGAGAATCTCCTCCAAATGGCTCTTACTTGACAGATTTACAGCCATGTCAATAATATGTGTGCATTCACGATGACATTTTAAATATTCTATTTAGAGATTATGAGAGGAAAATTGAAAAAGGCATTTTAATAGCCCTTTTGTTCCCCCTTGAGGCAATGACCTTTGTATAAAATTATGTTTCTGTAGGCTAAGATTCAAATTGCTCTCAATACCAGAAAATGTAGATGTTCGTGCAACTACTATTTTATATGGGTGAAATATCTCACTTAATGAATCTTTTCTAATGTAACTTTTAAAGATTGAAAAAGAATTTTAAAACCTATTCTTATAATATTATTTTTAAAAGTAATCAGAATTTGTTTCACCCTTGATGAGTAACATAGCAGTTATGATCTATGCATCAGATTTTAAAAGATGGTAACTATATATCCAGATCATTCTGATAGGAGAAATGTCTTTTGACTTATAAAATGCAAAAAGCTCAGAAGTTGGGATAAGCCCAGCTTCCAGCTTGGGAATGATGTGAACACTTAGTGCACCTATACCCAGGGCTCCTTCCTCCAAGACACACCCACCTTCCCACATCACCAAATTCTGGAATTTTCCATAGCCGCATATTATATGTTTTGAATCACTTTCAAGACAAACAGAAGCTATAAAAATATCAAGTAGCAGCATCATTCTTTCGTCCTCATCCTAATGCTGCATTACATTTCCTGCATCTCATGTCTTATATTGCAAAGTAGCCAAATATGTCAGCAAAATGTCACTTCCCATAGAGAATGTAACAACCACAATTTTGGGTACACACACACACAAAAAAAAACCCTTAATGGAACCTAGATGGAATTCTTATTATAATTCCTTCTTCGGTACAGAGACCTATTTTTGTTTAGGAAAGTCCTCATAGCCAGAGATATGGCTCTTCACTGGGTGATATTGTGTTGTTCAGAGATATGACTCAAGAGCTGCATAGGGCTGCATTTGTAAGTGAGGAGACAGGGACACGCACAGTCACAGATCATAATTTTACCTAGTAAAGCCTTATCTCTGGGAAGGCCTGGCTCAGATGTTAAGGTTGCCTCATGAATCTGTTGGCTTTCCACACTCATCTCTGCACTCCAGGCATATAGAACTTTGAGCAGGTACCAAAACATACACATCCTGTCCTTTGCCATCTGCACCCACTATTTAACCATTCAGGCATCTTTCCCTACGTTGGTGCTGGAATAGACTGTCAGAAATAGACTTCCTCTCTCCTTGATCCATCAATACCCTTCCTGTCTGAACTCATTCTAAGGCTTCCTCAGAACTCCACCTGGGGGTGAGCCCTTCTGGGAAGCTGCTTTGTCATCTGAGCAATACCAGGTCCTTTTCTAAGGCCTCCCTAGTGTCCTCTGCACACCTTGGTTATAACATGCTAATTACTTGCCTGTTTTCCTCTTTAGACTGGGAGCTCTTTGAGGATAAAAAAAAAAAAAACTAATTTGCCTTTTTATTAAAAGCACCTAGAATACTACCTCCACCCAGGCAGGATTCAGTAAGTATGTGTTGAATGATTAAATGCAGAAATGAATGAATGATTGCACCTTGGTCTGTAAATGGCACACTGACGCATGTACATGAGAATTCAGCTAACTCTTAAACTAAGAATTTAGCTTCCTTCCCTGCGCCAGGCACAGTATCCTCCTAACAGTCTTGTGAGATGGATATCTTTATTTTCACCATTCTATGGATGAAAAAATTGAGCCACAGAGAATTACAATGACCAAGATCACATCATGAGGACAGTTTGTGGCCCTAGATTTTTTGGTCCCTTTATGCTCTGCTACCTTTGAAGTTCTAAGACTGCTAATTATAAAAAGGAGTCAAAACTGTTAGTGCTGAAAGAATAGCTACAAATCTGTCTTACTCTAATATTTATACTAACAAAGAAAAAAATCAACTATAATTTTTTAACCAACTATAAATAATTTGTCTATTTTCTTCCAATTTTTTCTCACTTCAAATCCATTGTTTATATATATAACATTTATCTTACCATCAAATTGTATTCATGTTTATGTTATCATTTTGTCTTCATAACCATAATAGTTAATGGCATGATATTCCATGTGAATTGACATACTAAGTCAATTACCTGTACCTGTTAGACATTTAGCAACAGTACTGTCATGAAGATATTTATGCATGTCGGGTTTTTTAAAAAAATTACTTTCCCCATAACTTTTCAGAAAGAATTTTATGATGAAAGCCACACTAATTATTCAGTATAAAGAATTCAAAGGCCCAGACATTTAGCGCTACTTTTGTGGTTTCTAGAGGTACTGTGTATGGGAGAAAAAACTGGTTGTGATGGGGTCCTTGGGTTGACCCTCATTAACTTGGTAATCTTCCTTTGGGACAGTGCCCCTGGTCCAACAACCCAGGCATAGCAGAGCCTGAGAAAGAACCCTTGTCCCTAGCACAGTACAAATCAGCATCCTACTGTCATGGCCACAAATGAAGGTCAGAAGGAGATTCTCAGAAAGAGGCCCTGTGCATCTGGCAAGGTTTGCGTAGCAGATAGGGAGTAGCTCAGACTACCAGCATTGTTCTGGCAGCGCCCGGGACTTTATGCTGGAAATCCCCAGCTAGTGCCACCTATGTCTGCTTTCTGACATATGTAACTTCCGAGCCGTTTTAGAATTTGGTTCCTGAAAACATTTCATAGGGGAGACTGTATGGATCATTTCTGTTTTTGTGATTTGTGTTCAACATTGTGTGACACGTACTTAGCAACATTGTGTTACTACTTAATACTGACTAAACATTTGCTAAATGGAGACATAGAAAGGATAGTGAGCATGTGCATTTGGAATCAGAGAGATTTGAATTTGAAATCTGTCTCCATCACTTATTCTCTGACCTTGAACAAGTGGCCTAACTTCCCACAGCTTCAGTTTCCTGAAAAAAGAGAGCAAGATGGTTTACTTTGCCTGGTGACTTACACATTGTTCGGGTATATAGTGATCAGTAAGAAGAGGTAATCACACCAGGGAAAATCCAAAGATTGCCTAAGGCAGAAGTATGCTTTGGATGAGGAGAAATGAAATAGGTATATGATCACAGAGAAGTATACAGGAAAGGTTACCTTACCCAAAGCAAGAGAAGGGGAAAGAACCTATGTTTCTGCTTGTTCTCTGGGAGTCCTTACAAAACTGAATAGTTATTTCCCACTTTTTGACATTTCTGTTCCTTCTTTGAGTAGTCTTATTTCTTCATATTGACTTCTTGTTAACCCTTCAGTGGGACTCACATACATGAGAAGCAGTTTTGTACACATAAGGGCTTTGCAGTGTTGTCTTTTAATAGATCCTGCCATTTTTTTAGAACATTTGAAATTTATTTTGAAACTCTCATTTGGCTTCCTAAGCACTTTCTAGAAATCTTTAAAAAAGATTAATCTGGCATAAAATAGAAATTGCAGTTTGACAGGAAGCCTGGAATCCTAATTTGTCCCTTGCTTTAAAGATAGTGGACTCCATTTAGGCTGCGTGCGTGTGTTCATGCACATGAGTGTGTGGAATTCAGTGAGATACTGTTAGATATCTCAAATGCCAGAGGATTCTCAAAGAACTAAAAATAAAAAATAAAACCAACAATAAAACAGACAGGCCTCCCCACGCTCATATGCCCAGAGACCCCATTTTATTCCCCTGGCATCTCACACTCAGGGCCATGCCTCCTACAGAGCACTTCTTTCTGATCTTCTGGGCACTTGCCATCATTTAAACAGCACCTTTGATTTCATATGAATGTGGAACAGAAAAACCCACCAGCTTCCCCGTGACCTCCATGCTTTTCATCATCAATCATGATTCCAAAATAGATGTGCACAGCCTTTCCATTTGTCTCATACCATCTATTTCCCTTGTTTTATTTGTGGATTATATAGCCGTGCAGTTTTTGTTTGTTTGTTTGTTTGTTTTTTGCGGTGCTGGGGTTCGAACCCAGGGTCTTATGCTTGCAAGGCAAGCACTCTACCAACTGAGCTATATCCCTAGCACCCAGCCGTGCAGTTTTGTTTAAATTATGAAGCACTTCAAAAAAGAATAAAAATACCATAACAGATAGTTATGCATACACCCTCAAAATAGAAGATATTAATATTTAAGTCAGATCTCACATGTACAGCTGTGTCTCCATCCCTCAACCATTCTTCCCTCCCAAGACACAACCATGGATTCCTGACACTTCCTTCCTATGAAGTATTTTTGTGTTTCTACTACATATAGGTAAATCCAGAAAAGATACCATGTCATGAACCCAAGGCTTTATTTCTTATCTCCCAGGTAACCTTAAACTCAAGCTCCAGATTCCCAAGACCAACCCCAGCTCCCAAAGTCACCATGGAGTCTGTCACCTTGTGGCCTCATTGGTTTTCAGTTCCTGTCCTGTTTCTGGAACCCTGTAGTTTCTCCTTCTTTCCTAAAAACACAGCTATGCATGTTTGAAAAGTGTGTATTATAATTTAGGTAGCGTATCTGAGTGATTTTAGCAGCAAGATTTTAAAGTTCTTTACTCCACAATGCTCACAATCCAGAAGCTTGAACTACATTTTCAAAAAACAAATCGTTTTCCTGTAATGATCCTTTCCCCTTTTTCCAGAGTTTAAAATTTTAATTACTTAATTTCAATTGACAAAAATTGTAAATATTTATGGAGTACAACCTGATGTTTTGAGGTATGCATACGTTGTGGAAAAGCTGTCAGGCTCATTAACAAATGCATTACCTCACTCGTTGCACCATTTCAGTGTTTTGGTGGGATGTGCAAAGCACCCTGCTTGACATCAGTGTGCATCAGGACTTCTGCAGTAAGTCACCCAGGCCTCACGTCTGTGGTTGTCAAGAGCCAAGTTATGGAACCCACAATTGGATAAAGAAAATGCAGTATATACACAATGGAGTTTTACTCGGTCATAAAGAAGAAGAAATTATGTCATATGTTGGCAAATGGATGGAACTGGAGATTTTCACACTGAGTGAGATCAGCCAGACACAGAAAGTCAAGGGTCAAATGTCTTATGTGTGGAAACAAGAGATAAATAGGAATTTAAAAGAGGGGGGAATCTCACGAAAACAGAAGGGACCACAGTGGAAAGAGGAGAGGAATGAGGGGGATGGAGGAGGGATGGCAAAGGGGAGGAACAGCAGAATGAAATTAATCAAGCTTCATGTCATGTGTGTGTGTGAACACAGCACAACGCATTCTGCTTTCACATACAACTAGAATGCACCAATTAAGAAATGAATGAACAGGTTTTTGTGGTTGCTTTGAGCTATGCCTATGATGACTAGTATTTGGGACCTGACAAAAATTTTTACCACACTAACTAACTAAATGTTAATACAATACTGAATATAGTATTTCATTGTTTCTTGTGGAAAGAATACTTTCCAAAGTAACTATGCATACTTTATCTAAAAAGACATGTGTAATCATGAAATGAACTATTTGTTTAATATGCGAACATGTTGGTTTTAGTGAATTTGCATTCTTTTCCTTAATAGTGGGTATTTTGTGTTTCTTTCTTAACAAAGCTTCTTTTCTCCTTATCCACTTCTTAGTCAAGATTTCTTCTAAGTTTTTAATTATAAGTAATTTACTTTGAAGTTGAAGGAGTTGAATCCTGACTAACTCCTGGAAGGATGAAACTAGAAACCTCAGTTACGAAGTTTCACCCCAAACATTCTGTTCTGACAGAGTCATTTTGTCTCTAAGAGAATCTGGCATGAGACTCCATCCCTTGGGCCAAGCTACACCTATGTTTTCCCACATCCCTAATGCTTTGCGGCAACCTAGTAAGTCACAGCTTAAAAGCCAGTGACATTGAGATGTATGGTAGCTTTTAGCCAAAATGAGGAATAGAGTTGGATAATCTAGAATTTTTCTTGGTTAAATGTGTCATTGTGAGAGTGGGGAGATAACTCTATCCTTGAGCTCCACTGCCCATAACCATGTACAGAGGTGCAGTCCCACGATTGTCACCATCAGCACCACCACCCCCGCCGGTGGGGGGGGGAGGGTGCATCATGTAGGATTTATAAGCCCACGGCTCCAGAGCTACTGGCAAAGCTGCTGCTGGCTCCCCATTCCTAGCAGTAAGGTCTGTGTTTAATTTCAAACCACGACTGAGTCTCTTTTTATAATTTAAAAGTACTACTGGACAGTTCTATTTCTCCACCAGAAAACATTTTGAAATACATTTTTATGTCAATTTGGGGATGGATATAACTTAGGAATACTGTTTCTGATGGAAAGTAAAGGTCCTGTTGAAAGAGCCATGTGGTGGAGTAATCCTGGCAGAGGATTCTGGAAGGCTTAAGGAAGCACAGCAGTAGTGAGAGCCTGGGGGAGAGGCAAGTCTCTCAGCTCTTTGTCAAGCCGCAATTGTAATTGGGGTTCTCTTTTGGAAAATGGATAAAGAATGGAAGTGGCATCTGGTGGCATCCAAGAGACAGGAAACCTCATTCCCCATTCTGCCTCAACATGCCATCATGTGACATAGGGCAAGACGCAGACTCTACACCACAGTTTTCCTCGGGAGTTCCAACACAGTAGCACAGAAGGTTTTCATCTATCTCGAATGAGCACGTGTACAGCAGAGGTCTCTCCACACAACCACTCTTACCTCGCTCTGTTTGGTACCAGTCAAGATGCTGTGGAGGTCTGGCTGCCATTGGCCTCCTTGCTTTATTCATAGAGGCTACTTTTGCCTCATGGACTACCCTTGCACCTTGGCAACCTGCTCCACCGCTCCATGGGGGCCAATCTCTTTCCCCTGGATTCATTTCTTTGTGTCTTTTCTTCTATGCTGACATTAGTTTTTCACCATTTCTGATCTAGTTTAACCGTGAGGGGCAGCTGTTACTGGTCAATGTTTCAGTCTTGGTGCTATGCCATTGACTTGCTTCTAGATCCATTTATTCATTCAGCACCCACTAAGCATCTCCAGTTTTTCAGCCCTTCATACGGTTGGGACAGGGTTTACAAACTGGACACAATTCCTAGGAATACACATATGAATCCTCCTCCTGGACAGGTCACCAGGGTGTCAAGGGACCACACAGGTGTGAGTCCTTTGCCTGATGTCCTGAAGCAGATCTCAAATCCTTTGACCTTTAAATCCACTATTACCCGGTAATCTGCATTCCCATCTTAACCCTTCACTTGTTTTCGTATTATTAAGTGTTTTCATTCTGTCTTGTATCCCAGGTAGTCAATGGGGTACAAACTAACTGTCCCACTTTATTTCTTCAGAAAATGATATTTACATTTATTTTTCTTTCCTCATATGGATTCCATGAGGAAAATGTAAGGAAGTCAGCTACACTTGGAAACCAAAAAACAGTTGCTCTGTAAGACATTGTACTTATGAGAGCATAAAAGTTACAGGTAAAAATATAATATTTAACAAATTGTATTTGGAGGTGGTTTATTAATATATATTTATGTTTTTAATGGCCTACTCCAGGGTATTTGAGTGCCTCATTGATGAGGATAATTCTAGAGATGTGAAATTTGCATAGAGAGTAGGTAGACATGAAGAGGAGAAGCAGAAAAAAAGAAATCTAGATGGTGTTATGGTTTAGTTATGAAGTGACCCCCAAAAGCTCATGCATGAGACAGTGCAAGAAAGTTTAGAGATGAAATGATTAGGTTATGAGAAGTTTATCCTAATCAACATATTAATCTGCTGATAGGGATTAACTGAGTGGTCACTGTACACAGGTGGGGTGTGGCTGGAAGAGGTGGGTCTCCAGAGACATGCACTTGGGGTTTATATTTTATCCGTAGTGAGAGAAATTCTCTCTTTGCTTCCTGATTCCATGTTCTGAGCTGCTTTCCTCCTCCACACCTTTCCATCATAATGTTCTGGCTCACTTTAGGTCCAAAACAAGATTCAGCCATCTACAGATGGAGACCTCTGAAACTGTAAGTGAACCCTAAAATAAGCTTTTCCTCCTCTACATTGTTCTTATCGGGTCTTTTGGTCACCACTCGGGGTGGGAAAAATTGAGCATTAGAAAGAATAATGCAGAAGACACCAGGCATCAGAAGAAAGCTGAGTGGTGGCCTCGGCTGTTTTTTCTTCCACTCTGAGGATGTCCTCCACAATGCCCGTAGTGCATCTGTTGTACTGTTTACGCTTCTCCAATCTCTACTTAAAGTTTTCAGAGACAAGGAGAGTCCTTCCCTGCAAACTGTCCTTTCTATGAATGAGAAACTCTTATTGTTAGAACCTTTTCCTTACACTGTGACCAAATTCACCTGCCTGTACTGTCTATCCAGCTCTGTGCTCTGAAGCTGTGTGAAATTAGTCCATTCCCTCTCCATTGTGATGACCCTTTGTGAATGTTTGAAGAACCTGGTCACTGTCCCTCTCAGTTTATTTTCTCAACCTAAATATCTGCCTACTTTTAAATCATTCTTTATGGGAGCTCACTTCCTTGAGTTTCAGTATCTAAAGCCCCAGTTTGTCAAAATCCTCATAAAATATCCAGAAGTGGTCTGAGCCCTGCCATACTACCAGCTCAAGATGGTATTCCTTTGGAGGGTTAGTCTTGCCATGTTAATGTTTAGAAAGAGGGTTTAATACTTTATTTCTTAACCTATCTGAGCTTTGGGTTTATCTTTTTTAATTTTATTTTTTCTATTTAATTCACAAACACTAACTAGTACCATACTAGTTCAGGCTTAGTGTTGGACCCTGGGGACAAAAACGAATAAGACTCTGGCAGGAGGATTTTATGATATTCCAGTGGGAATGGCAGACACATAAAAAATAATTACAATATGATGCGTGATACACACATAAACTCAGTGCTCTATGAATATAGACTGGGGTGTGAACTCCTTGAGGAATATCTAATGGTTCATCGTTACTTCATTCATTAAATAAGTATTTACCTAGAACTTTCTATGTGCTAGATACATATTAGACATTTATAAAATTATGAATCCCCCCAAAATAGCAGGACTGTATTTTTCTAATTATTTATGAGAGTTTAGTGAAAGATTTTTGTGAATGTTCTTGTTCCATTTCTTTGATCTTTTGATCTGACAGTTGTACCAGGACATAAGGAGGTTAATGTAGTGACTAACCGTGGGTTCCTAATGATTGCTGATTTCAAAGTGCTTAAAACTATTTGTTTTATAATTTACTCTGGAATTTGGACAAAGAATAAAATTTATGTTATATTTTCACAGTTTCTAAAATACACTTTCCCCTTTCTTTGGAATTTCTCACTTCTCCTGGTTGTAATTTCTCCAGGACTAATAGTGGCATTTTTGTGATCACATCTAAGTTTTCTCAGGATGCTCCTTTGTGACTATGGAGGAGGAATTTGAAACTTGCACTCAAAGTGGCAGGGTGTTCTTTTACTATCTCTTACTTATACCAAGTTTTGTTCCCTCTAACTCAAGTTGTTGTGATTTAATAATAAAATTCACTGATGAAGAAGCTAGACACCAGATCCTTGTAAGGAATTCAGTACGCTGACCTCAGTTCTGACTGTGTCCCTCCTTCATTTGGTGGTTCTCCATGAGCACCAGCTTCATTTCAGATGCTAGGCTTTGAACAGACCTCCATATTCATTCATTCTGCAATAGAGTCCTCCCCAGGACTCCTGACCTGGTTCAAGTTCTCACCACTTCTCACTTGATCTACTACAACTTCTTCTGTCTTATCATCCTTAACCCACCACTCACCAGGTTGAAAATCTTACTCCCCTCCTTAAAATCCTCATCTATCCTGTTGCCTGCCTACAAGGTAAAATCTAAAGTCTCCAACTGTGGATAAAGGTCTGCTGATGGTCTGGTTCCTCCCGCTTCCCAGTTTCCTCTCTTTCCACTAATTTTTGTTCAGTGACTCTAAAGCTCCCTTCATCTCCTCTCAGGTCAGTAAAAGCTTTCTTACATTGAACACCTGTTACATGCCAAGCACTGAGCCATGGGCATGGCATGCATCACCCCATCTCCAGTGCTTTCCTTGTCCATTGCTTTCACTCATCTTCTAGCCATTCTTCCATTCCAAGCTCATGAATCACCCCTCCTGAATGTGTTTATTAATAGCAACACATCACCCATTCCCAAACCTGCCAGGCATAAGTTGAGATGGAAACCCTCCCTCTGCATCCATGGCACCCATGGCTATGTCTCTCACATTTACACTGTTATTTGTGTCTTTCATCCCAAGACTCTCATAGTCCATTAGAAATACAATGCAAACCATGTGTAATGTGAAATTTTCTAATAGCTGCAATACAAATATATAATTTTAATATATTCTCTTTAACCCAATATGTTCAGTCTATTATCAGTTTAACACATAATAAATGTGAAAATTGTTAATGAGAGAGTAGTATACATTTTTTTACTTTAAAGTGGTCTTTGAAATCTGATGTGTGTTTCAAATAGTACATCTTACATGCTCAATAGCCACATGAGACTTAGCGGCTACTATATATTGGACAGGACTGGCCTACACTGTGACTCATTGAAGATACAAAATGTATTTTGTGAGTCCTGGCATGGAGTAGATGCTCAAGAAGTAAATTCTGTATGCATACGAAGGATCATCTTATTTGAGGGTTTCTCTCTTTTGCATTTCCTTATGCTCAGTCTCTCCCTATTCTGCACAGGGGTACTTCTGTTTCATTTTAAGCTTTCTGACAGCCAAAGTCAGGCTGTGTTTTTTTTGTTGTTGTTTAATTTATCAGAGCTGGGTACAGTGGCACACACCTGTAATCCCAGTGGCTCAAGGCTGAGATGGAAGAATCGTGAGTTCAAAGCCAGCTTTGGCAAAAGCAAGGCACTAAGCAATTCAGTGAGATCATGTCTCTAAATAAAATACAAAATCGGGCTTGGTATGTGACTCAGTGACTGAGTGCCCCTGACTTCAATACCCAGTACCAAAAAAAAAAAAAAAAAAAAAAAAAAAAAAACCATTATTAGAAAGAAAAGGATTTTTGAAGTTGCCATTGATATATCTAAATTTAGACTTTAGAGAGTTACAGATAAAGTAAGCTCTGCCTATACTGTTCGACCTGTACAAGAAAGTTCTCAAGCACTTAACCTGTCCCCAGCAAAAATAAATAGAATTTTGTTATAGTCTACATAATTTTGCATATAATATATTTAGAATATTATAAGAAATAGACAAAATAAGTATCACTATGCAAGATGGTCAAATGATTTAAATGAAACTGAGACCTGGTCCACTGATCATGGGGTATTTAAATGATGGATGTTGTACTATAGAGTAAAGGACAAAGGCCATCATTTTTTAAAAAATTAAAACTTAAAAGTCATAGAGTGCTCTAATTATAGTCTAGGTTTTTGCCCATCTATGGAAGAGGCTCTTTAACATGTGAATTCTTGCTCCACATTTGACCTCTTTCAAAATGCTCCAACACTCTGAAAAAATGTCATAAGATAACAAACCTAGCAGGATGCTCTGCGGGGAGAGAGGATTCAGCCATGATTGAGTGAAGACAAAGGGCTGGTTTGTTGCTTTCTTAGTTACTAGAAAAGATCATCATGGCCAGGTGGGATGCGCAGGGTGAAAGAGGGCACCTGAGCAAACAAGCCCTGAGTGGAGAGAAGCCTGCAAGTCTGTGCTGGGCTGTGTTCCCGAGGCAGACCAAGCTCCTGCTCTGCCAGCGCCCTTTCCAAGGGAACCTTATCTCCATGTCTGGACATGGCACCTCTTGAAGTCTCAAATCTGATAGTTTTTTAGATGCTTAATTAGCACTGTACTACATATAACTGAGTTATATATTATATTGGTATTATGTTATTTTTGAGAGTGGAATGAAGCCAATATTTCCCCAAACCACCCAGGTGGTCCTGTATTAAGGAACACCGCCCCACCCCCCACTTCAGTGCACCCAAATCTAAGAGGTTGGGATGAGCCTTTAGATTAGTGCTCCTGGGTCCCTGTAGGAGAATGCAAATTCAAGGTGAATTAGAAGGCTTCTGTGAGAAGGCTTCTGTGAAATAAAAAAGTGAACACCTACCTTATTTACCTTCTTGGTCGTCTCTTAGCTTTTTAGTCATAGCATGTAAAGGAGAGGCATTTGGCTCAGCATTCTGGAATAAGGCGATGGCCGCTTTCACTCTTCCATGTGATCTTAGTATTTTGTATTTATGGAATTTGGGTAATATTCTGAGCACTGCACCCTCCCCCATTTTAAACCCAGGCATTTAATAGATTGTCAGCTTGTGATGTATGTGGACCACACATACTCGGTACCTGCTGTGTGGCAAGTTGAGGTCACCATCACCCCCACTATTCATGATTTCCCCTAATGAAGCTTCCGTTACCCACCTCAAGTACCTGTGTCCTCGATTCTCTACCCCTATTGAAATTCTCTCAAGAGATGATCTTAAACATTTACATAAAACAAGTAGAGCAAACTTTCCCAATTAGGGTTTGGCTTATAGACTAAGACTTCTATGGTGTGTGTGCACATATTTATTTCTAAAGTGACAAGAAATCTTACCACATTTCCATGGGATAAAGAGGATGGATCAATTCGAGACGAAGGATTATGACTTACTGTGAACAATGAGCTATTATTTCTAGGAACTAAAAATAGAGTAAAATAGGATAGGCTTTTTTTTTTTTTTTTTTTTTTTTTTTTTTTTTTTTTCTGGAGTGAGGGCTTCCAAAAGCTTGGTGTTCTTCCTGATGAGATGGAAAAGGGAACAATTAAGTTTGTGGTTTGGGTGGAGGGTGGGTTGGGAATAAATGGAAAATGGTGAAGCCTCCCTGCTGATCCCCTTGGGCAGGAAGGGGACAGAACTGCATATTCTTGAAAAAGTGAATCCCAAGTATGGATCCAGGCTGTGAGGCAGGACCTTAGAAGGAACAGGGCTTGGGGTCTCAGAAGGTCAGGCACTCCAGCCTCTACCCTGGGAATTTGAGCAAGGCCAGCTTCACATAAGGAGAGTAGAGTGTCTATGCAAAATTTCATTTCCAAACACCCTACCTTTCTAGGCAAAAAGCAGGTGTCTTGACTCCCACAGAGAGGAGCCATGGTACCCAGCAGAATGGCCCTATCCCTGGTAGCAGCACTGTGGGACAGAGATGTTTCAGAAAACTTAGTAGAAATTGGCCATTTAAAAATGGTTAATTTTATGTATATGAATCTCACATCACTGGAAAAAAAAAAAAAGAAAAAGATTTGGGGGCAAGGGCTTAACCCTGCTCAGGAACTAGAAGTCTGGCAAACCTCTGTTTGAACTGTCAAAGCCACTGGGGGTTCTCAAGTGATCCAAGGAAAGGGAAGGGAACACTAGGAACCAATAAATAACAGTGAGAGCAGAGCTCGTACAGGCCTGATTTAATTGGAAAAGACAAAGTGCGATGTTTACTTGACCCTCAAGTGCTATGGAGGAATGCGTATCTCTGATCCCACCAAGAACACTGGTGGCTCTCCACTGCCCACAAAAGTAGTCTCAGACTGCTTCAATGGCATTCCAGCCGCTCTGCATGAAACTCTAAATCTTTCTTCAGTCTCATTTCCTGCCATTTTATCAGACAGTTAATCAACTTTGTCATTTCTTGAACTGATCCATTCGTTCATTCACTCTAATATACCAGACACTGTGTTTGGTCCTGGGAATGCAAAGATAAGATGAGGTCATGGACCCAGAAAAGCACTAAGAGGCGGCTTCCCTTGGGTTGTGAAAAGTATCTGACTTATGGGTGCTGTTTAAAAGGTGCTACAGACGGAATGCTTGAGCCACTTCACCTCCAGTTCCTATGTTAAAACCTAATTCCCAGGGTAATGGAATTAGGAGGTGGGGCCTTTGAGAGATGATTAGGGCAGGAGGGTGGAGCCCTAACGAGTAGAATTAGTGCCCCAATAAAAGGACCCAGAGAGCTCCTTCCCACTCCCAAGGTGGCCCTCATCCACACCAAATCTGCCAATGCCTTGTACAGGTGCCTTACAGGTGTTTTGAAGACCTACATGTGTTTAACTCCTCAATACAATATTTTTGCATAAACTGTTGAGTAATGCACAATAATCCCAAGTCAGCGATTATGCTGCTTTATGTTTTTTGTGTAGACATGTCAGCTAATAGGCTGTATAATCGAAGTGGGATCATTCAAATCCCCTTTCCCCAGTCTCTTGCATTCCTGGTTATGAAGCATGCAGTGCCTGAAACAGCTTGTCATGGGAGACGTGATTTGGTCAAAATAGGCCATTAAGCAGTATTTGAGAAAATCTGGATATAGTTATGTAAACATAGCATTTTCTTCTCTTCTAACATAGGTACCAAAGAAGAAAGAATAATATGTTGGAATAATTTATTATTGTATTATAACTTATTCCATTAGAATAAAAATATAAGAGAAAAACAAAGGATAGAGCCTGCGTTTCCAGAAGAGATAAAAGCTGGGTGGACAAGGGTGACTGTGTTTACCAAAGAGCAGAGAAATTCCTTGGGAAAATGATGCCTCCCTCTCATATTAATACCTTTAGTTGTATACAAGCATTCTCCTGTCCTTAGAGTATATTAACAAATTGTCGTGAGAAATAGAAAATAAAGAATCTTCATTTAAATTCTATGCTTCTGTGATGTGATTTCAAATCATTTCCATATTTTTGTTCCTTTCTATAGTGATATTTAATATGGTTGTCACAAGAAGAAATATTTCCTTTTGGGTTCATTACCTGGACCTTGGTAAATGGATGGTGTGGAAATTTATCTGACACAATGAATTACATTCTGGAACGTAGATCACCTTTTTTCCCTGAAATTTTGTTTAACTACTTAACTACTGTCTATTTATGTTGATTTTATTAGCTCCTAGACTTATGGGAAGAATATTGTAATCTCAGAGTTAACTCAGGCAGAATGTTGTTTTATTTCTACTGTATTGGTTGGCTGCAGGTTTTTACCTTGATTTTTTTGCCTTAGGGTTATGTTTTATGTACTAATGGTTCTGCCATTTTTGCTGTACTATTTGGAATATTATTATTTTTCCATTTCTCTGAGGCAGCCTAACTTTGGGATCAGGAGTATTAGACTCATATCCCAGTTCTTAGTAGACAGTTTGGAAAAGGTCTATGGTCTCCCAAAGCCTCCCTATCCTGAGGCCATAATGTCCATCCACATGAGGATGCTGTGAAATTTGAATCAGATCAAGCATATAAAGCTTACTACAGCATGCAATAACTACTCAATAACTATTAATTATTTTTATTATTCTCAGGACAGTTCTTGAGACATTTTTAAAATTGTGGTTTAAAAAAAAAAACACAAAATCTTAGCTGTTTTTAAGTGTATAGTTCAGTAGTGCTAAGTACATTCACAATGTTGTGCAAGCCGTCTCCAGAACTCTTTGCATCTTGCAAAACTAAAAATCTGTGTCCATTCAACACTAACTCCCCCTTCTCCCCTATGCCCTAGTCCATGGCAGCCACCATTCTTTCTGCCTCTGTGAATTAACCTATTCTAGAAAGCTCATATCAGTGGAATCATACAGGATTTGACCTTTTGAAAGTCACTTGTTTTATTTAATGTCCTCAAGATTCCTCCATGTTGTAGCATGTGTCAGAATTTCTTTCCTTATTAAGGATGAATAATATTCCATTCTGTGTGTGCACCACAAATTGTTTACTCTCTTATCCGTCGATGGACATTGGGATTGTTTCTACTTGTGTTGGCTGTTACGAGTAATGATGCCAGGAACAGGAGTAGATGAAGGTCTCTCTGGGACCCTTCTTTAAGTTCTCTGGGATATATGCCCAGAAGTGGGGTTGTTGGATCCTATGGTAGTCTGTTTTTGATTTTTGAGGCTCTACCACACTGCTCTCCATAATGGTTGCACCATTTTATTCTCCTACAAGGGCTGAACTTTCTCCACATCTGAACAGTTTTTATTTTCTGTTTCTTTCTTAATCTTCCTAATAGGTGTGATTAAGGAGATATTTTAAGAGTCAATACGACTAATTTCCACTCTTTTAGCCTGTAAGACTGAAATTGTCTGTGTGGCCCAACTCTTCAACTTCTTTTGTTGCTAATTCCCACCACTAGTATTCTTTGGCAAAAAAATAAAATAAAAATAAAAAGTCATCTAATCATCCACGAGCCACAAAGACAAGGTATTATTTTAGCATGCCTAGTAACAGTTTTATATCCATTTCGACACTGAGGGTCAGCCTTCTTTCTTCATTTCTTTCGCAACATGAATTTTCTGTTTATGTTTCAATTGAATTGACAGACACAGTTGGAAGAATACTCAAGTAATAAGTAAAATGTCATTCCTACTCTTTCACAACTCTAATTAAATTATGTGTTAGAATTTCTCATTCTGTCTTCCCTTGTCTTTATTCTCATTCAGATTTTCCTTCACTCTGTGCTGCATTCTGGATCATTTCATCGAATGTACCTTCTAGTTTACCAATTCTTCAGACTGTGTTGAAGTTGCTGTTAAATCTGTTTTTTTGTTTATAATTTCAAGAATTGAATTTTATTTGTTTCTTGAAGTTTGTTTCTTTTTCTGATACATTGATATATTTGGAGTTTTAAAAACATTTCTGATTCCATGCACATGTTATCAAACTTGTCTTTTATTTATGGAAACAGTAAATACAGTTATCTTGGATCTATATTTAATAATTCCATTATTCACTGTCTTTGGGCAGTCTATTTCTGCTGTTGTTTCTGCAAGTTTTTTTTAATGATTCTTTGTTTCCTTGTATATTTAGAAATTACTTATTTTCCTTTGATCTTTACATATTGGAATTCTTTCAACCTACAACAGATGTGTGTATGTGTGTGGTTTTTGTTGTGTTGTTGATGTTGTTGTTTTGATGTTTTATGTATGTTTCCACTAGAAGCATTACCTGAGGGCCTTGCTTAGTCAGAAATCACTGAGATAATTTGGACTATCTAAGTAGTGGAGATTTGTGCCAGACTAACTTAAAAACTAGTTTGTGAGTCCAAGTTCTCAGCAGTGATTGATTCTTCTCCCCTTTGCTCAATGCCTAGACTTGAACTCTCCATTTTATAAAAAAAATATTATTTATTTATTTTTGCATTCCCTTGTAGGCAAAGGAAGGAGAGTTTTGTTTTGCGTTCACTTACACTGAAGGGGTAGGCCTTTGCAGTCTCAGTGCTGGAAAGGAACTATTATTAGACCGTGCTCCAGCTGGGGAAAATCTCTAGGCTTTTCACCTGCACAGTGTGTGGTCACTGAAAATCAAAGTTAGAGTTCAAGGAGTTTCCAAGTGCCCCCAGAGGGAAAGTCAACTGCAGGGATCCAATTAACTCTGAGTTCTTTGACTTGGGTTTTAGGCCTACGCATTATTTACTCTCCTATTAATTCATCAGTGCACTTAAGATATTTTCAATATTTTATCCAGAATGTATGAGCTGTTTTCAGAGGCAGAGTTGCTTCATGAACCCCCGTCACTCTCATGTTTTTATCAGTTCCATGTTGTTTCGGATTTGTAAAATTGGTAATATATAAAAAATCGATCCAATATAAGCAACTAAGTTATTCCTGGTAGGAAATTATACTTTCTCTGCACCTGAGCTAATTCTGTAATTGCTGTGCAGTAAAGGGGCAGCCATACTGCCCTTGCTCAGAGGGTGGCATCAGACTCATTAATTCCTTCCTGGCTCACATTGTTCAAATCTCTGTCCCTTCATAAGACCTATGGGGATCTCAACCTCTGGCTTGGTAGCGTCTAGAACTGCTGAGTATCAGATTGAAGAGCGTCCATCCTCGAAGGGCAGATGGAAGGTGGGTGGGGATGGGGATGCCTATGGTGAGGGGTTAGGTAGAATCTTTGAGACAAAGTGAAACATTACTCTAGAAAAGAAGTTCAAAGAGCAAAAGTTTAGCAGGTGTCCTCACCAGAAAGAAACAAGAGAGATAAATCTGTGCTATTAAGCTCCCTACAACTTCCTGGTGCTCTTGACAGAGGATCCTTTAACCTAGTCACAACTGCTCCAGTTATGACTTTCGCCCATGTAGACACAGCTTTTACTCTGCTCCTCTGCTGTCCTCTAGCCAGCTATCATTTGTCAAGGAGAAAAATTTTCCTCTATAAATAGGCATGCAAATCTTCCTCTATAGAGCAGTTTTCATAGCCTTTGAGCAAGACAAAGACATATTTGGAGCTTGGGGTTAAGGCAATAGTTCCAAGATTTTGATTTTTTTTTCTATTTTCCTGGACCAGTCACATGTTTAGAAAAATTTTAAGAACTTACAAAGAGTTTATTCACTTTTCAGTTTAAAAAAAAAAAACCATACACTATTACAAATTAGTTTCTTCTGTTGTATCAGACAGTTGCATAAGAGACCACCCCAAAGGTAGTGGCTTAAAGTAGCAGAGGATTCTGATGCCTGTGCTTCTGCCAGCTCTTTGTGTCGGGGCCTCCTCACCTGGAGCTGGACAGTCTCTGACAAGTCTGGACCCTAAGTTTGTGCAGCAAGGGGCTTGTCTGCACACGATCTCTACTCTCAAGTGGCCAGCCAGGGCTTGTTCGCATGATGGTTAAAGGGGTCCCAGTAGCAGGAGAGAAACCCAGTGCTCAAGTCCTTTTCACGCCCTTGCCTCATGTTTGCTAATGCCTCATTGACTAAAGCAGGTCACATAGGCAAGCCCACATTCAAGGGCTTCATACATAGGTTACTCCTCCTGATAGAAGGAGCTTCTAAGTCACATTGCAAAGGGGGCCCTCAGGGATGAATTTGTGACCATTTGTGTTGCCATCAAGTACAACCATAATTGTCATTTCAAAGAAAAAGAGCGTCTTACCAAAAAGTTAGAACAAAAATTCCATAAATAAATAAATAAATAAATAAGTAGTTTTATTTTTTTTAAAAAACCATGTTTTTAAAGACTCCATTCTACACTGAATTGGCAAAAGCTTCATTCCTGTCAGCACTTTTTAGAGAACAGTATTTGGAACCAAATCTGATAGCATTGCTTAGGATCAAAGAAGAGGGTGGGGACACAAGAGGAGACAAACTAGATAAAAGATGAGAGGCCTTGAAGTAGGTGAGTGGGCATAGGAATAATTAGGAAGGGGAAATGTAGCAAATGGCTCTGTGTAAGGTTTAGCACCAGGATTGGGCGGTGTGTGTGTGTGTGTGTGTGTGTGTAATAATGGAGTCTTAATTCTAGACCTCTACTTGGGATAATCCCAAAACTTGACAACCATCTATATTGATTTTCTATTATTATGTAACATATTGCCACTAATTGACAATTTTAAACAATGCCACTTATTATCTCACAGTCACCTTGGGTCAGGAATCTAGCCGTGCCTTGCAGATTGATCCTCCCCTTAAGATCTCAGAAGTCCCAAAGCAAAGTTTTGGCCAACCCAGACTCTTAACTGGAGACTCTGGAAAGAATTTCTAGGTTCATTCCAGGTATTGGCAGAATCCAGAGTCTCACAGTTGTAGGATCGAGGTCCCTGTTTTCTTGTTGGCTGTGAGCTGAGGCCACTCTCTGCTCGACTGCCATACCATAGTCCCACAGACTTGGTGGCTTAAACAGCATTTACTTTCTCACAGTTCTGGAGACTGGAGGTCCATGCTCAGGTGCCTGTGTGGTTGAACATTGGCGAGGGCTCCTTCTGGCACATTGCTGATGGCCACCTTCTTACTGTCTGTCTCCTCACTCGGCTAGAGCCTGCCGGCTTGCACAAGTTCTCTGTTGTCTCTTATAAGGGCACTGATCCTGGCAGACCAGGACCCCACCCTCACATCCTCACATAACCCTAGTGACCTCCCCAAGGCTTCATCCCCAGATGTCATCCCACTAGTTTTAAGTTTCAATGTAGGAAGCCAGGGGGAACGCAGACAAGGCAGTCCCTAACTCTAGACTGCCTGCCTCGCTTCTCTGGTGGTACCTCCATCTTCAGGTCAGTAGGGGCCCCATCAAGCCCCCAGGTCTTCCACCAACCTGGGAAAACTCTCTGCTTTTTAGGGCTCACATAATCAAATCATGCCCACCTGGATAAGTCTCCCAGGTTCACCATCATTTCTGACATCTAACAATGATGCTGGGGTGATCATATTAAAGGTTGTGGGGTTGGGGAAGGGCATCCTCTGGGGGAATGATTTTATAATTTTTGCTTTCTGAATCATCAGTTGTAAAGAGAATGTGGAAATATCAAGGAGGCTTTTTCATGAAAAAACAATTTTGCCATGTGATCATTATAACCCCCCAGGATTATTGTCAGATGCATATGATGTTAAGTTTAAGAAAATGTATTGGAAATAAAAAGCCTTTTAGGACTGATATCCATCACAGAGGTAGTGGAAGTTGGGGCTGAGCGCAGATACCAATGTGAGTGACTGTCACCTCCAGGACTCCCAGGCTGTCTGATCTGCAGTTACTGGCTCCTTTCTTCTTCTTTGGGGGTTTTGTTAATTGCTGCCACTAGGTGTCACTTATACACCCAGAACAAAGACACACTCCCTGAGGCTGTTTCCTCTGTTGCTGGGGGCTGGGCTGATTTGGACTGAGACCAGAGCAGCCCCTAGGATGTAGATTCCACAATGTACAGTTCCTTCCTGGTGGGGGACTCAGCTGCCTGGAGCGATCGTGAGGAGTCCAGCTCTTCCAGAGGTGTGAGCCCCACGGT
Source organism: Glaucomys volans (assembly GCA_020662805.1). Lineage (NCBI taxonomy): Eukaryota > Metazoa > Chordata > Mammalia > Rodentia > Sciuridae > Glaucomys > Glaucomys volans. Next base: position 66,836 of record JAJEJO010004536.1, read on the forward strand.
TACCTTGGGCAGGGCCTTAGCCTTGGTGTCCCTGAGACCCGGCAGAGAGGGACCTGCAGAGCCTCAGCATGTTCCGCACTTCACCGTGGTGATCCCATGGCCTGGTCCATCTTGGCACGGAAGTGAAGCATTTTTCTGCCCTGCCAGCCTCAGCAGCATAGTCTGACACTCTGAAGACAGGGGTGGATGGTACAAGAGCCAAGGCAGAAACTAGAATGCAGCAGCTGACATCACTGCTGCCTTCAGGGACTAGGGGTAGTGGTGGAATTCCTTGTTGCAGAGGCTCCTGTGAAACGTGGCTCTCAGGACTTGGACTGTGTGCTCTCTTGCTCTTTACTAGATCGAACACGTGAACTTTATATGCAGTCAGGAACCTGGCACCAGGGTGCAGAGCCACTGCGGCAGGTTTGAGTCCAGGACTGGGCGTGGGGGCTAATCGAATATAAATGTCATGCAGAGGACAACCCTTGTCAAAAGTGCTCTCCTAAAGAGACTTAGAAGAGACAACATCTCTAAACGTTTGCTTTTGTCTGTGGTGGGAAAGTTAGTGATCCTGGAGGAAATGAATGCATGTTCATGTCTACTTCTCGAGCACTAGAGCCCAATTATCAAAATTCTCTAGAAGTAACTGCATATAGCCCTACAATCCAGTGCTACTGATGAAGGTATAAACTTCACAAATTAAAAAGTTCATTTTATTAATTTATACTGTTTCTTTACAGAAATCACTGAAGTTTTAGCAACTTAAATGTTCAATGGTCTATTTCAATGTTTTTAAAAACACAGAAAAATGTAAAAGGTGAAATGATTTTTTTCTTTCTTTAGCTTATAACAAAGTTGATCTTTGTTATAATTATTCCTAGAAGCTGAGGGTTGCAACTTTTTATTTCTTTCTCAGAAAGGGCATTAGAATATGAGGAAATAATAAGAAAACAATTGTTTTTAATCTCTCTGGGTAATTAATGCAATAACTAAACCAAATAGGCAAGGCTAAGGAAGACCTAAGTCTCTTTCAGGCACACCCCTGCCATCTGGGGGGCTGTGAACACCCCTCAGGCTGCAGACCCTTCCCTGGGCTAACCTGTTCTGTGGTAGGGACCTGTTCCTTGGTCATACAACTATTCCTCTTTCCTGGTGAGTCTCAGTTGTATCAAGAACTCACATTCCTGAAGCACTGTAAACCTCCATCATCTGTGGGTACACCTATCCCTTTATTTAACATAGTTTATAATCAGACCCTGTCCCCAGACTCATGTCTGCTCAGCCAGGACAGGCAGGAGTCGATGTATGTTTATAGTAGAAGTATTTGGTGATGAAAGAGATTTCCAGTGTTTGCAAAGAAATAATAGTAATGTGTGGCATTTTTCAGGAAAGTCACTGGCCCTTCATTTGTATGAGCTGAACTTCTGCCTTTGTGTCTTCCTTCAACTACCCATTTCAAAGGTATTCATGATTTTTCAAAACCTCAGTTTCCTAACAAGTGGAGTGGTCTGATTTGTCCCCCTGCTTAAAACTCCTAAGGGATATTATAAATTTAGAAAGAGATCATGTATAATTGTATGCCTATTAAATTATAATACATTACCTCATGCCAGATATTGTTAGTGTAATTGTGGCTTATAATACAGATCTAATAAATCTATGAGGCCTATTTTTCCTTGAATTTACACATCACATTCTGATAAAGAATTAATTTTTAGAGTCTTTTAAAATTGTCTGGTTGTATACTGCTTCCTGGCAGACATATTCTGAGCTTTGTGTTTCCTGTGAAGGGAGAAGGGAAGTATACCATTAAAACCAATTCTGGGGCTCTTATGCTTGTCTCTGAAATGGCATTTAATTGACAGTCTCTATTCCCAGGAGAGTTCGAACATCCTTATTTGGCCTGGTACATGGGAGCATTTTGAGATAACTTCTTAATCATGTAAAATAAATTCTTTTAAGAGCAAAGGCCAGGGAAAATACACTTCCTGGCCTTAATGGTTACCTTATTTGTGCATGATGAAAGCTCTCCCTTGTAGGTCCCTTTTTCTCTCAGAAAATTTGAGAATGTGGGTTATATGACTGAGTTATAAGAACACTTTGAGAACACAGTAAATTGAACCTCATCCCTAGAACATCTGTGAGTGTCATGGAAGTTCCAGGACAGAGTGGCCTTGTTGCATAGACTGAGCCTGCTGAGTGGCTCCACCTGGCAGCAGCAGGAAGGATCAAGTGTCACTTCAGAAATGGACAGCAGGCCAGATGCTTCTCCCATCTGAGAAGCAGCCCAAACCCATGCAGTTACAAGATGAGAAAAGGACCACCAATTAAGACGGATCACCTTTCTCACACTAGTCAAGTCTTTTTCTTCTTTTTAAAGGAAGAAATGAAAATTATGGTCTCTCAAAAAAAAGAGACTGGTTCTTCTCCAAAAATAATCCTGGTTAAAACATGTCTTAAGCTGGTGATACTTCAGAGAACCAGCTTTGTGGGTTAACGTTGTCCTTTTTTTTTTCTTCAAAATAAGTTTTTGAGATGTTACTTTGTTCATACTATTAATTTGTCAGATTTTTAGCCCACCCAGTGTTTTTATTGAGCTTCTTAAAGTACTGTGAATTTCAGTGTGACTCAATTCCTGCTTAAACTCCCCTATGCTCGCCTCATGTGTTTATCCAAAATTTTGTACCTCAATATAATCAACATGCAAAGCATGTATCTTAAACAAAAGTTTCCTCTTTCAAATTCTTAGGATCGTATTTATATTTAATGTAAAATTGCTTTAAAAATAGAATTGTGGTACTCTCCCAAATGACTCTATAAATATAAATATGTACATTCAAATGTGATTTTAATCTTAATATTGGTATAAAATCAATTATTACCCCCTATCACTGCTTTCCCCTCAGTGAATTTGCTCTTTAAATATTTCTACCTCATTCTTGCCCTGTCACCCTTGCATCACATGACTGTTTGGAAGAAGGATCTGCCTGGGGTCCTCAGTAGGTGTAGCCCTGGGAATTAGATGACTCATGTTTGTCTTCTGTATCAAATTCAGTTTGTTTAGTATCAGGGTACTCCTAGCTTATAAGAAACTGCATATAATATTTTTTGTATTCAATTATGTTGCAAGTTCTTGAAGGCAGGGATCTGTTTTATACCCTTTGGGTTTTCATTGTTTAATAAACATGTCTTAATGGTATATAGTATCAGTAACCTATATGCCATGTATATAATACAGATTACTATATACCATTTCTAAATTACTCTATCTTCTAACTTTGTCACTTCTCTCTTGATTGAATGTTTTTATTCCTCGTGGGCTAATGTAATAGCTTTTTCAGGGTCTTTGTATTTAAATTGCCTTAAAGAGCCTAGAGCTAGAGATTTTCAAGCTATTAGACCTAGTTCCCTCTTTGATAACATTTTACATACTTCATTTACTGTTCTGAAATGAAATTCGAAGATAATATGACTCACCTATGCATATAAGTTTTCTAAAAAAGATCTATATTTAAACACCTATCTGTAGCATAAAAGAGAAAGGTAAGAACAATGATCCATGCTAAACTGCCCTGAGTGTCCACACTGTCAGTGTTTCTGGCACCCTGACCTGGGAACATGTGCTGACACAGGTGTATGTGTGCACCTTTTGCAGAGAGCCTCTGTGAATATGCCCTCCCCCAGCCCCAGGCAGACTGACACAGGTGTGGGCCAGGCTTTCAGGTGTGTGGCTTGCTTTCTGATTTAAAATTTTCAAACTTGGTAATTAATTATTGTTAAAGCTCTAGATAGAACAAAGTCTAGTTTTTCCTCCACTTATACACTAGTTGCATTCCTTTAAAATTTAGAAGATATTGAACTTGTGCAAAAAGTTTTGTTTATATATTAAAACAGATTCCAAACTTAGATAATTAGACATGAATTTTTCATCTGTATGGATGTCAAGGGGAGCAGAGCATTTGCAAGTCAGGTGGGACATAGGACAATTCTTCCTTGTGCAGAAGAGCTCCACACTTTGCAGAATGTGGAACAGTTCTGCCTTCTGCCCTTGAAATGTCAGGAGTAACCTAACTTCCTCTATCACTGGATTACCAAGACGCCCCACAAAGTTTGAAAAAGTTCATCCAAAGAGCAGCACTATTATAGAACATTTAGGATACAGGGTAATACATGTGATTCTATTTTATTAAAGAGTGTAATTATTGTAGAAACCTACATGATGGCCACCATCGTAGGGAGTGATATCTTGCTACTAGACTGTTGCCCTGTTTAGGGCCAAGACTACATCTACAGTGTTCAGAGAATCCAACACAGTGTCAGGCAGTTAATTGGTGCTCAGTAGTTATCTGTTGAATGAATAAAGACTTAGGGCCATCTACTCTATTTTCAGAAGAACTGATATCACTTTCATCAGTATTATATACCATTTTTATCAAACTTCATTGCTAAGGTGTTTCTATTAAGCTATTATATGCTGAATTGTACACATCTAGAAAATAGTCAATGATATGTGCTTAGTGGAAGCAGGTTTCCTTTGTGTTTTGAATTTTTATTCATATTATTTAAATATACCATGTAAGAAAGGAAAGGGATACTAGCAACATTTATAGACTTTGTGACTTTTTCCTCTTTTAAAAAACATTCTCTTCCATTATAATATGGCTATCAAGAACATCTTGGGTATAGTAATGCAGCAAAAAACAATTAAGACAATCCCTTCTCCCTAGGATGTTATTAGACATTTGGAGAGATGAACTTCATGTCTGAAACCACTAATGCTAATAACCAAGTGACATATGGAATAGAGATGTCATTAAATACACTAAGAGATGAGGGAAGAGATTATAAGTCATCAGGATAGTCAGAAGGGTCATGGAATACTGGGACGTGATCACAACCATGTTAAGTGATGGTCTGAATTTGAATGAATTAGTAAAGAAGACCATATCCCAGGCAAAGGGAGAAAATGTATCAGAGGTTTAGAGGTGGCAGTTAACATGATAGTGTGCAGGGGAGGCATGGGGCAGTGGCCAGGGATGATGGTGCAGAAGGAGGAAGAGTTTGCCTCTTCAGGAACAATGTAAGGAATGTTGGTTGACTGAGTAACGACCAAACTGGAAGGTGATTCAGTTTGGGCCAGAATTGCTTTAGAAGACCTAATGTTCATTGTATGTTACATTAAAAAAAAAAAAATCTCTTCAGAGTTTTGTTTGTTTTGTAATTTACTGATTTTAGTCACTAAAATGAAATGATAATGGTCAAGTTTTTTTATTGAATTCTGAGTAGTCACAAAAGCAAGTATTACTGTATCATTTTCCTATTATATTTTATGATTTTTTTATTGTCTTCAGTTAACTAATGTTAGCCAAGATGAAAACACGTAAAGGAAGGTCGCGTGCCGAGCAAAGCTTGAGTTGTAATCAAGAGTCACAACTCTGCCATCTCAGTCAATTACCTGACTCTGATGAAGTTCAGTTTTCCCATCTTTAAAATGGGCATAATCTCTCACTCATAAACATACACACAGGGCTGTGGGCTAAGTTCAGTAACAAAAGTGAGGTAGCCTATTATGTAGCCCATAGAAGGCACTCAATGGATGTCTTTGTATTTGGTTAAAATAAGGTATTTACCCCAATAAGTGCAGGTACAATTTGTATTCAGGCATGGAACTATTAAAGCTTATAAAAATTACATTTCATCAGGCAAGCAAGTATTTATTATGAGTGACCTTGAACTTATTTTCTTCATCAAGATAACATACCAAGCTCATGGAGTAATGAGGATTAGGAAACTTGATATTGTTTCCATCTTTACTACAGTCCCAAATGGTATATATTATTCCCATTTTCATATGGGCAGGAACTGAAGTACAGGGAGGGTAAATGACTTGGTCAGGATTTCCATTTGTTAGTTGGTGAGAATGGACTTCAACACAGACCCTCCCAATCCAATTGAAATATGTTTCCACCATACCAATGCTGCCTCTAGCCTTTGCAAGGTACCAGGACAACCCTTTCCTTCAAATACCCCTTAAAAATGATTCATACAGTTGTTTGGAAAATACTGGGCAGAATAATGAACACTGCTTGAAAACCAGATTCTCAGTATATAGTACAGTCCTTCCTAGACCTGCCTGTCCAGCGATAAAGAGAAACAGGAAACAGATGCACTGTTCATAGCAACTCCCCTTTATTTTCAAAGCATTTCTCCAAATACTTTTTAGGTCACACCGAGAGCCGTGGGAGCTGGGTGGGAAATTTGACTGTTAGGATTTATTCAACACAGTCTACCTTTTAGTATTGATTGCTACTTTCTGGGATTGTAAACATGCTTGATTTATCATTATCCTTTTCATAGCAAGTTTTTAAATCTAGTTGCCAACCCATTATTAATAGTGTCTTTGGTTCCACTGACACTGATAGTATTCCCTATGAAGATAAGTATTTTGGAGGTTTAGCCAGAACAGGAACAAAGGTCCTGCAAACCTACACATTTGTTGGGTTGCAGAAGTTGCCATTCTGGATCCATATGTAGTATTGCTCTTGGCACATGGCAGAACTTTAGCAAGTTGGAAGTAAAGTTTATAGGAGCAGGCAAATATTCAACATCTGCCAAAGTGAATTATGAAACAAAAATTGTGTTTACAGAAAATGTGCTCTTCAATTACCTATTGTCACACTTGGTATTTCTGAGCCATGTGACAAGCCTAACATCTTGACTTTGACATTGGAACTCACATTCTTCCATGAAATGGAAGTAGGAAGGTGTCCTGTCCCCCTTTGGCATTCACGGACAGGCCATTTTTTATTTTTTTAATTTCTGTAAGGTCAACTCTTGATTTTTTTTTTTTTTAAACTGAATTGCTGTGAGAAAGTGTACAGGCTCATCTGCTGGCTCGGAGTCTCTGCCAAAAGAACCTTTGGAATAACAACAGCAAAATTCATGAGATTCCTGTGAGTTTCACTGTGTTCTTTGAATGCTGGCTTCTTTCAAGATCTATGGGCAGCCACAGGCACAGCTAGAGTCAGACACAGCCAGAATTCACCATCTGCTGCTCCTCTTGGGAGTATGAGAAGAAGATGGTAATTTTTAATATTATTCATTATTCATCACTAGACATTTATTAAGACCCCACAGTCTTCTGCTTTTGGAGCTCATGCTCTAAATTAAAGAGGCATAAGAAACCAAACTGGAACCAGAAGATATGTCTATCTTTTTGAAAAAAAAGAAAAGAAAAGAAAAGAGCTGTCTTTTAAGAAAACAATTTATACTAAGCATTACTTAAAATTTATTTTCTTTCTTAGGAAGTACAATGAGTGGATAATCTATTCAGGTTGAAGAAATGCAAAATATAAATGCAGAGCCCTGAGATTTTGACTAGATTCTTTGGATGAGAACAGATATTTTATTGTGGACCTTTTCTGTGACAAATACCTAGCTCCTTCATCAGTCGAAGTAAAATTGGATAAATAAAATTCCAACTTTGCAAAGGACCTTCAAGGAGCTTAACCATGTGCCCTCTGCAAGAGACTTCTCAGTGACATGCATAGCTTCTGCTTACATGCCTCCATGACGGGAAACTCACTACCCCAAAGGAAATTAACCCACCAGTTTACATCTAGCCAGAGATATCAGATAATAAACAGTATATTTAATACATACCTTTAAATACATAAAGTTCATCCCATTTTCAGATGTCTTTTTCTCATAAAATTTTACCTTTTATTTCATAAAACAATTGTTGAGTTGTTTGGAGAAACTACTAGTTGCCCTCTCAACCCACTTCATTTTCAAGCTGTACACTCCTAGTTGGTGAGAGAGTTACTCATATGTATTAGTTTACGGGAGATGCTGTAACAAAGTACCACAGACTGGATGACTTCAACAACAGACATTTACTCCTCACACTTCCAGAGGCTGGAAATCCAAGATCAAGGTGCTGACAGAAGTGGTTCCTCCTAAGGCCTGTCCCCTTACCTAGTTGGTAGCAACCTTGTCCGTGTGTCCTCACATGTCTTTACTCTGTACATGTCTATGTCCAATCTCCTCCTTTTATAAAGATTCCAAGGTGTATTGGATTAGGGACCCCCTCATGACTTCATTTTAACTTAATCACCTCTTTCAAGGCCTATCTCCAGACACAGTCACATTCTGAGTACAGGGCGTTAGTTCTTCAACATACTGTTTTGAGGGGATACAATTCAGCTCATAGCATCTATCTCTTTTCAGTTGGAACACATAGAAAAGGAGGGAAGATTCAGGCAGGACATTTCCATCCATGTTCTAGACATCTAGATTACCTTTCATAGCCCCAGCATTGTTTGCTGACTGCCAGTGTGTTTGCAATCAATGAGAAATCCAAAGTCTTTAAACAATTTGTTTTAGTCCTGTCTTCCCCATCCTTCCCATAGTTTATTCATTCATTAAGTTATTCACTCACTAAATGTGACCCGAGCACCTGCCTCATGCCAGGCATGGAAATTGGGTATACATCAGAGACCAAGTAGATGCTGTGCCTCCCTCTTTGGGAGCTTAAAATCTCTCAGTGAAGGCTGCCAGTGAGCAAGTATAAAATAAATATATGATTATGTGCTATGAAGTGAATGGACATATAAGTAATATAGGGAGCACCCTGCTTTTGATAGTTATTTTGGTGGAGGGGTGCCAAGGCATAGTACCCTGCCCCACCCATTCCTAGGCAAGATCCTAGAGGTCATTTATTATCTTTAGTGCCCTCTCACCTTTGCTTTACTAACAAATGTGATAAGTATAACCCCTTTGGTTTTATCCAAAACAGGTCAGATCAGTACCACTGTGGTCATAGAGCTAACAATAATATTTATTAGCTGCACATAGCTGAAGATCTAGCCTTCACACATAAAGTAGGCCTCTAATTAGAAATATTAAGATTAAAAGTGCCCACTCCAAATGGTTTGTATCACTAGCTGAGTTTTAAATGTTCCCCTGATTGTGTCACATTTATCACGAAAGGCCTTTCAAGTTGTCTTCTTGATGATTCCTAAAAGGTCAAATCCATTTAAAGCTTTTGACTCGTCATGTGGGGAAATGGAAGTTGTTTTCAGTCTAACCAGAGAGAACACCATTTGCAAAACAGAATGCCTACATTTCACAGTGTCTGGGCTTAAAGGTGATATCCACCAAGTCCTTTGAAATGTCCCCAAGCTATTCACACAGGCCCATTCCAGCCACCTGAAGTGGCATAGGGCCATGGCCACACGTCGCCCAGCTCAGCGCTTTGTGCCTTCTTTCTCCCTTACCTTGGGTGTCCTTGGTTTTAGAGGCCAGATCTACATTCACTGCCCTGATTCAACCTGGTGCCCCACACAGCCAGCCCCCACATTTGTTTTATGACATTGCATCCAATGTTTAAGTAAAAGGTGCTACACACCCACTGAAATGACTGCAGCTGGGGTGGGGGATGTTTAATTAAGTTGAGAACTCTGGGGCTTGGGTAGATTATTCAGCAGCCACTTCAGCCTTGACCATTGCAGGATTACCTACCCAGAGGCTGTATGAGCAGAGAAGTGGAGAAAAATAAATGGTTTTGGAGACAGTCAAACCTGACCTTTAATCACAGCCTGTCACAGTGCATGAGCAGAGAGGAGCTATCTTAAGCATTTGTTTATGTGGATGATGCTTGACATCAGTTTACATGCCAATTTGGTGTATTATATTACATTTCACAATAGGGAGAAGGGAAATTAAATTGCAATAAAATTTATTCATTCATTTATTCGTTCACTTAATATTCTTTGAGCATCTATCACATGCCAGGCATTGTTTTAGTTACTAGAATGACATCGGAGAACAACACCTACAACATCCCTTCTCTTGCAATCTTATACTTTGGTGGGGCTGAGAGACAGACTATGAATATGTAAGTATTTGTTATTCAGAGAGTAAAACACACTTTGAATCAAATACAGCAAGGGAAAGAGGTTAAAGTAACAGAGTAAGGAAATCGTAAGTTGTGGCTAATGTTCAGGGAAGAGCTTGTTGATGGGCAGAGACCTGAAGAAAGAGAAGGGGCTAGTCATGTGCAGTGTCTGGGGAGAGAGGGTTTAGGTAGGAGGAGTTAATGCCAAGACCAGGGCTCAGCTCCTTCAAGGCCAGGCCAGGCCTTCGTCTTCATTGCTGGTGTTTCAAAAAGTCTAATAAAGAATCGGGTTCGTTTTTGCAAGATTTGTCATATTTTGTGGTTGTTACTAAAAGTACATGAGAGAAGAGTTTTGTTTTCTTTTTAATTCTACCAAGTCTATGTTCTTAACTGGATAAAGAATAATCCGTGTGTGTGTGTGTGTGTGTGTGTGTAGAAATGTATACACACAAAAGAAGCTTGTTTTATGAACTAAGGGGAGAAGTTGAAACAGACATCTGTAAATGCTTCAACATAAGAGTGTGGGAGTTAGTGGTATACCTGATATAGACCCCTTTGTAGTTCATTATGCAATCTATTACTAGCAATCAATCCTGCCATTATCTTTATTTTCATCCTCCAAGTAAAGCACAGGGTTTGGGTAAGGGGCCAAAAGACTTTGAAATCTGAATGGGAACTCTACTTCTTTATACATTTCCCCATAGCTACATTTGACTGTCCCTTGGTGGCAGATGATTTAATAAGCAAGCCTCAGGGGAGTTTGCTTCCTAAGGCCAGCCTTATTTTCAGGCATTGTTGGCCAACCCTGAGCGGTTATTGGTCCACTTCTCAGTACTGTGCATTCTGAATTTTTTCCATCACAAAGCAAACACTCTTTGTTTCCACATGTTTAGTTGTGTGTGACCCTGCAAGGCAGTGCATGTCAGGAGCAAAAGGATACAGGTGACCCTGAACTCAGCTCATGTAGTCCCGACAGGGCTGTAGCTGTCCACCTATTTGCCAGTTACCTCCTAGGACACCACAGACTTGTGGTTCAAGAGCTATCACCCAGAAGAAATGAATAAAACCCAAACTAGTCCATGAAATGCCACCAACTTAACTCCAAAGGAAATACAACTCCATTGTATTTAAATGCCTCCATTTCTCCATCTGTGAAATGCAAAAACATTGTGGGCCTTCATGGAATATAAAGGTATATAAATTAATTAGCTCCTTTTTGAAAAAGAAAGCATCAAAGTAAGACCTCATTGTCTTTCTTGGTTAGAGCTTCTTCTTTGTTAACAATCAGCTAGATGAACATGTTCCATGAAAATTAGCCTTGCAGTTGACAAGTGTTTGGAGCATTGAAGATTTCATGGGTCATAGTCAGCATCTGCCTCCTTGTTTTCTAAGGGTTGAACTTATGGCATTTAAAGAAAGTTTGTGGTGATGGCAGACTTCAAAATTAACCTCTAGAATGCACATCTCTTGAATTGTATATTTTAATAAAAATAAGATCTTTTATACTGTCATGTGATTTTTTAGCCTTCGGTTTATAGGAAACAAATAATTGTCCTCCTTTCTATTGTTTCTGTAGATGCCTACAGAAAATCTTGACAGATGCACAATAAAAAGTATATTTTATGGATGTAATATATTGAAAGGGATATTCTCATACCTGTTGCTTTTGGGCTGACCCACAACCCCATAAATCTCATGCTTAAATTTAAATTATTATTTTTAACAATTATTTATTCAACTAGGAATTTCTTATGAGCCAGGCACTACTCTAGATGCTGATAATTCAGAAATGAGAGGCACAGTCTTCCACTTCCTTTAAAGGGTTCACAGTTGAGTGGGGAGAAAGACAAATAATTACCAATTATAAGGCCATGTAACAAGTGCTGCTGGAGCCCAAAAGAAGAGCATTTCACTTCACCTGGGAAAATCAGAGGAAGAAGTGAGCAGTGGGATTGGAATTAAGGCAAAAGAGAAAACAGAACAGCACAGAGCTAATGATGCATTCTGGGGAGGGCAGGCAGTTCCCTATGGCTGAAGAACAGAGAGTTGCATGAGGTTAGAGACGTGGGAAGGGTCTTGTATGACAACCAATGGGGTGGGAACTTTATCCCAAGAGTGACAGACAGCCATTGAATGATCTGGCAACATTATGGAGGACCAGGAGACTAGTGAGACCATCACATTGAGCCAGATGAAGAATGACAAGCACCTTAATTAGACAATGATGGTGGAGATGGGGATGAGAGGACAGACACGAGGAATATTTAAGAGGCAAGAGCAACAGGAATTGCTGGATCGTTGGACATGGGAAATGAGAAAGAAGGAAAGACTTGAATTTCTAACCTGAGTGATGTAGTAAATGGTAGTGTCATTCAGGCAATAAAGGAGAAGGTAGGAACTGAGGTAGGAAAATGGTGAGCTCCGATTGAGACATGTTGAATTTCAGTATCTGAGGAGTGAGATTCAGGTTAAGATGGACAAGAAGATGCAAGGCGGTAACATGGGAAAGGTCTCCTAGAGAGATAGGAGAGATAAAAGCATCAGGTAATAGCTGAAGTCATGGATTTATTCAAAATATCCTAGGCTAGATGATATATGTGAAGTAAAGGATCTGAATATGGAACTCTTGAGTTACTCTTAACATTCCAGGGAGGGACCAAGGAGGAGGAGCTCATAACATGATGAGACCAAGAGCCACAGAGGTAAGAAGGGAGCAGACGAGATGAATGCCACAGGAGCCCAGTAAAGAGCAAGTGTCAAAAGCAGACTTGAGCAATAATGCCAAATGCTGCCAACAGGTGAAGTCAAATGAGGACTGGAAAGTTCCGTAGTGGTCATGACACATTCATTCCCATGGAGCTGGAATGATAGGAAATTGGAGAATGAGTGGCATTAGGAAGGGGAGATGGGAGATGGAAAGGGAAATTTTAAAGAAACTTGGCTGTGAGGAGAAGAAGTTAAATGACTGAACATGGCAGGAAGGTCATGTTGTTTTTTATGGTACCACTGGATCCCTACAGCTGACTCTTCCAGTCTGACTGGCCAACAGCAGCCTGGAGTGCCCCGCCCCCTTTCTCAACATGCAAATCAACAGACTCTCAGGAGTATTGTTTTAAAGGAGAAGGACCAAATTTTTAAAAGTTAGATTTATTGTTATTATTAATTGACATGATATTGTACCTATATATGGGGTACATTGTGATATTTCAATATACATACACAATGTATATTGATGATCATGTGTAGTGATGATCATGTCATTGACATATCCATTGCCTCAAACATTTATCATTTTTTTGCATTGGGAACATTCAAAATCCTCCCTGCTGGCTATTTTGAAGCATTCAATTAATTGTCATCAACCATTGTTCTCCCACTATCCTATAGAATGTTAGAAGTTATTTCTCCTATCCAGCTGCACCCCAGCACCTGTTAACCATACTCTTCCCATCCCTTCCTCTCCCCAGCCTTTCCAGCCTCAGGTCAGTCGCAGCTGGATACCTGTTCTTAGACTTTCTGTCATCTCCAGTTATTCCTAAGTGATAAAAAGAGTTTTAAATTATATTTTACATGTTATGGCTTTGATGCAATCAGTCTTTAGTAGAACTAAAACCCTGCTTTGAAATGGCATCAATGTGAAATAACTTCAGTTAGGAATCTCTCCCTTTAGATGTAGGAAGTGACAGGATGGACATCCCAGCTCTCTACCTTGACAGGCATTTGGGGCCACACAGAAGGGCAGTGGGTTCTAGTCTATCTGCTGCTCCCAGAGAAGAGCTGCAATAAGTCCCTTGCCACTCAGCATTGAGGTTTTCTTCTACATTACGAGTGGGTTTGTCTCAACAACTGACAAGGTCCACTGTCCCCAGGCTCCTGGGTTTTGATCCCATCTCCAGAGCTTCTTTGGTTTTTGCCTTTCCTGTACCTTCCATGCTTTTCCTTTCTTCCCACCCATATAGCTCCTGAACTTTCCAGGTCTGTAATAAACTGCTAAGGAAAGCGACCCATTGACTTCTGACCTGGTTGGAGATTATGTCAGGGAAATAAAAAATCAAACACTGAAAGAGTTGAGACCATTTTCTTCCAGCTGGCTCTCCTTGGCTTTTCGCCCCACTTGTCTGCCAGCTGACGCTCCATCCTGCCTCTCTTAGCCAAAGTGGGACTTTGTTCAAACAGATAACTGAGAGACTGAAAAAATATGAACAGCTTTTGCATAAAGAAGACTAAACTCCTAAAGCTGCTGGGGTAAAGCCACTGACATGCCCAGACTCCCTGCCATGGCTATATTTGCCCATTCGTTTATGTACCTGTAGAGGTGTTCATTCAAAAATGACTTACTGAGGGCCACCAGGTACTGCATTTATGATGTTCGCCTAGCATCCCAGGACCCAAGGAGTAAAATGATGACCAAAATGAATGTGCAATCTACCTCACAAACTCGACAGTCCAGAGAGCTCTGGAGAAAAACATATTGACAAATAATTACACAATATGTGCACTACTGCATATTATGATAAGCACCATTAAGGGAAAGGTAACAATCACAGCAATAAGAAGTTTTAATAGTAGCTTTGGATTTAGATTCAGGAGTCAAGGGAAGGCTTCTTTGGCTGATAGAAGGACAAAGGGAAGAGCAGAGAGAAGGGCCTGGAGTCAGGTGGAATAGCACTGCTAAGAACCTGAGGTGGAGGAGCCCAAGGTGATTGAAGAGAGGGGGCAGAAGAGCACAAGGTGAGGCTGGAGAGGTGGACAGGGCCAGCCACACCCAGCCCAAGAAGCTGGGAAAGCACCAAGCCCTGGAAGCAACAGAAAGAGCTCTGAGAAGAGTGTCCACAAACTGCTGAGATGCCATCTAAGTAAAGGACTGAGACCTGCCACTGGCTAAGCAGAGACTATGGGACACTTTACAGGAGTGTGGCCTGGAAGTCAGCCTGGAGTGGACGGAAGAGGGTGGAGTAGAAGAGCTGAAGGCAGTGTGCAGTCAGGAAGACAAGGTAGACCTTGGAAGGGAATGTGATTTTGTTTATTGTTTGCTTTTAAGATGAGAGGTATTGAATGTTTCCATAAAAGTGGGAAAGATCTCACAGAAGGGGAAAGGTTAAGATGCAAGAGACTGCTGGGAGTGAGGTCTCTGGGAAGGAAGCAGAAATGGGGTCCGGAAAGGGAGGGAAGTGACTTTGTGGATTTGGGTGGCAGAAAGATGGCAGTTGCTATCTGGTGCCCTCTAAGAGGCAAGGTCCTCCCTGAAATTGAGAGGGTGGAGGGTAGGAAGGCCATGGAGTGGAGAAGGGCAGGCGTGCCTGCTGCAGACTGATGGACGCTCCCTTGCTGGGGAGGCCTGTTGGGAGACTGCTTCCCTGAACCTTCTTGTGGGATCTTTACTCCTCACCACCTGCCCTGTGGGCCCTGTCAGCATCCTTAAAAGTGTAGTTCCCTCTCATCCCTGGTTCTCCTTTTCTAGTTTGCAGTTATTTGTTGTTTCAGTTACCCACACTCAACTAGGATCCAAAAGAGTTACATAGAAAATTCCAGAAATGAACAGTTTATGAGTTTTAGACTGCATGCAGTTTTAGGTCACATGTTGAAATCTCACGCCATCTTGCTCTTCCCACTTGGGACTTGCATCATCCCTTTGTTCAGCATATCTAGGCTCTGTGTCCCACCTGCTCTTTGGTCAGTACCCCTCTGTTATCAGCTGGACTTTCACAGAATTTCAGTGCTTACTTTCAAGTAATATGTAAAGTTCAGTATTATCCTGTTTCAGGCATCCACGGTAGTCTTGGAATATATCCCTCAAAGATATGGGGCATAGGAGCTGGGGTTGTGGCTCAGTGATAGAGCACTTGCCTAGCATGTGTGAGGCACTGGGTTTGATCCTCAGTACCACATAAAAATAAATAAATAAAAGTGTAGTGTCCATCTACAACTTAAAAAAAAAAGAAAGAAAAAAGAAATGGAACACTACTTGGTATATAAATGGTGGGGTTTTTTTGCTTTGTAAATTTTGCCCCCTGTGTTTTCTAATGCTAAATTTATCACGTTACAGAATTTCCTACAGATCTGAGTCATCTGACATGGGAGCAATACTTTCTCTTCTGTTACTTTTACTACCTATTTCAAATTAATTTCATGATTCTTCCTTCCTTCCATGCTTCTTCCTTCCATGCCTTTTGAGTTGCTTATACCCTTTGACTTCATCATTTGAAAACACCTTGATTTTCTCTGTGTCTTTTCTGGTATGCTTTATTCTGTTTTGATTTATAACTACCTGTCACAGCTCAGTCTGTCTTAGATTTCATTTTTATAGAACAGGTTATGGAGTTGGAATCTTCCAAGCAAGCCCACTTTGAAAAATATACAAATACTTTGCCTCATGTGTCTCTTGGTGTCCCCTGCCCCTGCCTCCCACAGTCCAGTAGCATTTTGGCAATAACTAAAATGTCTGGTAGATCTTTCCTTCCTTCTCTTCCCACTCCTGCTATTTGCCTGCTATTCACCTGGTCCCTGCTGCTTCCGTCTCTTGGCCTTGGGTCATATTGAGTTTTGCCATGTGTTTGAAGATTGTGCTTTTTCCTTTCCATAGTCGTTCCAGATCCCTGCCACTTTGCCCAATACACCCACAGTTTTTTGTTTGTTTGTTTGTTTTTCCATTGACACTTTGAAGCAGGGGAGCCCTCAGAGATGAGTCATCTTGTTTGGGGCTCATAAGTCCATGCCAAGTATCTCAAGAAATCAAGAACTCGTGTGCTGTGAGCATCTGCCCGTATTAAGCGCTTTCTTAGGCTGTCTTTTACAAATCCTTGTAGTAATCCAGAGGCAGGAAGTGTTTTTCCCATTTTATAGATAGACAAACCAACCCCAGAAAGATTCAGTGAGTTTGGAGAAGTACTTCAGGGGGAAACTAGAAACCATCCTTCTTTCCTGCCCAAAGTTCAAAGTGGCTGATGGTTATCTATGCAATATGTAGACCCTCATGAAGCCAAATGCCTCTTGAGGCAGGAACCTCTGCTCCTCCGTGCTGGCCAATGGCTCTCCTGGCAGGCAGGCGTCTTTAGTGCTGGAGTCCCTACAGAAGGTGCTTCACCACTAGGTGGAGATGGAGAAGCACTGCAAATGGCCACAATGCACAGAGCGGGACCCGGCCAGGAGCCTTCCAGAGCAAGGGCGCGTAGACTTGAAAAATAAATGAGTGAGGCGAAACACATATGGTTAGACATTGTCAAGTGACACTACGGTGACAGGTTGTACGTTCACAGTGTTGTACAGCCACCACTTCCCTCTCATCCCAACATATTTCCACCACTCAAGTAAAACCCTTAACCTTAAGGAGACTCCCCTATTACCCCCCCCTGTGGCCCCTGCCTTCTTTCTATAGATTTGCCTTTTCTGGATATTTCTTATAAGTAAAATCATACAATTTGTAACCTTTTCGTGCTTTTTAAAAAAACTTTAATTATGCTAATAATGTTGTTGAAGTCCATCCACATTGTAACAGGTATCCTAACTGCATTCTTTTATGTGGGTTTGACATCAAGAAGGACGAGGAAGGGAGCTAGCATTTGGTGGACATTTGTGAGCCTTCATGCACTGGTGGACACTGAGTTGTTTCCACCTTCTGGCTATGACCATGTGTGTGCCTGCACTCGTTCGAGTACCTGTTCTCATTTCCTTTGGGTATATACCTAGGAGTTGACTTGTGGGGTCATATGGCAATTCTATGTTACCTTGAGGAACCTCCAAACTATTTCCATAGTGGCTAAACCATTTTTACCTTCTCACTAGCAGTGTATGTGGATTTCAAACTTTTTAAACCTGCACTCACAATAAGAAATACATTTTATCTTGCATTGCCACCCAGCATTCACGTGTGTGCATATATTTATACGATGGAACCTTCATGAAACAGTATTCAACTTTACTGTGTCTGATGCACTCTAGTATATTCCATTTCATTAAAAAGATATCCTGATTTCAACTCAACCAAACTCCCTCCACAGCTCAAAGCAAAATTAAATTTTTAAATGGGATTTGCTATTACACCAGATTACTATTTTAGTTGTATATAATAATGTAACAAAGTGTCTTTCCATTTGGATCATCAATGAATTCAAAATTTTTTGTCAATTGGAAACTGTATGTTTATGTATATACATTTATATTCTTTGAAGGAATTTATCTTGTGAGGTTGCTGTTTTATGTATTATATTCTCAAACAGAAAATGGAGATCATGTTCAAGTATGAGTGATACTGCATGTGTTCAATATGCTTTGAGGCTTGTAATTGGCTGGTGTTCTACAATCTAGCATCAACTTGGGGGGCAAGTCTTGCACCTATGGTTTTTGTTTATTGAATGGTTCAAGTCTTTAAATATCACTTGACTATCTCATAAGAAGAGTGATGCTGCAAAGCATGTGTGGACAATAGAAAAAGTGAGTGATAGAAATGAAAAAAAAAGTAAAATCAAAAAGCTGGAAGGAGAATGGGCAAAGCTTCTCAAAGTTGCAACGGTTATTTGTGACCATCTTCAAACATCCTGTGTAACTGAGCTGTCCGGAAGGAGTGGTGTCTTGGGAGCCGCAGAGCATAGTGGGTAAAGCCCACACTCTGGAGTGGCTCCATGGGTCGGACTGAAGGACTGAGATGGGAAAATGTTACATTTCTCTTCTTACTAACCTCTAACTGACACTGAGTATTTTCTTCAATTACAAATATAGGTGACAAACTTCAGTAATATTAATAGCACTGTGACTTTACTACCAATAGAAGTCACAGGTATTTTCATCACATTATAGGTGCTTTAGGTTTATGGAAATTTTATTTATGCTTTTTGATATTATTTTATTTAAAATTTATTATTAGACCCAATTCTGGATTGTGTTAAAGTGTTATTAAAGAATTGAATGTATGCAATACCACAATTTCATGTTTTTTTAAAAAAAATGATAATTGCATTTCAAAATAGTTC
The DNA here is from genome assembly GCA_020662805.1 of Glaucomys volans. Classification (NCBI taxonomy): domain Eukaryota; kingdom Metazoa; phylum Chordata; class Mammalia; order Rodentia; family Sciuridae; genus Glaucomys; species Glaucomys volans. Next base: position 85,682 of record JAJEJO010004536.1, read on the forward strand.
ATTTTCTTTATAACCTATGGATTTTGTTTTATTTGTATAAACTTATTACTCTGAGAAGGAGCCATAGGCTTCACCAGACTGCCAAAAAGGTTCATGGCACAAAAATAATTAAGAAACTTCTAGAGCTGCTCTTCAATAAAAGAATCACCAACCCCTGGTAGCTATTATGCCCTTGGAATGTATATTCCAATCACTAGCCACTGATGTACATTCCAAGGACATAATAGCTATCAGTGGCTAATACCATAAAAGCTTAGAAGTGCCATAAAAACTGCATCAGATTTCAAATATTTAGTGCAAAAAATTAAATTGGCCACTAATAATTTTGATGTTTATTACATATTGAAATAGTAGTATTTTCAGCATACTGGATTACATAAATTTCAGTTTCTCCTCTGTGAGAGTAGATAGAAGGCCAATGGAGAGAGTATTGCTAATTTGATTCCAGGTTTAGCCTTTGACTTCTCACTATCACAAAGGTCTCCCCTCTTCCAAGATTCCAACACAAGGCCGTATACATGGCCCTTTCTCTGACTCTTCTGTTACTCGTTGTTTTAATGAACACAGTATCAACTAGACACGTGAAGAGTGATATGCAAAGGTAAGGATATAGGAAATCATAGACCAAGTTAGTTTCTAAAAATAATTTAAAAGGATAAGAGAAAGAAAAAATTCCCCTGGGAAGCAAAGAAGGTGGAAAATAAGGCCAGAGGTAGGGTGGAGTATTTCTCCGACTGCAGTTACCACCCATCCTGTATTTATTCAGAGAGACTGGAGTGGCATTTGGATAAGACCCAGGCAAACCACCAGCACATTCCTGGAGTTGGTGAATGGCCACTTACAGAGCAGGCCACCCCTGGCATGTCCCTAAACCCAAAACTGAAAGTCCAGCAAGCTGGTACAATGACCAGGGAGGTACTAGTGTGTTTCTTTAGGATGGAGGGCTGAAGGTGGACCACCCAGCCTCTTATTTTTCCTATTTGTGCACTGAAGAAACCCTGAGCATCTCCAATGCTAGCACCCAGGGAATACAGTCCTTCCAGACAGAATCTCCTTTGAGATCATGAACCAGTGTTACATAGAGGGCAGACAGAATGCACCCTGTGAATGAGAAAGGAATAGGTCGAACACGTAGGTGGAAAACTGATCAGTACCTGGTGGGGCAGGGCCTGGCCTGGTCAGGAGCTGGAGTTTCTGTATGGCTAACACAAGGGTCAGAATCATGACCCTCCAATTCTGTTTCTCAGAGTGACCTCACTGAGCCTGACGATCTGCAAAGCTCATTACTCTCCACCTCACTTCTGAACAGTTGGAACCGCTCTCCCCACCAGCCTGCTGGGCTGCAGCTGTCCCTCATTCAGTTTCTGACAGCCTCGCCCTCCTACACAAAGCCCTGCCTGTCTGGTCAAAGTAGGGTGGTGATTTCCCACCCTTTCTAAAAACATGCCTTGCAGGACTTTCCCCATCCTGCAAAATACTCTCCTCTTCTCAGTTACATTTTCTAATGCGTCTGAACAGGGGCCTGAGGGTGGAGAAGATGACGTATGTGCTTCTGTGTTACACCCAAGCCTTCTAAAAGGCAGGAGCCAGGGGGTCTGCACCAGGCAGCTCCATGAACAGATGGCCATTTGGAAGACTTTGAAGGTGAAGTCAGTGCTGCTTAGCAAGGTAGACACTTCCTTCTAAAGGTTAACTCCAAATGAAGTGATGCTGTCCATATCTTCAATCCCTTAGTTCTGCTGTCGTTAATCTCAATATTAATAACCTGGCTTTTGGCTGTGGTCTCTCCCTGGCCCCCAGGACAGGCCCAGGGTATAGTTGCTATCAGTTTTAAGCTCATCAACCTGCTTTGCTATTGCTTCATTAATTTCACAGTAGATGACTTGGTCATTTTCATATCGATTTATCCCTTTCTAATCCCCAATTATTTTTTGGTCCCATGTCATCTCCTCCTGCCTGTCAGCCAGTGTGTGTGCTTTCACGGATGTTCTTATTTTATCAAAACATTATTGAGAAGGTGACTCTGTTGCCAGAAATTAAATAATGCATGCCAAAAACTTCCATAAAATAATTTATTATCCAGCATTCTGCTTTAGCCAAGCCATGGTTCTTCCCTGTAGTGTGGAAAATCTTAAGACCTGCCCTAAGAAACAGTATGATAGTGAAAAGGAACATTTTTCATTTCATAGAGAAATACTTTGTCTAAAATAGCAGCAGGGTCAAAATAAGAATAAAGGGTTTCCCAATCCCCAGTCCTTCGACTTTTGTTGGTACATCAGGGTAAACATGCAGAAACATTTAAAAGGAAAAAACAGGTAAATATATGTGAAATTTATGTAACGTGCATACAAATAAAATTAATCAAATTTTTAATTTCCCCCAATTTTGTGTTTTTAAAATTACAGATTTTAGTAAATGGTTCCTTTGAGAAAAATTGATCTGTTCCCTGTGACTTAAACCGTAAATGTTTATTTTTGAGCATGAAATTGGGAACACCAGTGGAATAAAAATAGGAATAGTGGCTGTAGCTCTGAAAGGTACTTAATTTTTATCACTATCTTGTAGGCATAGATTATCACCCAGTAACTTTAATGCCACCATGACAATGCTCCTTTTTTGTGTTGTTGGATTAGCACTCAAAAGAACCAACAGTCTCTTGGTTTTCTGTTACATGGTAAATGTTTGGGAAAGGATGATGACAATTGATATAAATATAATTGATTTTTGTCCTGCTGAGCATTACCTATCTGAGTTTTTGGTAAATACTGATATGCAAAGCAACATGTCCTTTTTTGCTTCTTCAGAAAAGACTTAGCATTTATTTTGTTTTAATAGTTGGCTACTATGGTAGCTAGTTACATTGAACTCATTCGCATCTGCATGTAAATAATTGCTCAAGTTGCTGGCAGCATTTGAAAATAGGTTAGTGAAGTTATCAGTGACATCTGCGTTCATGATAAGTAGCAGTGGAAAAAACATATTTTCTCCTTTGTATATATATCCATAAATACAACATTAAAGGGTAGGTATGCAAGAAGTGGTCTGGGTTAAGGGCTTTGGGTTAATTTACTTGATTTCAAGTAAATTTTGAAAAGGTGCTAACCTAATTAGAACCTCTGGCCATGTAGTTTATTCTGGGCCCCAAAAGTTGTCCGGGCACATGTTTAGGTTTCCTTTACTCTACAAACCTTTAGCCTTATTGGCAGGTCCACCTTACCTTGGTAACCAGCACCACACAGATGGCTGCAAGTAGGGATCCCTCTGCAGAAGGCAGAGGGAGAGGTCCCTCTCCCTCTTTCCTCACCTGAATGTGAGCTTCAGGGGACATTTTGTGCTATATATTCTGGGTTCACTGGTCACTACAGATCTGGTACATACATTTGTCACCTGCCTAGGCACTGATTTAATTTTCGTAATGTGTGATAAGCACTAGTTTACAGACAAGGAAACTGAGGCCACAGTTGTTCAACAACTCTGCCACACAGCCCCCATGCAATAAAGGAGGGATCAACTCTAGGATACAGTGTCGCTCCCCTTCTAATTGATAGCCTTTGAATATTTGTTGTTGGAGTCACAATTCGTTTGTCTGGAATGAAGTTTGGGAAGATGTCCCCTCTTTATTTCCCAGGTTGGAAGCCTGTGATAACTGATGCCACAGTTCCAGTTTATTCTATTGATCTTTCAGTACCAGTTACAGAGAGGTTCCCAGTAGGAGAGCCTTTTGGTTTAGATTTGTTCTCTGAGATACATCCTAGCCCAAGGCCTCAATATTAAGTGCTCAGTAAATGTCAGTTCCTGCCCAGGGTGACAGTGGGCATCTGGGAGGAACCTTCCATAGCCAGAGCAGATAGTGGTTTGTTTCCTTTCATTCCCCAACTCCCTGCTCTACTGTGCTGTGTCTTTTCTTGTTGTCTGCTTGTATCCTTCAAGGGCTTCCCCTTGCACTGGGTGATCACTTGATTCCTTTGTCTTGGTGTCCTATAAAACTCCTTTGCAGAGGAGCTGAGTAGGAAAGGAAAAAATGGGTTCTGCTGCAATTTTGTTTTGAATGAAAACCATTTCAGGAAACATGATTTTCCTTGTTTATGTCTAAATCTGTGCAACAAGCTCTGCTTTAATGAAATTCTGTTGCATTCAAAAAAATTTAATGTATTTGTCAATCTGTTGAAAAAAATATTTGCAGTGGATAGCAATGGAGTAAACGTTTTCCAAACTTACAGAATCTATCTTTGTGAAGACTTACGTCTGTGGGTTGGATTTTTTAAGGAAATGGTTATTGCCTTTTATGCTTAGGACATGAACATTGTGTGGCATTTTCTCTCTCTCTCTCTCTCTCTCTCTCTCTCTCTCTCTCTCTCTGATATTTCTTAGAATAGGATAGATCAGCCCAAATTGCTGCTAACACAGGTCAAAAGAGAAGTTTGTTATTTATTTTGACACTTTGTCCTTTAGGTTATCTCTACGCCTCTTCTGCATTCTACTATTTACAGAAAAATGAAATTCTTTCTCTATACCTGTCACTGTTGATCTCAGCTGCTGTCGGTTTAACTCAATCTAGGGAGCACTTCATTTGCTTTGGAACAGTTCTTACAATGCAATGTATAGTGTGGTGATATAATATACTTTTGGAATTTGAAACTGCTGATCATTTGAAACTGCTGATCAAGAACTGATAAAGTTTTTTTTTTTTTCAAACATGAAGTGATTTTCCTTTGTTTCTTCAGGTGTGCTTGTGAAGCCTTTCTCTTCTGTGTAACACATTCTGTGCATGAACGTGCATGTCACTCTGTGACAGTAATTACATGGGGGACCCAAGTGTACCCGTCCACAGAGGAAGGGGGTGGGCTGAAACTCTCACCCAATCAACTCAATTAGATGCTTGAAAATCATTAGGTAATGTCTCTTGAGGTTGGCAAGCATCCAGACTGTTTGCCTTGCTTTATTTGCACATTTAATTTTTGAACACCATGCATTTGAGTCTCAAAAAATTGTCCAAAATGCTAGGAAAGCATAAATGAAATATAAATTAAAATTAGTTGTTTTTCTGTTGCACATTTTCCCCTCACAGGCAGCAAATAACCTAGACAGGCATGGCAAGCCAATCATTCACTCACTCATCATGAGGGGACTGACTGTGTGCTGGAGGGAGAGAGAGATGATTCTAAAAGGAATCAAGGCAGAAGAGGGGCAAATGCCACCGACTGTGAGATTCAATTCAGGTACCCTCTACTGCTCTCACCCACGTGGCCACTCAACCAGCTGAAACATAAGGGACCAGTTGGTCAATCTGTTGCGACACCGTGCCCTCCTGGTTCCTCCTGCACAACTCAAGAGTTCCTGTCAGCCTACTGCGTTAGTCACCTTTCCATTGCTGTGATAAAATGCCTGAAAAATCAAATTAAAGAAGGAAGAATTCATTTTGGCTCACAGCTTCAAAGTTTTCAGTCTATGGTCAGCCAGCACCATTGCTTTGGACCTGAGGAAAGGAAGAACATCATGACCATGGGAACATGGGGCAGAGAAGGATGGTGGGTACAAAGGAGGGGCAGGGACAAAATATGCCCTCCAAAGGCAGCCTCCTAGTGACACCTATGTCCTCCAACCAGGCCCCACCTCCTAAAGTTTCCAAAATCTCCCAGGAGCCCCTTAAACTGTAAGCCTATCAATAGATTAATCCATTGATGAGATCAGAACATCATAATCCACTCACTTCCCCAAAGCCCCACCTCTGAACATCGCTGCCTTGGGGAACAAGCCTTCAGCACATGAGTCTATAGGCAACATTCCAGATCCAAACCATAACACCCTGTGGTGTCTTGACCACAATATAGACGCCCTTCCCTCTGGATTGAATCCTGGGTTAACCAGCCCCACGTCAGGGTGGGCTGAACCTATTACCAGCCCTTGACAACCTGGAGAATAGATTTCAGGCAAGATTTCCATCTGCAGTTGCCTCCCTTCAACTCCAGGTCAGGTGTCCCTGTAGAGACCACACCTGTAGGATAAATCAAGTTAATATGAAAAATAGTGGCATTCTTTCCTAGTTTCTTTTAGGGGACTACAGTCCCCAGAGAGCAATTCCTTACCCAGGCAGAAGCTGGGTAGGAAGATAATGAGTAAGCTGGAAGAGCTGGTAGGACCTGAAGCCCTGGCATCTGTGATAAGGAGGGTAGTAAAGAGGTTGATTCTCATGTTGCTTATGATTTGAAAATAAAAATTATTAATAATGATGATAATAATAATAATAAAGTTAGGATAACTGACTCTAAAAATGGCTAGACCTAAATTTTAACAGCTATATGACTTTGATCTTACTTTATGCCCCTTTAAGCCTCAATTTTCTCATCTGTAAAATAGGCTAGCAAGGTTACATACTTCATAGGTTTGTAATAAGGATTAAAGATGATTTTCAAATATTTATCTGAGCACAATATTAATGTTCAATAAATGTAGATGGTCTCATTAATCATTATCATGTGTCTGAGGCTACTTTCTTTTTTATACTCTTCAAGACCATTTCCTGGGACCTTTGGCTTTTCCTGTACTACTGTTATCTTTCTCTTAGTCCCGATATCTACACCTAATTTCTTGCTTAAAGATTCATTGTGTGGTTTCCCAAGACTTTAAAGGAAGGATCCCTCATTTTGTACAGGTATGAAAGCTGAGATGCCTCTAGGTCATCTTAAATGACAACTGAAATCAAGAAGCAAGCCAGGGACAGATTTGGATTTTATTGTTGTATTTCAGAGTACCTTTGTCCAGGTGCCTGTCTATCTATATTTTTTATAAGCCCCCCAGAGAGAAAGAGAGAGAGAAAGAGGAGACACAAGGATAAATGTTCTATCCCAGCTAGCAGCAGGTGTCGTTCTATTTGATTTGCAGGCCTTTCAGCGAAACAAAAGGCCTCTTCTGTTCTTTTACAATGTATGTTCTCTTTAAAGGTATTCCAATAAGGGAAAAAAATAGCATACACTGGGTAGACTGGAGTTCTAGCAGATACAAACAGGACTCTTGGTTGCTGACTCACTCTTCACAGGGAAAACTACAGGCCGTATGAAACGTTCTTTCCTAAATAGCATTTAAATTTTTATGAAAGTTTCCTTTGAAATATATATGAGTGGCATTCTCAGGAAATGAGTATATTTATAGTACTATTGAAAACTTTTCTAAAAAGTCAGAGAATAAACATTAGAGCATCTCTCTCTGTTTGAGTAACCATATAGAAGAGCAGGTTTTTTGCAGCTGATTTTAAATATCTCCTACCTGCTATCTCCAAATAGTTCCTAAGTAAATGTCTTCTCAGTCATATAAACAGTAAAAATAAATAAATAAATAAATAAATAAATAAATAAATAGTTAGATAAACTAACTTAAAAACAGTTCTGGAGTCATTCAGAGTTCATAATAATAAACAATGAATAAAAATAATTAAATTCAATAATAACCATAAAATGTGATCAGGCGTTTATTACTATGTGCGATGTTCTGTGCTGAGTATTTTTCATACATAATATCATTTACTCTTCCCAACTCCCATAGGAAGTAGGTACAATTATCTCCATTTAATAGGTGAGCTAAGTAAGGGTTAGGGAGGTTAATACTTTGCCTTAGGTCTCATAGCTAGTAAGGGCTGGTGCCAGGTAGGAGCTGGGGCCCTGCCTTGAAAACCTGTCCATCATTCATTCCAAAGCATCCTTTTATTCACTGCCATCTAAGGTTGGAGAGGCCCCAGATCAGTGGACACAGGTATTACATTTGCTTTCAGATGTAATAGTTGTTTTGAAGTAAAACCTTTGGGTCCTATTTTACCTAGAATTCATATATTAAAGTATAGACGTGGAGAGAAAATTAGCTAATCAACTTTAGTTTGCAAATGAGCTAAAAAGAAGTCAGTCTGATGAGAGATTTCATGAGAATAAAGTGCAATGAGTGGAGTTAGGAATCTGAGTGGTAGAGTGCTTGCCTTTAAGTGCAAAGTTTGAAAAGCTCATTATATCGATAAGGTAGGACATTTCAGGACATAGCTCTGAAAGTGCTATTTAGTGTTGAATTTTTTTAATTCTTTGTCTTAAAAATAAAAAGTATATTACACTCTTTCCCTTCCATTTCTCAAATGAACTGTTGTTATCTAGAAGTCCACTTTCTTTGTTGATGGGGGGATACCCAACATTTGTTGTGTTAAATAATGATCACCTTATTTATTAATTCTTTTTGAAAACATTAATCACAAATGTACTGGGGAGGGGGAAGGATCCCATGGCTTATTAGATGGTTGACCAAATCTCACCAGCTCAAATATAGCCTGTCATTATTAAAATACAATGCTGGTATTTAATCTCCTAGTCAAGCTAAATGATAATGTGAAACAAAGCTAACCGATATCAGGACATCTGATATTAAGAATTCATTAAGTAAAATGCCATCATACAGCAAGGAATCTAATGCTTTTGCTTATCTTTTGAATACAAATAAAATGAGCTTTATTGGGCTCAGTGGTTCTTAGAAAAGAAAGGTTAGAGACAAACAGATCTATGGTGGAATCTGCAGCATTCTCTAAACAAGCAGACTAAGCAGCTTGTACTGCCTGTCCCCTTAGGGTGCACACTTTGGGGCTCCATGCCTCTCAAAAAGAATGCATTTCTGGGGGGTGGGGAGAAACAAAATGCAGATTACACTGTGCCCATGAAAGAAAGACAAGAAAGCCCAGGCTGAGGTTTTCAGATCAAGCTTCTGTGCATCAAGGAGGCTGCCGACAGGGTTTTTCAAACGTTGCTGCAACCAGATGCAAGGGTGCAGCTCGCATTGCCGCAGCAGGCTGCAGTTGTGTGTGTTTCAGGGACAGACACAAGGGGTGGCAGCAGCCAGCGCATACCCAGGCTGCTGCCTGGAAGCCTTTCTGCCCAAAGAAGAGCCACAGAAGCTGGGAAATTCCTCCTCCTCCAGCCGAGGCGGAGGCTGAATGGTGGCTCAGGTTGAGGCAGGGGTAGGGGCGGCGCTCCCAGCCCATCCCTCAGCCCCGCGGCTGCTGTGTGGGCAGGGCGGCCTCCTGCATCGTGTCAGGGAGGCCGGCCAGGAAACCCTCCCTCCCCAGAGAAAGCGGATCACAGTTCAGGTGGGGACTTCTCTGGTACCGTACCTGGCTGAGCAGAGCATGTGGGCGGCCGGCAGCAGGCATTTCTGGTTATGGCAGCCCAGAAATGAAAGCAGCAGCGGCCACCGCCTCTGAGGGCTGCAGGGAGATCGCACCCAGCAAATAAGAAGCAAGTCCTGGCCCCGGAGGAGGAGGAGCGGCTGAGCATCTCTCTCCCGCTCCTCCGTGTCCTTTAAATGAGGACTCCCTGCCAAAGCCGGAGGTGGATCTGCAGAGCCTCCCTCTCCGCTCCTGACCCCTCGCTTACATCACTAACCTGTGACAGGCACATCTCCACGCCCGGTACCTGCTCCTCCAGCGGCTCCCAGTCCTAGGAGCCTCTTTGTATGCTGCAGACATGGCCAGCCAGCAGGATTCGGGCTTCTTTGAGATCAGTATCAAATATTTACTGAAATCCTGGAGTAATAGTGAGTAATAGAAAATAACCTTTTTGTTTGTTTGTTTGCTGGATGTTGCGTAAGGCTTGAGAAATCAGATCTCAACTGGACACATATGTTTGTGAGCCAAGGAAGTTTTTTGCTTCCATCTGCTATGAAAATCAAAATGTCAGAGACTGAACTAGCTTTGCTCCAGTGCAAAGACTGCAGTGGGATTACAGTAGATTTTGTTTGCTTAAATTTTCAAGTGAGGTGGCCCTTCAGACTCTGGTGAGCACAGGACCAGGCTTTCCAGGCTGCCTTTCTTGCCTGGGTATTTATTTGATCTGTTCAGTCTTCATCTAAATATTTCTGTGAAGTGCAGTTTGATCAGAGGGGTGTGGCAGGGTTTTGGAGTACTTCGTAATTGTTTTATTAGGGTATTGTCTGAAGAGAGAAAAGTACTTAGTAGTCCAAAACCTATGACTCTCCTTTTTTTATACACAGAGGCATCTGCAGATGTGTTTGATATCTCTCTTATCCATGTGGATGATATTCAGAATACCATTTAATATCTGCATATTTTTAAAAATCCTAATGTTTGTTGTAGTTCAAATAATGTGCTTTTCTGAAATGTAAACAAGTGAAATTCTGACCCTAATCATTCATTAGGTTATCAGAGTATTATGGCTTTTGAAGTTCCATTTCTGACCTACATAAAGATTTTAGCAATATGCTATTTCAAAAAGACAACCTCTAAGCCATCCTGCATCTGGGATCAAATTAAAATGAGGCCTTCAGGTAATCAGTGATGTTTTATATTTTTATGAACACTTTAAAAACAAAGTCTTCTCTATTTCAACAACAGCTTTTGTGCTTGCTTTGGATAAAAGACCAGCAGGTTATTATAGATCCTTAATTGTTTAAAAATTTTTCCAATAAAAAATTTGATATTATGTTATTGGGCATACTAATGAACCTACCTATGCTCAAAGAGGTGGTGACTAATTATCTCCTCCACAAATGACCTGTGGCCAAGATTGTTCTTATGTAAACAAAACCTGGGCCAGAGAACCTGCTGCTGGAATTGTTTTGAAAAAAGAGCCAAAGTACCTCTGCCTGAAGGTATTCAGGAATATGCATCTCTAAATGATATCCATAGAAACCATTTTTTTCCAGGTCATTTTGCACCACTGTATGCACTATGGGGCTTGTCTGAGGCTGCTTCTCTACAAAGTGGGGAAGCCATTTGGGAGCAATACTGTAGCCCAAACAGCATTCCTTTATTCATTATGGCCATAAATCATTTAACTTGGAGTCATTATTTTGTATACTTCACACTTCACACAAGGATGAACCTTCCTTTGTCTATCCACCTTCGGATTAATATGGGCAGCCTATAGAGCAGTTTTCTTACTGGGGGGAAAAAAAACCCTCACTTGTGAGTTTGATATCTGTGTGGTTTCTAATCACCATTTGGTTATTCCAAAGCTAGACTCTTTTCTTCCATCAATTTTTGTCACTACCTTATTAGACAGAAAATGATGTTGTGATGAAACTGAACTCAGTGGGATTTTTTTTTAAAACCCCTCCCCTTGTGTATTTACAAATGACTCTAAACAAAGTATATATTCTCTCCATCCTTCCTAAAGCTACTCTCCCTCTCCCTCCATACACACATCAGTAAATGGTTCAAAGTGTTCTTTTCCACTTTGAGAGTATCTATGTCACAATTTTGAATTCTTCCAATTCATTCAGCAAAGATTTACTCAGCACCTATTCTGTGCCAGGCTGAAGGGCTATAAGAGGTGGATAAGACATTGTCTTCACCTTCTATCTTAATTTCTTTATTTCACAGGAGTGAAGGTGGTGAGTCTTTAGTTCCTTTGGGGGCAGAATGTTTTTCCGTGTGTTCAGGAGTAAGAGGAAATATACTTTGAGCTTGTTACAACACTTACCTGCTTACAACCCAGCATAGTTCTCATTGCTAAGTTGTACATATTTTCAGTAGCAAAGAGAGAAAGGAATTTGTCTGTGTGGAAGACAAAGTAGAAAACAGAAGCCTTAGGGCTCAACCTACTCAGTGTAACCTTGGCCGAGAGGATGCACCACAGGGCAGGCAGCTAATTGCCCCTGCACGTGAATGCCTAGCATCACAGGCTCAAGAGCAAGGATTCTGCCCACATACCTGAATGGAGAATCAGCCCCTAATTATATGGTGGTGCTTATTTACGAAAGTGCAACAATTAAAAAGCAATAAAACAAACTATAACTATGGCTGACTGCTTTGCTAGGCAGTAGTAAGAGGAAAGAGGATTTCACAAACATTTCCAGGTTAACCTTTTCATTAAAAAAAAAATGGCACATTGTGGTAAGAAATGTAATTTTATACGTCTTTGTCTTTTCAAAGAATTAATAAGTCAATTAACAAGTCATTCACTGTCTGGCAAGATGTATTAGCTTTTTATTCAGTGTTCATTTTGACATTCTCCTCTTTCTTGGCATGCCCATTCCATCAGGCTACCCTTTGGTTTGAGGAGCTGGGAATTTAAATGGGCTCATTTGCTTGGTAATGCAATGTGGCACCTTTCCCGTGGAGCCTTTCCTGACCCTCCCTTGGACACCTGTCCTGTTGCTTCTTCCCTAGTCTTATCCAGACCTTCCCCCAGGTGCTCAGTGATGCTCACAGAGCTGCCCCTTGGTACCCAGAGCCACAGCCACCCTATGCCCTTTTCAACTGAACCAGGAATACTCAGTGGATCCTCATGGTTGAGGGATACTCTCCAGCCCCTCTTCTCTGAGTGTCAGTGGCCATCAACCAGACCCTCTTTGGGCTCCTTATCCATCCTCTCTTATCCTGTTTTTCTGCTCCAGGCATCCTTCACCTGCTCATCCTCCTCTGCCTTTTGCTAATTTTCTCCTGTATCCATGCCTATATGTATGTCAGCCCCCTAATCTGGCGCACTGTCATCTAGATCACACAAGTGGCAGGGCCAAACAGGCTTGGCTCTGATCTCTAGCTCTTGCATTTGTGTGGCTTTGGATAGTTAATTAAGCACTCTAATTCCATTTCATCATCAGTAAGATGGAAGCAAAAATAATGGGTACCTCATAGGAGTAAGTGAGGTATTAAAATGTAAAGCTTTTAGTATAATTGTGAATGCTCTATAAATATAAAATAATATTAATGTGTTCTAATGCTCCCCCTCTTCTAAACATACTTAAAATCCGACTGAGACCATTTCTTTCCTTAGACTTGCATCCTCAGTGGATTATTTTATGAGTAGTCGACACTTCCTGCACCCCTGGAGAGAGAAGCTACGTGGATAGTTGCCATACACAGCTGCTTACTCTGGGCTATCTTTTTCCAGATTTACTTTTTAACTTTATCCCTTCTTCCGCCTCAGTTACTATCAGAGTATCCTACCTTTCTCCAAGTGCATGTCTTCCAGTCACATGGGAGTTGGCCTGGGAATTTTCTTGGTGGCAGATACTCATGTTGGCCTTTTCAAGTTCGCTACAGAACAAAAGTTCAGAGTGGGAAGTTCCGAGCTATTTCACAGGAAAGGAGAACTTGCCTTGTATTACTGCACAGAGTCTGTGTGTGGGCTCCCACACCAGTCTGACAGCTCTGAATGGCTTCCTTGTGGCTTTGTCCACCCCACGATGCCCAGAACACTGGGTCCAGTGAACGAAGGTGCGTTCAGAATTTCTTCAACACCTTGCTCTTTTCAGGGCCGTGTACACCCTTCCTGTGACATTTGGCAAATCTTGCTAAACCATTGAGGAAAACTTTTGCATGCCCATGAACTCTTTCAGATATTTAGAATTCCATTCACAAATTACCTGCTATGGGGGAACTGAGTGATCTCTCTGCTGTAGGAAGGGGTTAGTGAGCATGCAAAATGTCTAATGTTGATCTACAAAAACTCCGTATCCATTAAGAGAGTTAGATTCTCCCAGGTGTTTTGTGGTGTTTTAAACTGTGTGTGGTAGTTTACACTGATAAGGGCAGTGTAAATTACACTGATAAGGGCAATGTCCATCTAACATGGAAACTCAGGCTCATATGGGGTTAGCTCTGAAGCCAAAGAAAAATCACTGGGGAGTACAGATGGAAAGATTCTTCCATTGACTGCAAAGCAGTACTTCTTGGGACTTATTCATGTGACAAGTGAACCTCAAGGGCACTATGAGAAAGGCTTAAGAAAAAATTCAGAACTATGCCTTATTTTAACCTTTGTGTGTGTGTGTGGGGGGTGTATACTGCAGATGAAGCCCAAGCCCTCACACGTTTGGCACAGCCTGTACCACTGAGCTGCCTGCCTAGCTTTTGTTCTTCCCTAGAGGACCCAGCATTGTTGCAGGCATTTAGCTGGGAGTTACTGCAGTGTCCTTGTAGCTCAGTAGATGTTTGATGATCTAAGGCTACTGGGGTCACTTTGGCTGGAGTAGTTTATAGCCCTCGTGAGAAACAAATACCCAAATCAGCATCCATGCTCTCTAAGTAGAAAGGGGTCTGTCCCTGGCTTTACAGTCCAGACAAATCAGGAAATTTTGTTTTCATTTAAATGCCCAAACAGTCCTAGAATAACCCTAACTGTCATTCTGTGTCAAGTACTGTGCTTGGTAACTTATATATAGAGCAACCACATAATTATTCATCCAAACTGGGACACTTTTGAGAGTGAAAGTTAAAAATTATGCTGGAATACCAGGTGTCAACTGGGAGTGCCCTGGGCAAAGAGGGCCATACCACCACTCTGTTTATTACCTTTGTTCTTTCTAATAACCTAGGTATTTAGGTATTATATACATTTTACAAATGAGGAGAAACAATGAGACTTGAGAAAGCGATTTGCTCAAAGCCAGGATGCTAGGAAGTGCCATAAACCCTTCCCCCAAGCCAACTGATAATTGCCTTGTTTTTATAATACCCAAAGGACCAAAGGATCCAGAACATTGTTGAGAACTTAGTGCTTTATAGGTATTTTCATTTATACTGGCTGATGCTTCTGCCAGTTCTCAGCCTTCCACCCGCCACCCTCCCTTTCAGTGTGTCTCTGAATGAAACTATCATTCTGGCTCTTTCTTGCTGGAGAACAACATCCCCTTAGCATGGGTTTATTGGAAGGACCCAAATATCTACCAGTCTTCTCCGTCATCATTACAAATACTACATAGGCAGTTCTGCCCCATGTGATCTGTTGGTTAAACACCCTCACAAAATAGATCACCATAAAATGGTACATTGTTTCTATTAGGAGTGCTGAATATTGCTCTCCCCGTTTTAAAAGTGTATATTGACTCCAGGACCAGGGATGTACTTAATGTTAGAGCACTTGCATAGCATGCTCACAGCCCTGGGTTTAATCCCCAGCACTGCAAAAATAAATAAATAAACAACTCGAGTAAATAAAATGCATGTATGATTTTTGCTTCTTTTAGAATGATGATTGCTGAGATTTCTCTCTTCAGGCTTGTAGTTCTGTTTAGGAAACAGTAGCGATTTTCCTAATTTTCATTAGCATTTGGAGCAGGGAGAATCTTTCCAGGGGTATTGGAAATCTACCTGTAATTCAGGTATCTCCTTTTACCTGAGAGCTGCAGCCTGCTCCTCCATAAAACCATCTACAAAACTGGCAGCACAAAATGAATGAACCTCATCGTCTTTCACTTTTGCATGCTGCTTGGTGAATTTGCCAACAAGAATTGAACGAGTCAGAAAGGTAAATACAGTAGGCAAGGAGGACAGATAGCCTGGATAATTTAAATCTGGGAACTGCCCAGAATATTTGAGAAAGTTGGCCAATATTTAGATGTTTCAACTGATATAGCATGCAAATATTCCCTTTATTTAAGACTTCTGTTTCAAAACATTTTAACAGTCATGACTCATTCACTTACTTTTGGGTACAGTTCAAGGAATTGAATAGGTCACATATGTCCTGATCATTATCTTTGTAACTTCTCCATTTTTGTGCTTTATGTGATATTCTGAATGAGCTGGGCTCAGATGTGAGCTTGGACCAATGAGGAATGACATTTTACCATAGATTGACAGGCCCATCAATAAACTTTTGTGCAGATCTGGTGCTGGTACTGAACCTTAAATTCATGTCATGGGGTGATTCACTCAGCACCTTCAAGCACACCACCTCATTTGATGAGTGGGATACTTTGATTAAGAATAAACCAGCTGCTTCTTCAGTGTGCCTGGTTAAGGATGAGAGGATTTAATTCTTCCTAAGTTCAGTCTTTGTGGTATGAGATTCCCTTATGGCATCTTGTAGGTATATTTTGTTTTCAGATCAGATTTACACGAACAAAAAATATTCTTAGTCTACAGTCTTTGCCTGTGAATAGGAATTCTTAAAAATGCAATATAGTTTGGTATTTATCACATAAAATATGCAGAGGTGAGTCCATCCAACTACGATATGCACTAAAATTTTCTGAATTTATGTGCACCCAACATTTCTCTTAACCTTCTTTTCTAAACAATTAAATGTTATAATTTTCCATAATGTGGTGCTTCCTGGAAACCACCCACTGTGAGCACACTACCCCAGTGCAGAAGTTTTATCAAGCAACCACTTTCTGGGAATGTGGATGGCATTTGTGGAACAAGGTAGTACACAGCTTAACCTCATTTTTTTTTTTTGTTTTTGTTTTCTTGCTAGTCTTTCCCACTTGATAGATTCCATTCATCATATTAATATAAATATTGCTAGATTGTAGAACTGTTAGCTAGATGAACAGTAGAATGCTCTTTCTTTCTTTGGACTCAAAAGTTGTCTCTCCCATGTTTGGAGGAGCAATAGGGAATAGCCTTTTCCATACGAACATCTTTACTTACTTTTCAATGCTGGATTCCACTACAAAACTTACCACCTGAGCATTAGTTTTTCTTGGATACTGCAAGCATGTACCCCAGCAAAACCTGGGCACATGCTTTGCTATTCAGTAGTGTCAGAGACGCAAGCCAAATGCTATTCAATACCTGTGTATTGAGCACCAACTGCATACAAGATGCTTTGTTCTGGATACTACATCAAGGCCTTCAGAGCTTCCCCTTCCTTCCTTGTTGAATTTAAAATGAAAGAATGTTATTGCCGAATTTCCCAAGACTTCTAAACCCTATGGAGAGATGTCTGATGATGTTCCAGAGATGGTGTAAGCCCTATAGAATTTTATATGGGAGAATGTGTGATAGATTCTATTGACTTTAACTTCATGGATTTATATTTTCACTACATCAGAGAGCAAGTGGAAGCCTGATGTTTGCAGGCAAAGCTCTGTAAGAACACTTTCAATATTTCTCCTAGCAGAAAGGCTAAAGGAGAAGATATGTAAGCCATTTACATTAGACCCAGTTGGAGGGCTTGACTGGATTTCAGTAGATGAAGCAGCATTCAATTTCAGTTAGACTTCTTTATGTAAGCAACATGAAGAGGAGCTGCCAGGGTTTTTAGATTTTTGCATGTGGGGGCTAGGCAGTGGCTGAGCACTTGCCTCGCATGTGCAAGGCCCTAGGTTCAACCCCCAGTGCCACCAATGAAGTAAATACATTTGAAGATGAGACAAATTTAAAGCCAGTTCCCTAACATTATGAGCGGCTCTCTCACTCTTTAGCATATTGGGGATTAAAGAGAAGGAGTGTGTATGGTAGGGAGCAGAATGTATCACATTTTTCTGTAAGTTAAATTTAATGATCAGATATGTCACCTATGATCCTACCAGTACTTTCTCTTTCACAGAACATACAAGCACAAGCATTTAAATGTTAGTCACCCAGAACTCCAGATGCTAAGCAGTGAAAGTTTATATTCTGCCAGCATATCAGACTCTGTAATGAGTCTGATTTGGTTTAATTCCTTTCTACTGTTTAGTCATTTGATGAGCCGCAGATGGAAACGTAAGCCAGAGCCATAACATTTCGGCTAATACTTTTTATGCTGCTGTAAGAATTTGTTGTCATGTCAATTTAAGGGAGTGAAATCTTTTTTCGAAAAGGCATTCAAATCTACATTAAGTGCTTTTATCAACCCTGATTTGATATACAACTCTGACTGCTTCTGCCGTCCTTAATCAATTGCAAAGTACAAAGTAATTTAGCAGTTCAAGACAGCTTTGAAATTCCAGGATTTCTCAGTTGGTGCCCCAAATATAACATTATGGAAATATACAATTAAATTTCCATTACATTTTTTCCCCCCTAAGCTTGAGAAACCCTAGGCTGAATTCTTTGAGTTTAGCCTTAAACAGGTAAATATGTATTTTGGCAGCCACGGGAAGGAGAGGGTATTAGATTAACTAGGGCAATACTTTAGTAAAATTCCATTTGAATGTTATATTAGTACAGAAGGGATTATGATCCGTCAATAAAATGGTTTGTTGTGTAAGAGTCAAATCAATAAAATGATACAACTGTGCAAATACAAGATTGGGTTTTTCTTCCCTGTTTTCTGTCATTTGTGTGTGTGTGATCTCAGCCACCTCCTCTCACTTCCTCATGAAAAGGGAACAGACCTGACCCTCTCTCTCTTGCTGGTGGATGTGAGGGCTTTGAATAACTCCACCGGAAAAGATGAGGTTTATGTAAACTTCATTTTTGTTGGTTTTCAGTTATTTCTCCTACACCATTAAAGCCAGCTGTATGTTATTGAACTTGAACTTGAATAAAGGCCATGTCTCAGACCTGCTTTCCAAGCTTGGTCAGCTTCTCAAACTACCTTGCTTTTCTGTCACCTGAATAAGAAAAGTTGTCACTCCGCGCAGCCTATCAGGTTCTTTTCATTGTTGTTCCCAGTAAAATGACTGTGTCTAACTCAGTATATTGGAACAGGGTTGTCTCCAAAGGGAAGTGGCAGCATTCTTGGTCTGGAGTCACACATTTTTTTTTTTCCTATGAAGTTGAGGTGTGACCTGTATAGAAACTGCTGGCATTCTGAAAGTTTTAAAATATCTGATCATAGGGCCAAAGGATACTTAATTACCCTCCTAGGTTTTAGTAGAGGTCATGTTTCAGTTTAACTATGTTGAAATTGAAAAGGGCATAACGATGCAAGAGGCTATGAAAAATCTGAAATATTGATTGATTCTGGCATGCACCTTGACTTCAAGCCTATAGTGAAGTAGAAAGCTGTGTAGCAGCATTGAAGAACTTTAAAACTAAACAGTGACTGTAGGTGAATAGATTGCCTGTGAACTTAGCAAATTGTAAGCAGTTAGTTTAATATTCACAAGTAAGAATATCAATTAAAAGACAAATTGCAATGTCTCTTTTTTATAAAATCTACTTTTCAACTTGTAGTTTCTGAAAATCACATTTTTAGTGAATCTTACCCTGGCAATTGAAGCACAACATGGTCTTAGCTACAGGATCATCTCACTATTTTAGCACCCCCAAATTAATCTCCTACTTTTAAATGAGAATTTCAGTTTCTTTAGGGATATGTGAGGGCCACACACAGAGCAAGTGGCCTTCACCTTCCTCATGGCTGGGTTTTGTCCTAGGTCTGTTCTCAGGGTCCCGTCCAGGGTGAGAATGAAGACTACCTGTCCCCATTCCATTTCCTTTGACTGAATACAGCTTCAAAAATAAATAAATAAATAAATAAATAAATAAATAAATAAATAAATAAAATAAGGAAAATTAGAGACACTTCTGTGTCTTTTTTTAAAATTATTTTTTATTTTTACAAACATCATTTTGATTCATTGTACACATATGGGGTACAAATTTTCATTTCTGTGGTTGTACATGATGTACATTCATATCATTCTCATTAATCACACATGTGCATAGGGTAATGATGTCTGTCTCATTCCACCATTTTTTATACCCCCATCTCCACCCCCTCTCATTTCCCTCTATATAATCTAAAGATCCTCCATTCCTCTTGTCTGCCTATTTTTTCATCCATTTCCTAACACACGTGGAGTGTTACTTCTTATGGGAAGACTAATCCAAGTTTATGCCAATTGAGATGTCAATGTTGAAGGTGTCTGAAAACCTAGCCCCATTTTCTTCAGGCAGGGTGAATAAATTAAAGTGCTTGAATTTTGGGAAAGATCAAAATTATGAATGAGATGGAAGATTGTAGCATTTTTTAAACACCCAGGAATCTATTTTATCTTAGCTTCTTTTTCTTTCTCTCATTAATCCATTTTGTCTAGCCATTTCCATCCTTACACCACTTGCTTAGAGGAACAGAGGAGCTGAAATTCAAACCATGTCTTCTGCAATTAGTCAGCTGTTTACCAAAGAAAGAAAAAAGGAAGAGAAGGAGGGAGGGAGGGGAAACAATTGATAGAAGTAAGATTCAAGCCAGGCATGGTGGCGTATGCCTGTAATCCCAGGGACTCCAAAGCTGAGATAGAAGGATCACAAGTTCAAGTCCAGCCCCAGCAATTTAGCAATGCCCTAAGCAACTTAGTGGAACCCTGTGTCAAAATAAAATAAAATAAAATAAAAAGGGCTGGGGATGTAGCTCAGTAGTAAAGCTCCCCTGCTTTAAATCCCCAGTACTAAAAAAACGTTGGGTCCTGAAGATCAGTGATTTGTGTTTCTAAATGCCTGTTGTTGCTAATCGCAATACAGTAACAAGCTGTTCACAGGTTTGTTATTATGGTAAATACATAGAAAATATTTTGCCATCTAGTAATTTGAACTGTGTGTCATTTTAGGATGTTTTTGCTATAAATGATAGAATAATCTCATAAAGGCTGAAAGGATAAAGTTTTAATGAGCTTGCTCAGCCCATAGCCCAAAGATGGGAGGTTCTAGATGTGTTAAGAAGAAAGGCTTGAATTTTAAGAAAGATCAAAATTAGGATTGAAATTGAAGGACCCAGACTATCTGATTTTAGATTTGTTACAATGTGTTCCCGAGGTGACCACATCAGTTCGAAGAGCCTTGCTTTGGTTATGAATCAGGAGGAAGAAGTCCCCCAGCAGACTTCCTCTTGGTCTCTCATTGGAACTGGGTCCTAAGCCCACCCTGAGACCGATCACTGGCAAGGCAGACTGGAATTGCCCAGCTGACTTGGATGAATCATGGTTCTTACCCTGGCACTAGGCTGGGTCCATCTTCTCTGAGACCAGGGACCTCTCCCCACCTCCTTTTGATAAAGCAGATTCCTTTACCAGGAAGAAGAGCAGGCAAGCTATAGTGACACCAGTCAGAACCATGCAGATGACAGCTATTCCGCTCATCACTCCCACCTGCCGTGTTGAACACAGCACCAAGGACAGGACGGGAGCTGATATTTATAGGCCCAGTAATCGCCACAAGTGCTTGATTTCCTGTAGTCTTCACATGGCACAATTTTACACCTGGGAAAGATGAAGAAACCACTTCTAAATGATGTAGCTAGGATTTGAACCTAGCCCCCTGGATAAACAGGAACCTGCACTGACTCTCCTCATTATTTGCAAGGTAGACACGACGTTGGTTAACAGTAGATGAAACTCAAGAACCTCAGGTAGGAATAGAATCACATGGACACGTGCTTCCCGCTAAGTTATTACACTGGTATTTCTCAAAGAGCAGTGGCAAAGCATTTTGTGAGTAGCCAAGACAAAAAGTCTCTATCGCTTTGTAGTTTCAGGAAAGGAAGCATTTCCTGATGTTTTCATTCTTGTGCTTAGTCAAAAAGAAATTGAGTCTTTTAATTGCTTTTTTAAGGAGAAAATTATAAGAGAGGATGTTACTACATCAGAAAATTGAGCTCTTTAAGATTGTCAGTTGGAGGAGACAAAACACAGGAATGTATTAGATTAAATGAAATCTCTTTTACATTCAAATTAACATACAGTATTTATTTGTTTAAAGCCATGACTGTAGTAGATGAAATGCCCTGACTACTTCCCTGAGATATCAAAATGACAAATGTTTTTGTTTTCAGATATTTCCATTTTGCAGAAATATCAGTGTTTTCCAATGAAGTTTGTATTTTAATCTTTTGTTCAGATGTAACTATTAACTTAAAAAAATTTTATCATTCACTAACTTTACCTTCCTTCAACCTCTCTAAGTTAGGTCTTGCAATGATTTAATAATAAGAAATCACTAATATCTATGATGATCTGTGTTTTAGCTGCAGTGCTAAACACTACCTCACGTAAACTTCATCAAATCCTATTGAGACAAATACCATTTTATAGGCAAAAAACAAAAATCAAAAATCTAATAAATGAAGAACAGATTTTGCAGTGGTACACACCTGTAATCCCAGTGGCTTGTGAAGCTGAGGCAGGAGGATTGCAAGTTCAAAGCCAGCCTCAGCAATTTAGCAAGGTTCTAAATAATATAGTGAGACCCTGTATCAAAAAGGGCTAGGGATGTGGTACCATGGTTAAGTGCCCCTGGATTCATACATACTCACACACACACACACACACACACACACACACATATATATATATATATATAGAGAGAGAGAGAGAGAGAGAGAATTTCCCCAAGGGAGTACACCAATAAGTTATAGTGCCCAGATTCAAATCTAATTGTGACTCCATTGCCTCTATTCTTGTTAGCAGCTCAGCAAGGGTCATTCCCACCCCCTTCCCCTCTGCTTATTTCCTTCAGAATACCTGAAAGAGCCAGGTACTCAATTTCTTAGCCTTTGATGCAAGCTTGCACCTGTGATTCAGTTGCTAGGGAAACATCAAGAGTATTTTTTTTTTAACTGAAAATCGGAGAAATGCATCTTTTGCCACTGTGTTTGACTTGCTGCTTCCAGCATTTGGACACAGTTTTTGTAGATAGCAAAAAAATAAAACAAAATTCTAATACTCTCAGACAATTTTAATCTTAATCTGAACATAAGCCAAGTTCCTGACCTTAAGAAGAATGTCAAGTGAAAGAGATCTACTGAAATCAATAATTATAATACAATATGAGCAGTCATCTCTGCCAAGAAATATCAATTGTATGTGTATGAGTGATGATTATTTGTACATTAATATCACTCGTTGGCTTCTCAAACCAGATTTTCCCGTTAACTTCCCTAGGTTGTTGATTTGCATCTCCAAAATGGGGTCTTTTCTCACCAGCCTGGTGAAGCCGTCACTCTTTGCTTTTTCCTCCAGGTCCCTTAGTAGACTCAGCTTCCTCACACATGCTGAATTTCATTATCAGTCAGTTTCAGGCAAGAAACTGGAGTTTCTTTTACCCTTTCTTTGTTGATCATTTAAATCACCCCTGAAACTTATCATGCTTTCCTTCTCCAACAGCATCTCCCATCTGGATCTTTGTCACCATCGCCTCTGTCAAGGCCCACTTCCGGGTCTTGGACTCAAAACTCCTTTCTGCTACCATCATCTTTCCAGATGGCCCAGGCCTTCCCAGAGCTTTGCCTGTTGACCTTCACCCTTGCTTTTGTATTTGTGTGACAGCTTAGTAAGTGGGGATTGCATATCAAATGCTTTTAATGTTGATGGTTTTGCAAATGCACTAAATAATTAAAATGTCATTAGGAACTGGAAGTCATCATCTGAATTAATTCTCTTGAGGATACAGATCCAAACCATTTGTTTTGATAAGTTTAAGCGTTCTGTCAGATGCAGAAAAGGACTTGATCCCTGACCCATCCTCATAATCTAAAACCAATGGTTTCCCTAGAGTATTCATCATGATCATTGGCCAGGGAGGGTATAGAAGCATTATTGTGGCACTAGGGTAAAAAAGGAATAACAGCTACTCTTCTATATTTTTATGCTGGTGTGATTTGAATAACCTGGATTTGACATGGCATGCTACAGAAATTGAGGACAAGCTTGCTAAATTAAGTGGGAGACCAAAGGCTAAGTCTAGTATCTGGCTAGTGTATTAAATGAGCTCAGGCGGAGGCTATTACTACTCTCATGAAGTGCATACACGCCAGGGATGGAAGACCCACTCAACAATTCTCAAGTGTCCCTCGTACACAAAAAAGCAGCCATCAAACTGGCCCTCATGAGCTCATTAAGTATCATATTGTTCTGCCAGACAAGGCTTTTGTTTTAGGGAGTGACTAAGAGACTGTCACTTCTTGGGCCAGGAGGATGAAAATGCTCTTTGGGCTCTGGAAAAAGGATAGAGAGAAATTGTTGATACTGGTCCTAGGACATCCCTCCCCATTTCAGTCTGTGTCTATTGTGCTCTTTTATGGTGAACCATGACTACCAAGCTGATTTTCTTCAGCTCCATGTTTTCATGAAGTTTCTGCTGTCGAGCCACACAAGGAAAAGGAAGGTCAAATGTTCTCTGAATGGTGTTAAATTGGTGCCAAAAGATCTGTCCTTGCCTGGTGCTGCTGGGGTTGGCAAAGTTGCGTGAGCTCAGAACTTGAGTCCAAGCCTCCCATCTTCTCCAGTTCAAGTGGAAATTTAACAGAGTCTGGAAGAGCCAAGAGTATCCCACTTGGGTTATTTGCTTTTTTTTTTTTCCTTGCCGAAAACAGAAGTGAATCACACTCCTCACTGAGCCCTGCTGCAGAGGGAAATGATGCAACAGTGGTCATGTGGCACAAAGAAGAAAGGCCCATTATGCAAACCTAGTTCTCCATTGTCTTCCCATCTACGTTCAACACCCTGTGGGAAGCAACACAAAGTTGTGGGTTTGTTTTTTTCCCCCCTCTTTCATGGTACTGGGTATTGAACTCCGGGCCTTAGGCATGCAAAGCACTCACTCGGCCCCTGAGCTCCATCCTCAGCCGAAGTTGTAGTTCTTAATCTTGGATCTTTCTCTACATGAAGGAGCCAAGATGTTTTGCTTTGTTTCTGTCACTCTTTATTTTTCTGACTTTTGGACCACAAGATTGATTAATTTGTTTTTGTTTTGTTTTGTTTTTTGAGGTACTAAGAATTAAGCCCAGGGGTGCTCTACCACTGAAATATATCTGTAGCCCTTTTTATTTTTTATTTTGACACTGGGTCTTACCAAGTTGCCAAGACTGGCCTCAAACTTCCAATCCTCCTGCCTCAGCCTCCCAAATTGCTGGTCATTGATTTTTATTGTAATACAAAATATGAAAAGAATTAATCCAAGCTTGTTTGACATACCTTTGATTGAATTCTTCATATGATTTGGGACAGTTAGGTACACATGGTTTGTCTCAGCCACATGTGCCCTTAAGCAAGGTACTTAATTAAATCCCAATTCTAAAAAGATACTAATATAAACAGACTACATATGGGGTGTGTGTATACATATATAACATAAATATGTATAAATGTATGATATAGATATCACCAAATGTATTCTATAAATAAATGTCTACCTACCCATAGAGTCATAATAATTAAAAGTTAGTTTGAAGTGTTCAGTATGCTCACTATTATAATTGCTTAGTAAATGGTACCCATTATTGTTAATTTACTAAATCAATGCATGTCTAAGTCTTCCTATGAGTTAATGACACATCACTGAGACACTATGACCAGGAACCAAAGAGGCTCCTAGAGTGTCTTTGTGACATCTTCTTGGCTTGGTGACTTGAACTTGACCAGTTCCTAGAGAGGACATTTTGGTAGAGAGGTTATGTTTCTGGAACCTCAGAGAATAAACCATCTGAAGAGTCCAAGATGGAACACCTTCCTTCTGAATACAGAGCTGGTTCAGTGACTGATGATGTAGCAAGGCATGACTAAATGCTATATATAGTTTCAGCGTTTTCTATGACCTTCACATGAGTTAGACCTGAAGCATGAGCTTTCTGAACCTGGGTCCAACTCCTGTCCCCAGTATGAGTTCAAGTGTCACCTCCAGGGTGAAGCCATCTGTGGTACACCCACTTCCCCTGCTCTTTCCACATACCTCCACTGTAGCAATGGTGACATTGTTGAGCAACTATGCCTTGCCTAAGTCCCTCCTGGGCTAAGAATTAATCATCTTTTCATTTTTATACTCCCTAGTACATTTCAGGGCACATTGACTCTCCTTAGTAATCTGTCAAGTGTTGACTGAGTGAATAGAATTATGTGAATGGGTGTGGGAGGCTTATAGCTAGATTTAACTAACATTTTTCCCATCAAGTGAATCACTACCCAGCAGCAATACCCAATGTTTTGTCTTTGGGGTTCATTCTGTCTTTGACTCCAAGCAGGAACTCAGCATCTAGCTATAAAGTCTCCATCCTTGATAAACTTCACCTGGTTTCTTTGAGTGGCTTCAATAATCTAAATGCCATTATTGTTGCTCACAGGACTTTGGGAAAATGTGTCTCTGAATCTCAAAATGAAGTTAGAGTGAAACAATTTTTTTGATATATGCAATGATCAGCCAACTTGAGAGAATATTACTGAGATTAAATTTTTGTTTGATTTTTAATCAGTTGGCACTGTCATGGATTGCTCTTGGTAAAAATATTAACTTATTCCTACATTTGCCCAAATGTCATTTAAATTACATGGGTTTAATTTAACTTTACTTTTAAACCTTTCAACGTCTTTTGCCAAATTGGAAGGAAACCATGCTCAGTGAAGTCTATCAAGCTAATTGAATTCTTTACTGACTGATCCAGGTCTTTTTCCATGTGGAGGATGCTGCTGTTTCATATTTATTTGGAGAAATTGTTTGCCTTAACTAGGAAAAAAAATAAGTTCCCAGCCCAAAGATTTTATCATAACGATTAAGGTACACGTGCTCAAAGCTTCCACCCAAGTTGGACATGCCTGATAAGCTGTGGGAAATGCCTGAGAGTGAATTGACAGGCCTCCCTTTCCCTTCTTACCCATTATCAATTGCTTACATGTGTTGAGCATGGTGGTAGATCCATATGAATCAGCAGGCCCAGCTCCTGCCCTCTGTGGGCTTCATAAAGACAGCCTGCCTTGATGAGAAGGGAGGTCTTGGGAAGTTGCAGAGAGAACCAAAATGCCTATGAAATAAACATTTTACCTGTTCCAGATGTGCTGGGACCCAGGAATCCCAACCTCAGTCATTCTTCAGAGAATGAAGTGATTCATCATAGTAAGAAGGAGGGAAGAGGTGAAGGAATAGTTCACAAAGGTTGTGATATTTGAACTTGAAGAATCCTACAGAGCACAGGAGAAAGGGCAGAGGGAGAGAGCAATTGCAGGGAGGTAGGAAAGTACCTGAACATTTCAGGGAGGTATGGCTAGATCCCAGGATCTCAAGGAAGAGTGACAATTCAAAGGCAAGCTGAGTCAGATGACCAGGAGCCAGAGGGTCCTGGCTTTTTCTTGACAGTACTGGGCAGCCCAGAGGATTTTAAGCAGGGAACAACATGATCCCATCCCAACTTGACTGGAGTCTTAGCTGAGACTGGAGGTAGGCAGAATCACTGTCAGGATGATTGGGAAGAGGTGACAAGGACTCATAGTCAGGTCTTGGCAGGACAGGTGGATGGAGGGAACAGACCCAAGCCCTTCATTTGGGTAGAGCCATCAGGTCAAGGCATCTCTTCTGGATCCAGCCTGTGCTTTATTTTAAGATGTGACATTTTTTAAAGTATGCTTATGTAGTTCATGCTTTACGACACATGTTCAAGAAAGAATTACTTGAGGGGTAGTAGTTTGAAACTATACTTTGAATTGAAAATATGCTCTTTAAATAGAATATTGTTGGGAGTAAAAGGTGATGGTAGGTTCATCTCTTGGTGATACTCAATTGATTTAATGTCCGTGTTACTCTGAGTAACACAGAGTAACACAGACGTTTGCAGCTGCTGCTCGGGGCCTGTTGCATTCATCTCATGGACACTCTGAGAATACAAAAGATGCTGCTTGCCTTCTCTTTGGTGTCAATGAAATGTGCAATTTAGGTAACCAAATAACCTTGAACTATTTGTTGTTTATTTCTTTGTGTGTGTGGTGCTGGGGATGGAACCCCAGGCCTTGTGCATGCTAGACAAGTGCTTTACCACTGAGCTGCATCGCCAGCCCTTTTTGTTTTGAGACAGGGTCTTGCTAAGTTGCCAAGCTGGCCTCACACTTGGGATCCTCCAGCCTCAATGGCCCATGCCCAGCCTTTGAATCATCATTTAAGTGTCAATAAACCCCCCATAGATGTAGCAGAATCTGCTGGTTTACCTTGGGATCTCAGTGCATCTAAGCTGCCTAATTACTTTTTACATATGAAAACCAGGAAAGTTTAGTATAATGTTCACAACAAGTCAGAGAATCCTGAAGGGTCACAGGGATAGCGCTTCTTAAGACTCAACTTCAAGATGATCTTTGCCAGCTGCTTTTTTTATATTCACAGGGTACATGGTTTGGTTCTCCAGTGACACACAGGCACCTTTCTTTCTGCCCTCTAGCAAAGCAGCGTGCTTCCCAGGACCAGGTGCGCTTGCACAAATTCCTCTAGGAGAAAATATCTGCTCAGGGGAATTTATGGAAGTGTGTGCTCTTGTGTTTTTATGCCAGTTCTAACTACATCCCATGAGGAAGCATGAGCATGTGAGAAAGCTTCTGGACATTGTAATTTCTTTATTTATTGAGATATTCATTCATTCATTCATTCATTCATTCATTCATTCATTCATTCATTTGGTACTGAGGATTTAACCCAAGGGCAGTTTACCACTGAGCCACTTCCCTAACTCTCTTATTTTTGAGACAGTGTCTCACTAAATTGCTTAGGCCTCACTAAGTTGGAAGTTGTAATAACTTTTATGGGCTGCCAGAGCACATAAACACAGTGGTGACTTCAGAATGCCAGAGTGCTCTGGTCACAACTCATAGGTAATGGCATGTGTAGTCATCACATAAGAAGGTAAGGCACAGATGCCACTGACTTGTCATAAAAAAAAAAAAAAAACAATTTTTAAACCTTACGCCCATACTCCTTTGTGCACTCACAGTTCTCTGAATGAATATTGCAAAATACTTATTTATATTAATTTTTAATTACGCATCCTCCATGGATGCTTCTCAGGAAGACATGTCAACATGACACAGCAGCATGTCCATGGTTTCTGAAAAAGCTGCTTGATGAGGATCATTCAAGTAGACAAGCCGTGGCCATGCAGGTGAGGAGAGGTGACAATGTAAACTGCCTGGCAGCAGCAGTGCTCATTCACCTGGGTGCATGTGTAAGGCTTTCCATTCCCCTCTGAATTGGGAACTCAAAATTATTTCATACCAGGATGTAGTTGGATGAGGAAAATAACCATTTCCCTTTTATTTGATTAATGGAGGTTTCGTGGTAGAAGTGGGTTTTTTGAAAGGTCTTTGAAGGAGAATATGGGTTGGCAGGATGGAGGGAAAAGACATGTCAAGCGAGAAGTGTGTAGTTGGGAGTGGAAGCAGCCAAGGAAGGGAGTGGTGAAGTGGCTGGCAAGAGCAGATGGAAGGGAATTCAAGAATGATCTACTGGAATGAGAGGGAAGATCAACCAAAAATCATGGGAAGGTCTACCAGCTTAGCTTTCTGTTCATGAGGTGGGAGCGCACACATGGCGCCTGAGCGTTCAGATGGGCATTAGCTCTGCGAGACCACTAGACTCTGTGTGCACAGTGATCAGGCTACAGTCGTAGTGGGAGTCGAGGCAACAACAGTGCCTATTTTGCTAGTGCAAATTTGTATTAGCCATTTATAATTTTTCAATACAGTTTCACCTGCTTTTCTTCCCACATAGTTGTGATTTTAAAAATTACAGAGGCTGTGGATGCAGTTTAGAAGTAGATGCTTGTTTCAGCACATGTGAGGCCCAGGGTTCAACGCCCAGCACCAAAAAATAAAAATAAATTTTAAAATAATAGATTTCAACAAATACTCATTGAGGACCCACGGTATACAGAACACTGCAGTGGAAAGGCATGGTAAAGTACCACAATGCAGGCTAGTGGAAATTCATGTGACTTATGTAAATGTGCTCTATTCTTAAAATATTTTTTCATATGTTTGGGAGTACATGTGACTGCATGCATATATTAATTTATATATGCACAGCACTGACTTTTTTGTAAAACTTCCATGTTTATCCACAGAAATTCTTTCCCACTTGTCTGAGCTTTGTAAAATAGTAATTGGTCTAGAATAGTGCATCTGATGGAAATATAATGCAAGGCACATATGTAATTCCAAGTTCTTCAGTATCCACATTGAACAGTACTTTATTATTTTTTTAGTTTTATATTTTTATTGATGCATTTTAGTTGGACATATTGATGGGGTTTGTCGTTACATATTCATATAGCACACAATGTAATAGCATAATTTGGCCAATATCACCCCCCAGCATTTCTCCCCTCCTTCCCTTCTCCTATCCCTTGGTCCCTTTCCTCTATTGATCTCCCTTTGATTTTTAAGAGATCCACTCCTGCCTTTGTTTACCTTTTTCCTCCCTAGTCTTTGCATATGAGAAAAAATATATATGACTCTTAACTTTATGAGTTTGCCTTATTTCACTTAACATGATGGTCTCGAGTTCCATCCGTTTTCCTGCAAATGCCATAATTTCATTTTTATTTATGGCTGAATAAAACTCCATTGTGTATATATAGCACATTTTCTTTACCCATTCATTCATTGATGGATACCTAAGCTGGTGCCATAATTTGGTGATATGCTATAAATATATGCATATATCACTATAATCAGATGACTTTCATTCTTCAGGTTAAATACCAAGAAGTGGTACAGCTGGGTCGTATGGTGGTTCTATGCCAAGTCTTTCGAGGAGCCTCCATACTGATTTTCATACTGATTTCCATAGTGGTTGACTAATCTCCAGTCCCATCAACAGTGTGAAAGTGTTCCTTTTTCTCCACATCCTCTGCAGCATTTATTATTATTTATATTATTGATGACTGCTCTTCTGACTGATACAAGATGGAATCTCAGTGTAGTTTTGATTTGCATTTCCGTAATTGCTAATGATGTTGAACATTTTTTACATGTTTTTTTGACCATTTGGATTTCTTCTTTTGAGAAGTGTCTGTTTAGTTCATTTGCCCATTTATTGAGTTATTTGATTTTTTGATGTAAATTTTTTTGAGCTCTTTATGTAGTCTAGATATTAATCCTCTGTCAGAAGAGTAACTAGCAAAGATTTTCTTCCATTCTGTGAGTTCTCCCTTCACATTCCTAATTGTTTCCTTTGCTGTATAGAAGCTTGTGAATTTGATGCTGTCCCATTTATTAACTCTTGGCATTTTTTCCTGAGCTTTAGGAGTCCTATTGAGAAAATCATTGCCTGCTTGTACCTAAAAGCTAGAGTGTTAAACAGTACTTTAAAACATCTTGAATTAATTTTAATAATTTATTTACCAATACAATATACCTAAAATTAGCATTTCAGCATGTAATCAGCATAAAAACTATTAATTAAATATTTTACATTTTTGGGGGGGGAGACGAATTGCCTTCTACTAATTATGCTTAGTAGTAACTCTGACACTGAAGTTGTCATTCTGCCTGCTCGATTTATGAGGCCTCCTTTGAATAAAGCTCTCTAGATGAGCTAAAAAATTATGTAGGCACTACTAAAATGATGCAGATCAATTTCATTTTTTTCATGAATGCATCTGAATTCATCATCTTTGCAGAACAGTCTGGGTCTCAGGCTGCATTACTTTTCTAAGGCCCCATGGCTCGATAGTGGCAGAGACAGCCCTTGAACATGGTCTTATGGCCCATGCCACCATGGCATCTGCATTTTCCTTTATGTAAGTATAGGTGAGCCCCTGATACACTGTTTTGGACATTAGATTCTTATCCAAAGAAGGATCCTTTTTTGATCTGATATTTTTAATTCTCAAAAATATAAGCAACCCAAAATGCAAAATGGAGTTTGGAGAGAAACATGATATGAATTGAGCTATCACAAAGAATCCTTCTGGGGTAGAGCAGGATTGTGGCGATCAGGGTGGAGGAGAAAGAGATTTCCTTGAGTAATAGAAAACTGTGTGGCTCTGTGCTTTCTCCCTGTTCCTTCATTGCATTTATAAAGGCCAAATTTAACTTGACAGAAAAACTACTATGATAAGCCTCAAAAGAGTAGTGCTATTACTATGCACATTTCTGTGTATAAACTTCTCTTTTGCATTTTCTTCCAAATAAAACTAGTAAAGATAGTTTATAAGTTTTGAGTGATAATGTATATAAGACACAGTGGCCCCCTCTTTCACTGTCTAAAGTTTCAGTTCCCCATAGTCAACCACTATCTGAATATATTAATGGAAATTTCCAGAAACAATTTGTAAGTTTTAAATTGCCATTCCAAGTAGTTCGATAAAATCTCTTTCAGTCCTGCTCCATCCCATCTAGAACATGAATCATCCCTTGTTCAGTGTATCCACACTTTATACCCTACCCACCCCATGGCAGTTGCAATGGAAAACCCACATTCACCTAACTTTTATGCAGGATGTTGTTTTAATTGTTCTAGCTCATCGTTAATTACTGTGTTAATTTTAAGATGTGTCTAATTTGTAAATTAAACTTTATCATAGGTATGTATGTATAGGAACAAACATAGCATAGGGTTTATTACTATCCAAGATGTCAGACATCCCCTAGGAGCCTTGGAAAGCGCCCCCTGCAGGGTGTCTCCTGTACTTTGATGAATGGTTCCCTAGGATTTATTGTATCCAGTTCTTAGATGCTGGTGGATTTTATATACCTTCTTAGGGACTGGATAAAAAGGATGTGAGTCAATTTTCTGTGCTCCAGGCATTACACATTTCACCAAAAATCATACTTTAAAGAAAACATTAATTGTTTTAAGTACCAGCAGAGCTTAAGATTTGCAAATCTTGTTTTAAATGATGCTCTTTTAATGTAAATAGTTGTTCACTCTCTTTCTAACTATACCTACCTGGACACTCCAGCAAACCAAGTCATTCAAAACTAAGCTCTCACTGTCAGATCTATTTTATTAAGTATTTAAATACTTTGAATGAAAATCTGTAAATCCTGCAGTTTTTATCCATTATGGTTGATAGGGTGTCATCTTACACATACCCTTTTTTTATTCAAGCAGAAGTGGTTAATTGAGGGATGTCCATAGGGCGTATTCAGGGGTTCCAGGAGGTATACTGTAAACTGCATGGCATCACCTGCCTTTGTTGTTGTCATTCACTGTGTAAGTGCTTTTTAGAATTTATGCATTTATTAAGTGATCATTTTTACATGTTGCCTTTTGATTTTCTGTATCCAATTTGCTGAGGGTTTTAAAACTAAATAAAGAAAGCTTGCTTGAGTTGCATGTGAGAGGCTCAGAGGGAGAACTTGCATTAGTTTGTGTGTATAAAGTACATGGATTTTGTGCCATTGTAACAGAGAAATGAAACCTACAAGGTTGTTTAAAGGTAAGAAACAAATTAAGGACAGCATAAACAAACCCTCGGTATTTTTAGTTTACTTCCTGATTCTTCCTTATGTTTTGATTAGAGGTGAGGTTACCACCAGTTAGATCAGTTTCTTCAAAATCGTAGCAGTTTTAAATGCCCCTGTGCGTTCCTCTGTCTGCAGAGTTTACTGGATTCTCAGGAAAGATTGAGTTAGGAGTGACACATAAAGAACTGGGGGGAGAGGGGGCTATAAACTGATAAGTGGAAATCATCAGAGAAAACCTTTTGGAGAAAGAGCACTTCAAGTATTTCTGGCACTTTAAGTTCTTTCACTTTGGGTTAACTTAGCATCTACTCTGAGTTTCCCCTCCAAGTCTAATTTAAAAGTACCTGGTCACTTACCAGAGTTGATTCTTGGAGGTTTAACGTGGGCCTCCATGTAGATTCAGGTAGTCCGTACCTAGGTATGGCACACCTGGTTGACAGAATACTGCTTTACCAGTGGCTCACCTCCAGAGGCATGCTCCTGGTGCCAAAGCAAACCAGCATTTTCCTGGAGGCGCTCCTGGTAAACACTTTCAGGGTGCGTTTGTTTGCTGTGTGGGTCTTTAGGTAATGACTTGCTTGGCAAATTCTGCATACAACTACAAGGCTGTTTGAAAGCCAGTAGTTACCCGCACAATGACACATTGTCTTTGAAGGGCTCTCTGCCCTTGTCATGGTTTCCAAGGGGCAGAGGCAGGCTGTAGGTGATGTTTGTCCATGTTGTGCTCCATTTGATTCCTTAAGGCAGCCTCAGAGGCCCCTTGGCCCTGAAAGATTTATTAATTCAAGTGAACGAATATACTCTGTGCCATGTTATATCATGGAAAAATAGTGAAAAGATAAAATCCTTTTGGCGCTGACATCTGTTGTTAATTGTCTTATTTCTAATGATAATATTTTAACACTTGTATGTATTGCACGTCTAAGAAGACTAACATGTGATTATACAAATAAAATGTAACAATTGTATTATTTAAGTATGTCATCAACATATCACAGGCTGGTTATGAAATCACAGTTTAGAGAAGCACCTGGTTTAGAAGCACCTGGTTTATAAGACCAATGATGAAAAAATAATGAAAATCATCATCAGCTTACATTTCTTCTCACTTTTGGGTTTTGAATCATATAGGTAGTATTACAGTGTGATCATTTTAAATGTTAACTTTTCCTTCAGCTGGAAAAATTTTCTTGACTTGATATCTAAGTGATTGATATGTTTTGCTTCTCATAATGTAACAGGGTGTATGGACTCTACACTGAGGAGATGGGCAGAATCCAGTAGGTTCCATTTAATGAGAGTAGGTGCATAAGAATAGGGTGGCTAAGCGTGATCTAACTGCTTTCTAAGTAGCTATCTGTTGGCCTGTAGCCCAAAGACAGCCTTCCTGAAGGCAGTGACATAAACACTCAGGAGCTTCCTTGCACCTTCTAAGCCTGTGGTGGTGGAGGCATTGGGTTTGACTTTCATTTGCATTTAATATATTTGCAATCAAGCTATAGGCCACACAAGCAGAAAGGAAATTTTTATGAATATTAGATTAACTGTTAAAGGAAAAAAAAACTTTAAAGTTATTCATTCAGTTAACATTTGAGGGTTATTAATGAAACTATCAATTAAACATGCCAACAATCTCATTTACTTTTAAAATTAAATGCAGCTTGCATTAGTATATTTAAAGTACATGATATTTGTACAGAATTCATAGGGAACAAGTGATCTATGAGAGCTATTGGTATTGTGAGACTTATCGCTTGAAGTATCAAAATATTCCAGTGTAATAATTAGGAATAGAGTTCTTTCTAAACTGTGTTTTACTATTCTTTATACGTGTCTATAATATAAAATGGTCTCATAATTTAGCCATGTCTGAATTAATTCAGAACATCAAGAAATATATATTAATTAGTCAAGATTCTGTAATATGTGGCTATCTTCAGGGTTCTTAAAATGTGCAGACGTCTCTGTTTTTATACTGAAACACTCCTCTGTGAGTATCAAGTCTGCATTTGTTGTTATCTGATTTTACTACAAGTGCTGGCATCAGTTGACAACTGTCTCTTATCCTTATCATCAGTGTGCCTGGCTTTAGGATCCCTCAAGCATCCATAATTTGTTGCTTGTGATCTTACATACTTTGAGGTTTGGGGGGACGAGGTTGTCAGAATTGGGCTAAATGTAGGAGAAAACTGTGTCTAAGTGGTGGTGGGCCAGATAAGGTAGAGGACATCAAAGAAATCACTCTCTGGAAGTCAGCTAGGTTTTAGATGTATGAAATTTCTGCATTTAAAAAATAATTCTTTGAGGGTGACTCTTAAATGCATACAAAGAAAAAGCTCTTAAGTTACCACTGTTTAGATGTTCCAATTCATATTAAAGAAAGTACTAGTATAAATGTTCGTAGCAACACTGGAGTCTGATTTGAACGACTTTGGGCAGTCTTACTTTTATTCCTTTTCATCACTCCTTCTTGGAGTAACCTTTCAAGGTTATAGTGACATGGGCCCAATGAAATACTGCATGGAAAGGGCCGAACATAGTCTGAATCAAGTTCAGTGCCCCACATAGATGAGTTCATTCTTCTACTTTTCTTTTTCTTGTACTTCCTTTAAATGTTGTTTGGTAGTGGGCATCTGTGAAAAGAAAGAAAAAATCAAATGATAAAGACTTTTCCTGTGTCTGTGAGACTGTTTTAAGTAAAGTTCTATTCATTGAACGACATGTGTTGGTCAATAATAGCAAGACTGACCAAGTACACATTTTTAGTTGGTTTTTTACTCCAACTTAGATATAAAAAAGCAGACTGAACTCTTGCTCCTCCAGACACAGACACCTCCATAGGGCCAGGATCCTCTTTGAATTGTTTTGAATCCATTCAGTATAAACAGACTACACATCACCCCACAGCCCGAATGTGTGGGGTGCGGGGGAGCCGTGGGGCATCTGTGCTGGTACTTAGCCTGCCTGAACCATTCTTAGTGTTCATTTTGGTAATTTGGACATTTTTTTTCCGCCTATGAAAGGTTTTGGTTTATCAGTCAATTCTCCTTCCATGCTGCTTTGTAATTCCAACCTTCACTGCTAAAGAAAAACCTTCAATTTTCCCCAATCAAGAATAGATAATTACTTGGGTTTCCTCCTCTTCACAGCTATTAGTGAAGAGCTAGATTTCATTGACCCTTACAGAATTCTTCTGTTGGAAAGAATGCCACTGAAAGATCAATTAGATACACTTTAATTTTGTTTTTAAGTAATTTTGCATTTTCTTTCTCAATCTCGTGGGCCTGCGCCTGTTTTCATTTGAAGATGGCTCATCTAATGTGGGCTACATTTGGCTCCTTCTTAGTGTCTTATTCTTGGTTTTTATTGGCAATTGAGGCTGTGTCTTTTAAACTAATATGACTCTAGATTTGAATCCAATCACTTTTCTTTACAAGTTATGTCAACAGATGTTCCATGCGTCATTTTCCTTAAGGGTGTATGGTTTCTCACTGCCTCTTGGCTTCAAACAGGAATTCTCTGCTGTTGGTTTTGTCTGTAAGAATATAAGCTGTCTAAAGCTGTTTGTGCTTGTGGCCAAGAGCCCCTAGTTCCCCAAGCAGCAGTTTATCACCCACCAAGAGTTATCTTTGCCCTTGCCTTTACATTTCTCTGGGACAGGAACACAGCATCGGCCAGTGAGCTCTGTGGGCTAGCACGTGTATTCGGTATGCATGGACTGTTTATGACAAGCTGTGGGTCGGGCTCATGTTCCTGGAGTGCTTTGAGCAGCTTTACTAATCTGTCAGCATAGTATGTTCTTGTGGATAAATATAGACATACGGGCACTCTGCGACTTGTAGGTCACTGTCTTACTGTGCAGCTAAAAATTGTCCCATTGGTATGAACAGTCTGCCCTGGGCGGAAGACCTGTCTTAGTTTGTCTTCTACTGTAGGTTTTTTGCACCTGACTAAAAATATACCTTGCACCAAAAATATAAGAGCCCTACCTTGTGGCCGAGGAATTTATGGTGGCAGCGAACAACGGGACCATGGAGGCCGTCATTATGCTTTTTTGCTTTGGAACATAGTCTGTGTAGCCGTTCCAGACTGCTAGTTTGGGTTTCTTTTCAGGCTCATGGAGATTACAACAGCTTGTTGGAGACGATCCTGTGTGATCAGCTTGATAAAAGGGCTTGGTAGGTATAAAAGGCTTTTGTGGTATGGAGTGGCGAATCGGTTCTTAAGCACAAAGTGCGGGAGGATTTGTCCAGCTATTTCAATGGATGGGGGGCAGGGGGAGAAGGTGCATCTGCATGTGGAGATTGACTTAGAATGCCATTGCTCAGAGCCGGGGTAGTGCCTTTTCAGTCTTACATTTGGGATTGTAATATAACCGGGGTAAGATTTAGTCCTTCCTGTGTCTGGGGCTACAAACTGCTGTGATGTCATGGAATTTTTCTGTACACTCAACTTTCACTCAAAGATTTGGTATGACTATGCTGGTAAGTTGCTGATCTATAAAGACAACTAGTGTGTATTTGGAAAATAGTTTATACTATCAGATTTACTACTCCAGCAGAGATGGGGTTTATGCTTGGTTTCTTCTAAATATTGATGTAAATATCCTCACTTGGTTGGTTGTAAACATGGCAATCCGCCTAAAGCAGTTTGTCCTTTGCCTTTGGCTTGGCCTCCTTCAGCATTTAAAAACAAAATGTTTTTCCTTTTTGTTGATGAATTAAAGAACAGGACTGTACGTGTTAGCCAGCGCTAAATGGGTCCAAACTGCATGTCCCTGCTTTTCCTTCATCAGAGTACCAGCGGTTACGTTAGCTCAAGTCCACCGTTTTCAGCAATATTGCACCCGTTCCAAAAAGTTAACAGAAGGAAACACCCAGGGTGGAGTTCGTTACATGCATCTTAGATACTGAGTGTCTAAACTTTCTATTTAATGAAGGTAGGAAAAGTTAATTTGTAAGTGGTCAAAGCACAACTTATCCCTCCTCTAATAGAGGAGGGACACTTTGTTTATTAAAGAGGTGGGAGACTGAATTTCGTTTCATGATTCTACTGCACGATTTTTGTGATAGCATTCTAGTTCTAGGAATTAAACCCCTATTGGTCACTATTTTCTCTTTTGGTAGAGTATACTTTAAGGAATGATTCTCTTTTCTCAGTTTTTTTAAATGAGTAATAAATATATACATTAAATCATAAAATTTATGGCTTCAGCTATTCAGAAAAAATGTTGCATCGTGGTAGGACTTGTTGGAAATGCTTATTATTTCTGTTGTGTGATGTCCCTCGCAAGTGTTATTGCCCCTTGTTGCGTTTTCAGCGGAGCAGACCTCTCCCACGGTCTAACCAAATGACTCCGTTTCCACCAGGTGCCTTTCCTCTCCTAATATTTAAACTACTTTTAGAAGGGATCAGTGACAACTAATCTGTTTCAGTGACTTGGTAGATCAACATCTTAGATTATAAACTTCCGGTAGGCATGTAGTCAGTGAATTTTACATAATAATTATGTATCTCCATAACTATTTAAGAATTTAATAAAATCTAAATCTTTTTTATTAAAGCAACTGGCATCTACATAATGAAGCCCATATTAACTTGAAATTTATTAAATAAAACACAAACCAGACCATGAAAGATTTCACTCATTCAGAGAATTCATTGAACACATGTTTATTGAGCTTCCATTTTATGCAAAACACTAGAAGCCCTTTGCATGCCATCAATGTTGGAAATGTTTTTAGTGTTATCATATGTGTTATATAACTGCATGTTTGTCACTTATATTACACATATGCATATGTATATTATTGTATAATTATGTATGTGTTTATGTTTTATACTGGAATGCATATTGCAATGTATGTCATACCTTTGTATAGGTATACAATTGTATAGTATAGGCATATTAAATTAAAAATGGTGTATGTAAAATTAGACTGTTCTTCAAGTCACACCTCACATAATGTAATCCCCCAAAGGATCCGGAAGGGGAATAGTTGCAACTTTGGTTTTCAACTTTTATTTGTCAAATGTAGTGTAGCTTCTAGCCTGGTGCAATGGTGCACACCTGTAATCTCAGCTTTTTGGGAAACTGAGGCAGGAAGATCCCAAATTCAAGGCCAGGCTGGGCAACTTAGTCAGATCTTGTCTTAAAATTTAAAAATAAATAACTTAAAGGAGGGGGCAGAGATGTAGCTCAGAGATAGAGCACTTGTGGGTTCCTTTCCAAGTACCAGAAAATGAGTAAGTAAGTAAGTAAATAAATAAATAAATAAATAAGAGTGTGTGAGTGTGTACGTATGTGTATGCATGTGTGTGTGTTTATTTCAGCAGCTGCAGAAATTGCCTCTATGGCAAGTTCCTACACACCCAGTCTATAAAGTCTTCTGTGTCCCTTTATGTTGGTCCCTGTGTAATATACCCACCAACTCTGCTGCAGAAGCATTTCCTTTGAGATGTGTCACTTGCCCTTGATGTTTGACTTAAATATGGTTCTAATAAAATAGCTCAAGAAGCTAGTTTGTCACTTCTGGAAGGCCCCACACAAGTCTGTGAATGACTGTGATCCCCCAGTCGTTAGAGCCTTTTTGACCATGACACACAGTAGGAAACACATTTTACTCTGAGACCCAGAACATACACCCACACATGTTTGCAGGCACAGAGACTGAAAATCAGAGCTTCCTGAAGCGGGGCTTCTCTCACTATGCAGGATGCTGGCACTCTGTGATATTTTTTACTTATGTTCTCTCTTCTGTTTCATAAAAATCAGATTGCGCATCATGTACTCAATTGGTCCAAAGACTCAGTAATAGGCTACAACCTTGACTTTGACAAATTCTTCTTTAAAGATTCTGTAAGCTGGGCATTTCCAATACAGCATTAGTCACATTCTCAGAATGACATGCTAAGGGGATATTGGTGCTTTGTGTGACAGAGGGTATTGCTTGGTTGCAGAAGTAGCTCTCCTCGTAGTCCTGATATGAACCTTGGGTTGAATATGGGATTTTCAAGCTGGAGACAGCCGATGACCTTCTGCTTCTTCATGCTTCTTTACTCCTTCACGCAACAAATATTTGTTGAGTCCTAAGCCTCAAGTGTAGCTCTGTGCCAGAAGGTGAGGATATGAGAAGAATGAAACAAACTCCTTGCCCTTGTGGCACGTAAGTGCAGTTGTAGAGATGGGTAGAAAACCTGTGTCCTCATGTCAAGAGGCAGGCAGGACTCCGATGGCAGTAAAGGCCATGCAGACTTGAGCAGGGGAAGTTCCAAGGAATGGCTGGCCAGAGCAGCCTCTCATAAAGCTAGAAGGACATGAGCAGGTGAGCCACCACAGAGTTCCCTTTCCCCTGGTATAATTCCCACCACCCTCTCTTCTGCTGTGAAGTCTTCCCAAACTGCATCTATCATCAGTTGTTTCTAGGTTTCAGTGTCATTGTCCCTATCCCAAGGAATCCAGACCCCATGTCCCACAGATTGTCTCTCTTATAGTGGGCTGTGTAGACTTCCCAGTGTGCAGTTCTGTTTCTGTGTGTCTATTAGGGAGTGTCTGTCTCCCCTGTACACTGTGGGCTGTGCTCCCCCAGCAGATAACACAATGCTTGCAGTCAAGTGGGCCCTGAGTAAATATTTGATGACTGAATAAATGAACAAGTGAATGAATGAATGAATGAATGCTCTCCTAAATTCACATGGACTTCTACTGGCTATTCAACCTCACTGTTCCATTCTTTGACCATTCAACCTGCAGCAGCTTGTGACTGACTATATGAAGTTTTAAAAATGTTTTAAACTGTCATTATTATTATTATTATTATTATTATTATTATTATTATTATTTTGGTACCAGGGATTGAACTCAGGGGCACTCAACCACTCATCCACATCCCCAGACCCTTTATTTAGAGACAGGATCTCACTAAGTTGCTTAGCACCTCGCCATTGCTGAGGCTGGCTTTGAACTAGCAATCCTCCTGCCTCAGCCCCCCTAGCTGCTGGGATTACAGGCAGACACCACCACACCCGGCCAAACTCTTTTAAAATCTATCTTTATATAAAGTCTCCACAGAACTTTGCACACAGTGACTTATGCACATTAAGTCCTCAATGAAAATATGCTGTCTAGTGCCCGACCGTACAGTAACACGAATGTGATGAAGGGTGACAGTGTCAGTGATACCTGCCTCACTTGTGCTGTGTGTAGTAAATATAACTCTCCAGGATCCCCTGCTCAGCCCAACGTTCAGCTGGGCTGTAGGATGTAGGACCCAGACCTTCCATTAATTCTTTTTGACCCCTCAAACCCCTGTGATTGGATCTAGGTTACAGCTGGTATCCAATTTTTCTATATAATAATCTATTTTTTTCAAATTGCGGTTCAAAAGTAGCTTTTCTTCATTACTGCTATTATAATATAGATAACTTTTTATAAATGAATCTTGTCTTTTTTTAAATAGTTGCTGTTTTTTGCATCCTGTCCGAGAAATCTCAGCCCAACCTTGAGGTCACAAAGATACGGTCTTATGTTTTCTTCTGAATGCATTATCATTCGCCTTCTCATTTGGGTCTGTGATCTGGCCAATTTTTCAGTAAAAGTTTATATCAGTAAAAACATTCTAAGCTTGTATCCTCAGTGTATATAATGTTATTTATGGATTATATAATTCACTTCTAACAGTAGCAAATGCTAATAAAGT
This sequence comes from Glaucomys volans, assembly GCA_020662805.1. Taxonomy (NCBI): domain Eukaryota; kingdom Metazoa; phylum Chordata; class Mammalia; order Rodentia; family Sciuridae; genus Glaucomys; species Glaucomys volans. The sequence continues at coordinate 127,183 of JAJEJO010004536.1, forward strand.
TTAGTTTTTTAAAAAATTTAGATAAGCATAGACAAACAGAAATTCCAGTGGTTATCTTGTGCACAGACTGGAGTGTAGCTCCCCATTCTGGACACTGTCGTCCTAAACCACCAAACGCTGATAACATAAATGTCAGCGGAAGATCAGTCGAAACAAATATGGCAAGAGTTGACAAAGTGTGAGCAGGACCCTGTGGGCATGTCTGCTAATGGTGGAAGAAACCCTGAGTTACTCTTCTGTCCCCTTACCTGGCTTAGGGAGGTGTGACTTGGTAGGAGTAAAGACAAATGCATCTCTGGTTGCCGAGTTAAAGATAATACCTTTGTTGGTTTGTTTTATTTTTATATTTTTATTGGTGCATTATAATTATACACATCAGTGGGAGTCAAGATGCCGTGTTCATACATGCACATAACATAATTTGATCAATCTCTTTCTCCAGGGCCTTCCTTCTCCTCCCTACCCCTGATCTACTTGCTTGAATCTGTTCATCTCCCTTCTATTATTCTTTTTTAAATTAATGCACTATAATCATACATATAATTATAACGAAGGATTCATCTTGGTAGATTGGTTCATGGACATACATGAACATAGTGTTTTATTATGAAACTTCATTGGAAGTTAGCAAACTTTCTTTTAAAAGTTGACAGTGAGATCCTGTCTCAAACACAAGAGAAAAATAGTCTATCCAACAGTTGTCAAAATTCAGTCATATTTGGTTTATTCATACCTTTTTTTCTCTCTGTTGAAGTATTTTGGATCAAATGTAAACATCACTTCATTGAATCCCCTGTAATCAGTATGCATTCTAGAAAATATATTTTCTTACCTACCCACAATGCTATGATCACAGCTAGCAAAGTGGGTCGTAATGCATTGGCATCATCAAACATCCTGTACACATTCAAACTTTTTTATTCTCATAAAATATGTCTTCTAACAACTGGTTTGCTTGAACCAGGAGTCACACAAGGCCCACACATCACATTCGAGTGTGGTCTCCTGAGCTTCCTTTAATCATCCTCTCCCTTTTTATCTTTTCCATTGATATATAGAAATCAGTGCCATTCTCTTATAGAATGAACTTAATTCTGGACTCTCTTGCTTCCTTGTGGTGACGATCAACTTGTTCCTGGATCCCCATGGATTCTTATGAGTGGATGTCAGCTCTAATGTTTAGAAAGTTTGATGAAGGTGGACACAGGGTACAATATGTAGACCCCTCCCTTCCCTAATGCCAGAGTCATTCCCATTCTGTTCCTGGGAGACCGAAAGCCTTACTGTCCTTCCCAGGTGTACATGCCTACAGTTTTCAGTGTTCGAGCACAAGCACTCCACCGATATCCTGCCACCAGGTGGGAGTTTGAGAAAGCTTCCTTTGCCAGTAATCTAAGACAACTTCTTAAATATCATCATAACATCATGTCAGGAAACAAGTCTTGCATGTTTTCTTTGTGGGGCAAAGTTGATGAGAGAGAATTTCACATCCATTTGTGTGAGATGTAGGATCTTTTTTCTGTTCCAGCAGGCACCTTCCAGGTCCCCACATTCCTTTTTCTTCTCATGGTGGGTGCAGCCATCTTTTAGTTTATGTTGTCCCTCCAACACCCCCCTTTTTATACCATCTTACACGGCAACACCAGATCATCATTCTTTCTAGAAACCCTCTGGTTCTCGTTATCCTCCAAATAAAGTCCACACTCACTGGCTTACCATCAAAACCTTCATTCTAAGAAGAAATAAAAACCTACATTTCTTAGGACTTACGACCTTAAGTTTTTTGCATACCTCCTTGTGTTGTTATTTCATCCACACTGCTACTGTATTGTGGTTGGCTGAGTTCGCGTCAATTAATATGAAGTAAGCACAGTTATCCAGTTAATTGTGCCAGGTGCTGTACCAAGTGGTTGGGATGAAGGTGGGACATAGTCCTGCTCATAAGGACATCCCAGTTCCTTGGTGAAAACAGTCTGAGCATATATGCTAAGATGGAGAGGGTGGTGAGAAGGTGGTCGGAGGAAGGAGTGGGACAGACCTAACAGATGCCACCAGGTACCTGCTCTTCCCTCTGTCTCGGCTGCCCCTTTCTCATCTCCATTCAACGGCATCTACCTGTCCTTGAAGACCTGGGTCAGTTGCTACCTGTTCCACAGTGTCTGTCTATTCACTGGCCAGAACAGAGAGAGCCTAACCGCAGGGATTGTGAAATGCAGGTGCACCATACCTGATATGTTTTTAAAAATGTTCAATGTTAAAATGAGTCAACTTTATAGCCAGGAATAGATACAGCCTGCAGTTGAGGGGTGTTTCTAGTCTTAAAAAGTAAATAGAACCAGAGAGGAAGTGGAGGTAGAACTGAAAAAGTTGAAATATTTGTAAGGCTTTTCTCCTTGGAGAGGATAAGTGTCAGAACCTCACCAATGCACATTAATTCAAGGGAAGGTGTTCGTTACTAAGTGGTAAAACTATGGAAGTTTAGAGAAAGCGATACATTTTCAATGCCTGTTTCTATATAGTAATGGAGTATTAGAGCTAAAGAGCATAATGTGGCCCAGTCTCCATAAGAATACGAGACAAGTATGGCATAAAGAATCCCAAGAAGAATAACAGGTAAGGACCCTGAAGCATGTTTGGCTGCTAGTTCAATGCTCTTTTTCATTAATTCATTATTGAACAAAGCATATCAGTTTTGTTATAGGCAAATGAAATTGAAAATAATTATATTAACTGGATTAAAGCTTCTCCTTTGCTTTCCTATTTGTTTACATCTGGTGTCAGTGTGAGAGCATAGGCATTGCCAGGAGCTGGTTAGAGATGCACACTCTCCAGGCCCACCCAAGCCCTGATCCTGAACCAGGGACCCCCTTCCAGGCAAGTCCAGTGTGCTGAGTGCCAGCGAGTCTCATTGGAAGTTAGCAAACTTTCTTTTAAAAGTTGACATCCAAGAATTCAAGGCCTTTTCCAGTAATATTCATGAATTCTGAATTCATGGAGTCCTCAAGTTAATGAGATTTAGCTGCATAAAATAAGCAAGTAGAGCAAGAAAATATAAAGAAGAAAATGGGAGACAAATAGGGGAGGAGGGCCCGTGAGGGACACATGAATGAGAGCAGCTTGTCAATTCTCTTGAGGAGGAAAAAGGAAGTTGAAATTCAGGATTATCCTGCCTCTAGCTGGTTATCCGATCTCCTTTTCGTGAGAAAGGACCTTGAAATGTCAATGTAACCTCATCTTCCTTTGCTTACAGATCTTGGCAGACATTCTTGGAGGCTCTGATGACAGTACCTACTTTGAAAATCGGGGGAAAGTCCATGTAATTGCATCTTAGCAGATGACAGACACTTAGAAAAGAAATCATTGAAGTGTTACTGTCATTTCTCTAAGATAAAATACTGGAAGGCAGAGGAAGGGAGAAAAGAAAACAGGGCAGAGGCTTGATGCTAACTTGGTCTTTATTGAGCTGCTTAATTCTCTTCAGTTCTTGGGGAGACCAAAAACAACAGTGGTTTTGAGAGAGATGAAAGTAAACAAGAACTGGGCCTTCCAGTGCACCTGCCTCTGGCGAGGACAGCAGGCACACACAGGTTCTCTCTCCAGAGTACCTAGGAAAGAACTGGGTGGGGCCTTTCTAAGGTATGCTGTCAATCAGATTCCAGGTGCTTTTCTGAATCCTCAATGTTTGTACAGTAGTCTTTACCAAAGCCCCTGGAGTTGCTAAAATGTGTCTTTTTCTTTTTCTTTTTGTTTCTTTGTTTGGTAGTACTGGAGTACTGGGGGCTAAACCCAGGGCCATCATGCCACTGAGCTATACCCTCTTTTATTTTGAGACAGGGTCTCACTAAGTTGGAGGCACTGGCCTTGAACTTGCAATCTTCCTGCCTCAACCTCCCAGTTGCTGGGTTTACAAGCAGGCACCACCATACCTGGCTAAAAGGTGCATTTTATTTTATTTTTAAAAATTTATTACTTTTTTAAAGGTGCATTTTAAAAGGTCAGACAGCTTGGTAGGAAGGAGCTCCATGGCCTAAAGATACACTAGTCTTTCTAGAAAAATCTCCAGTGGTGCTGGAGATGGAAACCAGGGCCTCATGCATGCTATGCAAGCATTCTTCCACTGAGCTACACTCCCCACCTGCCACACTTATTTTATCATTCTCTGAAGTTGCAAAAGTAGCTTATGCCAGAGTAAATCCTGAGGGCAAAGAGACTTATTTTATTCAATCTTCATCATAAGCAGCTGATGGGGAAAAATCAAGGTGAAAATCTTGCCTGATGCCTCTACACCAGTGAATGATGAATGGATAAAGAAAATGTGGTATATGCATACAGTGGAATATTTTTCAGCCTTTAAAAGGAAGGAAATTCTGCAATTTGCAGCAACATGAGTGAACCCTGAAGACATTATACTCAGAGAAATAAACCAGTCACCAAAGGATAAATATTGCATGATTCCACTTATAAGCTACCTAAACCAGGCAAATCATAGAACTCAAGAATAGAATGGTGCTTGACAGTGCTGGGAATGAACGCAGGGAGTTCTACCACTGAGCTACATCCTCAACCCTTTTTATTTTGAAACAGGGAGAGAGAAAATGGACAGTTGCTTATCAGTGGTTATAAAGTTGTTAGTTAAGCAAGAGAATAAGCTCTGATAATCTACTGTACAATATTGTGCCTGGAGTCAATAATCATGGATTTTATACCTAAAATGAGCAGATCTCATATTAAGTGATCTTATCATAACAAAATAAGGATTGTTTTAAATACATAAAAAAAGATTTGGGTAATGTGGAATGCACAAGATACATTGTCATGCAGACATAGGCTGGACCCTCAGTTGACTGCCTTGTCAACTTGGGAAAAGTCATAACCTCTCTCTGAACCTGCATGACCTCACCTTTAAAAAAGCAGATTATTAGGATGTATCAAATTAGGATCTTACTAAAGATGCCAGTTTTTCTTGAGATGTCTTTGGACCCCAAAATTACACAATTTGAGATCCGCAGGAGAACTAGATAGTGTAAGAGAGAAAGGAGGAATGTATTTAATCCATAAAAATGGAGTTACATTTCACATTATCAGAATTTTGTGGAAATTCATTAAAGCAGAACTTGATGTGCTTTTGGATGTATTTTTCTAATAACAAAAAAATTATTTCTGACTATTTTTTTTTTTACCTGATACTATTCTTTCCTTGGCCTACTTTGAATTATAGAAAATTATTTACAAGTCATCTGTCACTTTGTTAAGCAACCTTTTTCGGATGCTCAAACTAATTGTGTCTTTTTATCCCAACATTTTCCATTTCTTAATATGACTCTTTAGAGGAACATAACTCTTCCAATCATATGTGGTGGCTTTTCTTTTTACCGTAATTGACTTCACATGACTTTGTAGGTTTCTGGTCATTTTGAGTATTTGCAGTACCTTTTAACATGCCATTTCTTAAGCACCCTCATAAATACATTAGTGGACGATTTATTATTGTTGTATACAGAGTGTGACATGTTCTCACGGTAGCTGCGTCATCCTTGGTTTGTTATGTTTTATGAAATGTTCCTGTAATGCCAGTAAATAAAATAAGTCTTACAGGAAAAGAGGGATTTTGGGGGGAAAGAGTGGTTCCAAGGAAAGATCCCAGTTCTTAATCACTAACAGGGTTCACCATCAGCACCTGCAAAATGAACAAGGTACTGAGAAATGGCAGAAAGAAGAGTTTATATCCAACTGTGAGCAAAGAAATCTCATAAATTTACTTCTTTGTTGAAAGGCAATTTTACTTTGTTCTCTGGAAAGAAAATTTGCTTAATCAGACCACCATTTCTGGGAAGAAGACCTACCACATACCATGTTGGGGGCATTTTTAAAAATTAAAAAAAAAAAAAAAAAAAACGGAAACCAGAAACCAACTTCTATTCCAAATGTTCAGGGTCAGATTCCAGTATGGGAGCATCAGAGACAGCACTGGGTATTTTGAACAATCAGGTGTGTGCTTGTTTGTCTTTGCAAACTGGTGAAAACCAGGTGAAAGTCCCTCTTTTCTAAGGCACATACTTGGTGAAGGGAGAAGTAGAGGCCTTGTGTCTTGGGCATTTTTTAGTTTCTTTTTTTTTGTGGTGCTGGGGATTGAACCCAGGGTCTTGTGCTGGGTTCAATCCCCAGCCCCCTGTTGGGCATTTTGATTTATGCCCCAAATGGGCTAGCTGAGATTCGCATCTCCACCCATGCTGGTACACAGATCAGGGTCAGGCCAAAGGGGTGGGTCAGAAGAGCAGGTCCTGCACTAGCCCAGTGGTCTGGATTGTCTTCTTTGAGCCCAAGAATACTTTGAGCTTCCATTCCCCTTGCGGCAACCCCAGATCATAGCATCTGAAAGCCCTTGGGCAGGTACAGAAGATCAGGCTCCTCTAGCCACTTACTCTGTTTAAAACAATTTCTCTTTTAGAACTTTCTGCAGTCTGACATAGTGTGTGTGTGTGTGTGTGTGTGTGTGCGCGTGCATACACAGGAAACAGCTGATCCCTACCCTGCCTCTGGACAGTGTAACCATTAGCTCTGTTAGCCCCCATTTTTCCAGCACCTAGAAGAGTGCCTGATACCTCAGTACCCACTAAGTAAATAGTGTGTGAAATGAGTGAGTGAAAAAACAATAACCTCTAGTGAGAAATGGAACCACTTTTCTGAAAATCTAACCAAGAAAATCTGTTGCTTTCCTGTCATATCCACTGCCACCATTAGCCTCTGGGACTCTTATAGGAGGATGCTCAGGGTGACATTTCCTTTCTGTCCAGCATCATATTGAAAATGTAGCTGAACTACACATTGTGGAGAGGAGTTTGTATTGGTGCTGAGGTTGGAAGGTTGGACATTCCTGGAAATGTGGGTAACTAAGGAATATTGTACTGGGGACCTGAGAGCAGGCATCCTGCAAATGAAGCTATTGATCAGTGAAATTGGGGGGGGGTGTCAGATTCAGAGGCATCATCTGTGGCCAGAAATAGATCTAATAAACAGGAAAGGAATGGGGCCTAATACAGACTTGGAATAGATAAAGGAGTGGTCCCTGCTTGATAGACAATGTGGAGACTGGTGAAAGAGGGAAAACATCCGAAATAATTCAGAAAAAGGCAAACAGGAACAGAATTTGGAGTAAAAATAATAAATGAACATTTAAAAAGAAGAACATTAACAAAACCCATGGAAGACAAAAGAATGCAATGAAGAAAAAGTAGACCGTGTTTAATCCAAGATGAACACATAAATAAGAAAATAGAGAAAGGAAATTTCAAAAAGAGGTCCATAATTAGAGACCTTATTATTATATGAAAATTATCTTTCCTTTCCACCCACCTCAGCCTCGTCCCGAGAACACTGCCCAGGAACATTAATTTCCAGGCAGCTTGAGCTGTTTGGTGGAAATAGAAAAATGGAATGAAGAAGGAAAGAGAATGAAATGAGATGGAGTCGAAGCTAAAAATCCATCACATGGATCCTTCTGAGCCATACACTTAAATATGGCTAAGATGATGGATTTTGTTATGTGTACTTTCACGCAGTTAAACAGAAATAAAATAGATTTTAAAAAGTCATCATGTGCAATAAATTTAAGTGGGAGAGGTTTTTAAAAGAACAAAGTAAAAATTGTTCCTTCAACAAATTTTTGGGAGGAGAAGGTGTGATACAGGTAACCTGCCAGGACACTTTCACTGTGAGGGACCCATATTTCAAGACAGCCCATGGTAGAGAAAACTGACCCTATCCCCTTGGAACAGCGGGTTGCTATGGAAGCGAAAGACCCAAGAATGACAGGGCCTAGCCCCAGCCAGGTGGAGGAGTGAACATTGACCAGGACCCTGAAGCCTGGGAGGATTTCCTTGCCAAGCTGGGTTGAAAGGAAGGAGAGCATCCCAGGTAGAGAGGCGTAGATTCCAACAGTCACGGCCTGCATTTGCAAAGCTCAAAAGTGGAACTGGGGTGTGGCTGTTCCTGTGTTCACGCTTTATTTTATTTTGGTTTGTTTTTTTCAAACAAAAATAAATTTTAGTTAAAATTCAGACCTAGGAAGAAAGGGGTTGAATTCTTGAGAACTGGACTCCAGGGGGCAGCCCATTTATACCTTTTGTACTTTTATCTTTCCCCCACCCTGGCTTTACCTGTCTGTCCAGGGACTCAGAGTCATCATCCGTCATGAGTATTAATCATGGCAGTGTGCCTGATGGAGCGAGCAGCCATCCACACCTGGGGGGCCTTCAGGTTCAGGCAACTTCCTTTTTAGGTTCTGGTGCCTTTCTGGGTTATGACATTTCCTTTTCATCTTTTCCTTCTTGGGTTGCTTGAGTTTCTACCTTCCCTTGTAGTTTTGTTTCCAGACTATTGTGACCTTAGAAACAAGACAAGCGATGGTAACTAGAGGTGCTGACGGAGGGCCTAATGATTTTGTTTTTCTAATGGTAATGGGTAGATTAGGTGGACTTTGTGGCTCAGTTTTGATGATTAGGAAACGTGAATTTCCTAGTTCTCAAATACATTGCCACCAAATAACTAAGTTATTGACAGGTGCTGTGTTATGTTTACTTTTGAAAATTATGCCGACTAAAGGTAGGATTTATTAGGAATTAATTCTGAAGAGATAAAGAGGGATTACTGAAACTTGGGAGTGGATCCAGTTCAAGGACACTCACCCCATCAAACTTTCACTGAGTCTCCATCTGTCCAAGCTGATCTGTGTGGGATTCAGAGGGATGGATGCCGTCATTGTGATTCTGCTGTGCCTGGCTTGGGACAGAGATGCACTGGGATAGTTCCAGCTCCCTTGGGCTGCGCACACAGACTTTTGTACTCTCAAAGACATCTGCCTTTGAAATACCGGTGGATAATGTTTTTTGTGATAGCAATGATTTGGTACTTTGGCCTTTTATATGGAAGATTTATCTGAGAGGTATTCTGGTGTCTGACTTTCAGCTATCTGGTTCAAAATACAGCTTTGTAGGAGGACCGCCAGAGGTCATTGTCATGAAAATCCTCACTATAGTTATGACTTTTTGTCCCAGGAGTCTTGTAATTATGGATCTGGTCTCCCAATTGTATTTTATATCAACTCAATTATTGCTGCCATCTAGAAGTGGTTTCAACTCTGAAAAACCAAAAGTAATAAGAAGTTGCACTCCAAATAGACATTTTAGGTTTATGTTCCAGTCTCCAGTTCTGTGGCAGGATGCCCAGCATACATTAGGAAGGTAGCTTATGGGGCTATGATATAATCTGTAATTTGGAGTTGAGGAGGTGTCCTGCTTCCTTGGGGTCCCGGCACTGAGGGGGCGGGTAAAGGAGAGGAGTAGGCAGCACTTCGTTTCTGTTACCTAACTTTACATAGGCCCCTTTAGAATAAATAGTATATTTCAATAAGCTGCTTGTGGTGCCTTTAATAAATGGCTCTTACATCACAAGTAACTATGCCCTGTTCTTTAGAGACTGTGACATTACTGATTCTCCTAACGTGCTTCCCTATGAATCACTCTTAGACATATACAAATAAAGTAAGAAGCTATGTTTAGTCAGTGATTTAAGATTCGTTGAGAATTATCCATGCAAAGAACTCCGTGTAGTCAGCTCTGTGCATCTACAGGTTCCACATCTGTGGACTCAGCCAATCTTGGATTAAAAATATTGCGTCTGTACTGAGCATGTACAGCCCCCTGTTTCTTGTCATTGTGTCATGCAGTAATGCTTTTTGTAGCATTTACATTGTACCAGGTATTTTAAGTCACCTCGAGTTGATTTAAAGCTTATGGGAGAATGTGCACGTTTTATATAAGGAAGTTGGGCCTCCTTGGATTTTGGTGTCCCCAGCGCATCCTGGATCCAGTCCCCCATGGACACTGAAAGTTAGTGTATTACATCTAGCAAGCAGTCGTGTTAGGGAACTTTCAGGGATACAGCTAAAAAGATTACATGATTCAATTATAGGCCCAATCCTAGACCAAAACCACTTGACCAATTCATAAAAGAAGAGGAAGATTAGGTGGACAGAGAAGGGGCAGCAGCAGGAGGAGAGAAAAAAGGAAAGGTGTGCCTAAGAATAGTGTGCTTGTAGAACTTTGGGCTAATGCCCAAAGTTCCAGGGCATTAATGGAACTTTGGTGCAGGGAGGCAAACTATTAAAGGCCTTAAGGCCAGGCCAGTGTGTTTGAGGCTTGATGGAGGTAACTGGAAGCTATTGAAAGTTGTAAGAGGTAAAAGTTATGGTGAAGCCATGTAAGAGAAAGACTGGTTTGGTATGGAAAACAGATGGAACAAAGTCAGCTGCTGTTATAATCTCACCTTAGATTTCCAATGACTGAGACTAGGACATGGCTAAAAGGAATGGGGAGGTGAAAAGAAATATCATACAACACACTTTGTTGTTATGACTTGGGAAGCCATATTATTATGGTGTGGTGGTAGTTGAGATCTGGAAAGAACTCCTGAGATATAAGGGACCCCTGAACAGGAAAAATGAATTAGAGCAGATGGAGTAGGCAAGATGAGGGAGAATCATCAATGTACAATGGGAGATGTACTTGTAATTCATTCAATAAAACACTTGTATGGCTTCCTCAGAATTGGGCTTTGGAGAGAAAGCAAGAAAAGACCTGCATTCCTTTGTAGTTATGAATATTTAGCTTTCATGGAGAATCTTGTTCCTCCTTCATTATCAATGACACCACCATTTTGTTGGTAATTAAACCAACGTCCAAACTGGAAATTCACTTTTTTCATGACTTTTTTCCTCAATCTCTGTACCCAGTCACCTGAAACTGTATGCTGCCTTTTTTAGTTGCAGATGGACATAATACCTTTATTTTATTTATTTATTTTTATGTGGTGCTGAGGATGGAACCCAGTGCCTCACACATGCTAGGCAAGCGCTCTAGCACTGAGTACATCCGTAGCCCCTGTATGCTGCCTTTGAAAATCTACTTTATCATTATCCTGTCCTCAGCATTCCGAATGTCTCTATCTTAAGCTCATTTGTTCTTATATTTCTTTCATTGGGTATTGATACCTAACCATATCAAAAGTATTTGGCTGGTGGATACTAGAATTTAACATGTCAAAGTACCACAAAAAACAGAGACATGAAATCTGCATTTATGAACAAAGCATTTTTATTAGCAACTAATTAAAACAGTTAGCTATGTTGCATTATGAACAGAAGCTGCACACTGGGAGCCCTGATAGCTGCCCCTGTTCAAGATCTGATCCAAGTGGGGAATTTACGCATTTTGTAAAGGACAAGTGATGGTGCTGTGGCTCAGTGGCAGAGTGCTTGCTGGGCATTCTGCAGGTCCAGGACTGTTAAAAAAATAAATTTCACAAATTTCATATACACATACACACACATATATGTGAAAACATATGTGTATGTATGTATGTATATATAACATATAGGCATATATGACAAAACATAGATATCTATGTTTTTCATACACACACACACACACAAACACACACACACACCAAAGCAAGGTATCCCAGCTTGAGCCAAGGGTAGCAGGAGAGAAGATTTAAAGCCACTCCTTAGATCGCATGAATGGCACTGCCTGACCCTTTCTAAAGGTATATCCCTTTTGAGAGCAAGAGCCAACTGGGCTTTTGAAAACTGGTTTTTGGAAACTTCTAGAAGCCATGACCCTGAAGTCTTGTCAATTATTCTGCTAAAACACAGAGATAGAGAGCTCCTACCATTAGAAAAACTTGGACAAGAAATCACTTTTTCTCCAGTATAAATTTTCTTGGTCCGTTTGGTTTCTAAAAAAAGAAGCCGAAACATCTTCCATATTATAAAATTTTTCAGCTGTATCAGGGTAATCAAAAGAATTTTGAGATTATCAACTCTGGTATGATGCAAACCTACTATTATAAAAATAAATTCTATCACCATTTCTAAATAATGCCAAGTTATAATATTAAGTGCTACATTCTTGATATGATTCATATCCTTTTATTTATGATTTTACACACCCTATCTGAATATTTATGATATTATTTTCAGCCAGTAAGAACATCCTTTCTGTTTTTCAGCTTCTCCAGTTGGCAACGGTTACATCAAGCCTCCGGTTCCACCTGCTTCAGGCACACACAGGGAGAAAGGGCCGCCAACCATGTTACCCATCAATGTGGATCCCGACAGCAAACCAGGAGAATATGTCCTCAAGAGCTTGTTTGTCAACTTCACCACTCAGGCTGAGCGCAAAATCCGCATCATTATGGCAGAACCACTGGTGAGTCTGTGCTCATCTATACCCTGAATGTAGTCAGTCCTCCATATCTGTGGGTTCCACATACCGGGATTCAACCAAACCCAGATCAGAGGTCTTGGGGGGAAAACTGCATCTGTACTGAACATGTGCTTAATATTTTTTTGGTCATTAACAATGCAGTTTAACAACTAATTGCATATCGTTTGTATTATATTAGATATTACAAGTCATCTAAAGATGACTTAAAGTATATAGGATGGTGTGTCCAGATTACATGCAAATACGGCATCATTTTATACAAGGGACTTAAACATCTGCAGATTTTTATATCCAAAGGAGATCCTGGAACCAGTCCCCCACAGATCTGGAAGAATGACTGTTTACCAGATTCTGCCATTCAAGCAAAGAATGAATTTGTATTTCCTTACTTTACAAAATGTTTTTTTTTCTTTTAATATCATAGGTGATATAGGTAATTTTCAGAAGGTAATAGGTTTCCTGATTTAATCCATTTTGTTCCATTGTTCCAGATGTGGAATATCTATAAAAACTTAAATTGAGCAACAAATATACCACATGTGGTCACTTTGAAATAAATATTATGTTTTTAAAGTTCTATTCTTTTGAGAAAAATAATAGGTGAATGATTAGAACATTGGAAAAATTTGTATATGTACACTTCCATATATATTTAAATATATATAAAAAGGATTGTAAAAGATACCTAAGCTCTAGATTATGATTTCCAACCCATTTTAATGTCAATTAATGTGTCAAGTTTGTTGAAACACTCACTGAACTGACAACCTTGGGATTTAATGGGTTAAAGGGAAAACAATTTGACTGTAGGGAATTTTTAAAATAATCTCCAGCAAGTACAATTCTGTAGCACACTTCACCGCTGCATTCAGGACTAATAAACATAATCTAAGAAGAGGTATGAGTTGTAGAAAATTGTATTCAGAGTCTCTGCTGTGTTTATGTGCTTATGGCAAAAATTTTCCTGTATTTTTAAAATAAGTGAAGAAAAAAATACCATTGTTCTTCAAGTGGCTGTCTGGACTTCCAGTTTGAGAACATAAGGTTCTCAGTACTGTATTGTCAGAGTTCATGTTTTGGTAAGTAATTGAGAAACCCCGCTTCAGTTTTTGCAAGTTGGAAGACAGGAAATTCTTGACTCATTTACCTTTAGGTTCCTTACTAGACAGATGATGTCCTTGGGCTTCAATATCTTTGCAGATGCTTCTGTTGAAAAATAAGGCCTGGGTCAGCCTTATGTTAATTGCTTTAACAGGGCTCTAAGGACTGCGGAATCATGAAAGGACAGTCAGGAAGGAAGAAAGTGCAATTGGTAGATTCAGATTACTTGTTTTCTGACCTTGGCGGGGCCACACACAATAAGAGAGAAGGAAAGGAATTCCGAGTGACGCAGCTGTTCCTATGAGCACCGCTTTGTCCCTTCTGTGAGGATACTGGAGCAGTGAGAAGATAATCTGAGTTTGTTCTGCAGAATCATAGCTTAAAATGATCAAGGGCAATATTATTCAGCCCACAGCATCATCTCTGAAAATAATAGATGATGCACAACATCATTTGTTACAAATGATTTGTAAGAATCACAGTTCACAGTTTGGTAATCAAAATTTAGGTTCATTTATTAAGTGTGTTTATCTGGAAATTATAAATTTTGCTCTTTAAAGTTTTTATTAGATCATTGGAGTTCATTTTTATACATTCTGTTCATAAAATTGGAATCATTTATTGAATTTCTATTATTATGGAAAATAGTTCTTGTTTTTACAATTTAAATCACTTAAAGAGCAGCACCTTTCTTCCAGTCTCTCATATTTATGGAATACTTACTGGGGGCCAGGCAGTGCCTCACTTATTATCTTTACAGTGACCTGAGGTCTTTTCCCATTTACAGATGGGAAAAGTTGGCACACAGAGGGTTAAGTAATTGCTCAAGTTCACATCTTATTGATGGATGAAGTCAGAGCTTACCTCTGACCTGCAGTAACTACACTCTCTTGCCAGTCTCTGCAGGGCCAACTTCACATGGAGATATTGTCACTCACCTTTTATACCAGCACAGGGCTCTTCTGTGACTTGTGTTAGCCAAGTCAAGTTCCCATATTCCTGTTGCCCAGAACAGTGTTGATCTGTGGAAACTCTGGCTGCCTAGGAAGTGGGGACTGCCTCCCTGGTGGAGGGAGAAAAGCTGCCTTGGGGTCCACAGGGCATGCAGGAGCCCGGGGAGGAAGGAGTGATGAGGCACAATGAAGATATATTTCATTCAACATCAGAGAAGGCCAAAAGTGACAGGAGAAGGGTCTCTGAAATTGAGTATCCTAGTGACTTTTCCTGAGGAACTGAAAAGTTGTACAAAAGTTGAGAGATGCTCTTTTCTGAGACATCCACATTTCCAGAACAATAGTTCAAACCCTGTCGTTTAGGAATTTCTGATGTGAAATAGATCGAGTCTAACTGTTTCTTCTTTCCTCGGCTCTGACTTTGTTTATGTGGCCTTTTTTCTGCTCTGAGTAAGGATTAGGTCTGAGAAACTCGCATGAGCCACAGCCATCTTCTAACTCGAGCTAGGATCTGTGCTCCTTTCGGGAGAAATGAGAAAACCTGAAGGGTAAGCAGAGCACCAGACCTCTCCATCAGCAGATCTTCACTGTGTGCCTAGCGGGAGAGCTGTGGGTGCTGACGGTTTGGGGTTTTTACCTGAAGAAATACAGTCAATCAGTTTTTGGTATTGTTGCTTTTTATAAAAAGAAACTATTTATCCCCCTTGTATTTTTTGGCGCAGATACAAACTTCCATGCCATATCCATTTCTTACCTGTTGAAAACTGCTTGGCAATTTTTTGTCTATTTGCTTCCTAAGAGGAGAGTGACCACAATGGATTCTCTATCTTGTTATCTGATTCAAAAAGTAAAAATGTGCATTTGGCATTTTCGTTCTGCAGTCAGAGCAAGAAGTAGTTTTTGCTTTTTTTTTTTTGTTGTTGCTGCTGCTGTTGTTTTATGCAGTGCTGGAGATGAAATCCAGGGTCTCGTGCATTGAGCTATGTACCCCCATCCCAAGAGGTGTCGTTTTTTATGTAGGTAGAGTATATACTCTAATAGGAGAATTCTAATAAAGCTATTCTCCTATTTCTCTTGATGAGTTGACCTCATTTAGGAAGATACTGAATCATAAGGAGTGGTGGCGCACACCTGTAAGGAGGGTCATGAGTTCCTCAGGAACTTAGTGAGGCTCTAAGCAACTTAGAAGACCCTGTCTCTAAGTAAAATATAAAAAGGAGTGGGGATGTGGCTCAGTTGTTAAGCACCCCTTGGTTCAATCCCCAGAGAAAGAAAGAAGAAAGATACTGAATCCATTGGAACCCTGAATTCATATGTGTTTGTATCAAATCACAAAATCGTATTCTGTAAACCTTAACATAACTAAAACTTGAAGCGACAAAGATGATTTTCAAAATTTAGAAGCGTAGCTTTATTATTTGGAAGACTACACAGGAATCTGTATTTTTCAATTTTACTTTTAAAAGACTGAGAATCCCATACCAGCATAACAGACTGTGTGCAATAGGTTATATTCCACATTACATTAAAGTTTAAAGTTTCATTTATGTCAAATAAATAAGGCTACCCAAATAGCTGACCTTAATGGGGGGAAAGGAATGGGAAATAAAAATATCCTTCCAAAATAAAACTTTAGATTTTTTCTTTTATTTTTTTCTTTTTCCTTTAGTTAATTCTGAAGCTTTATTTCAAAATAGTTTTTTTTTTTTGCTTATTTTGAGATTATGGTCTTTAATTAATATATTTTGATTCATTGTACACAAATGGAGTATAACTGTTGTTTCTCTGGTTGTACGTGAAGTAGAGTCACACCATTTGTGTAATCATACATGTACATAGGGTAATGATGTTTGTCTCACAAATTTTTTCTTTATGAATATGTTTGTGAACATCTTTCACTTGTTCAGTCATATTGTTCTTTCTGTCCAAAAGACATTCAGATCATATTCATTAATATTTATGAGTAAGGTCCATAATTTCTTTTTTTCTTTTTTGGTAATTTTTGTAATTTTTTTATTTTTTAGTTGTAGATTGACACAGTATATTTATTTTATTTATTTATTTTTATGTGGTGCTGAGGATCGAACCTAGTGCCTCACACGTGCTAGGCAGGTGCTTTACCACTGAGCTACATCCCCAGCCCTCTTTTTTCTTTTTCTTCTTTTCTTTTTGCTTATTGGGGACATTTGATATCCTTTGCTCTTGTTCAGTCACCATTATTTTGCCTTTCCCATGCAAAACATTCCAAACAAACTAAATGAGTTATTTATGCCTGTTTAAAGTTATTTTTATTTCAAAATAAAAAACGCAGAGAGTCCATGAGAGATGAATAATCAATCTTGTTCATTTCAATGTCTTATTTTCCCCTCACTTATCAGTGATGGTCCACTGGGAATGGAATTCTAGGTTTACATTCATTCTCCTAGATTTTTGAAGCTATATTATACTATGTTACTTCTGTCATTGCCATTGAAAAGTCTGCAGTTGATTTATTACGTCATCATAGATTAGGTCTTTCTTGCTGTTATGATTTTATTCCTTGTATTTGGTTTCACTACACTGCATTTGGATGTGAATTTATTTTTATTTCTTGTGTGAGACTCTTATGCTTCTTGAGTTTGAGTTGAGGATCTGTATCTTTCATTAATTCTAGAAAATTCTTAACTATTAACTATGTTAAAATTGCCATTTATCCACTAACCCCATTCTCTCTTTCTAGTACTCTTATTAGATGTATTTTGAATGTTTTCATGCTATATTGAAGATTCCTTCTTTTATCATCTCTCTCTCTTTGCCTCTTTCTATGATGTTCCAAGTAATTTTTTCAGATCTACCAATACATGAATGCTCTTTTGAGCCATGTCTAATTTGTTGCTTATCATTCCAATGGAGGATTTTAATTTTGACAACCGCATTTTGCATTCCTAGAACTATTGTTTGGGTCTCTTTTAGGATCTCTTTGATATGTTTTTCCTCCCATTTTATTTTTTTCCTTAAGCATACAGCTTTCTTTTATGTCTTCAATTGCCTAAACATACATGTTTCTGTCTTCTTTTAGATTATTGTTCTATTACGTCAGTGTCCATGCCTGTACCTCCTGTTTGTTGTATCTGATAACGTTTGCTAATGGTAAATTGCTTTTCATGTACTTCAAAATTTTCAATACAGATTTTTTAATGGAGCTTATCTTTCTGTGAGTTTCCCTTGCAGTCTTTATTATGGAAGTCTTTCTCCATCTTTTTCCAGCTTTTGCTCCTTTTTGTGGCCCCACAGTTATCACTATCTAGAACCAAATATATACTGCTTTCTTAGATTAGAAAGTCCTGCACTAGCAGATGATGCCAATGTAAGCCCCTGGCTCATATAAATCTTTGGTTTGTGGTTTCAAATTCTTGCGTATGACTTTTGTTTGTTTGTTTTAACCTAGAACCCACTTGAATTGCTTTTTATCTTTTTTTAGACTTTTTTTTCTTTGCCCTTTGGTTCATTGTTTAGGACCAAACTTTATGTAAAACATCTTATTTCCAACATCCCACCTCTCAAGGTCCACGGCTTTCTTTCCTATCTCCGTGTGGACCACAAAATCACCTCCAGAGTGGTGAAACCAACAGCCCGCCCCCTGTGCTGCCACTCTACCACCTTCCTGCGGTTCCTTTATTTTTGCCTATCTTGTGAACTCATTTCTGCATTTAAAAAGAAAAAAAAATTTGTTCCAGTCAGCATTCCCCAAGTGTTATTCCAAATGTGGGCGATTTCAAGTTATCTTAATCTGTCATCCTGCTGCATCCTCTGCAGGACATGAGGACATGCAGATAAAGCCAGGGTGGGCCTCTGCATCATGAGACTCATGTGCAAGCCTATGTTCCCATAGCAAGGTGGGATGTCCCCAAGGTGAATAAAAGGAAGAGTGAAGGGTTTGTAACCAACTCCTCCTCTGATCCCATCCAATAAATCCTAACACAACCCTTTTCCTTACATTCCTTGTTTGAAACCTTTGTTTCACATTTTTTCACTTTCAGACACAACCTTTCGCCCGCCCTCCACGTACCATGTTTCTTGCCTTCCATCCTGCATGTATGTGTGCCAGACCCTCTCCCTAGAATGCTTCCTAGCTGCTCAGCCTGTTGTCAAGACCCAATTCACACACTTCCTCATCTGTAAAAAGCTTTGTGGTTTTTTTGTTGCCGTCGTTTGTTTCTTTGTTTTTATTTCTTCCCTGGACTCTCAAGTTTTGCCCATATCTGCACAGACTCCCATATACCTATAAATCTCTACTTCATTAGAATGACCATATCATTCTCTCAAAGCAAACTATTCTGTGGTCAATGAGTAATTAGAGTAGACTAGAACAGAAAATATCAGAGTGCATTATAGATTTTTAGGGTAAATGTTGTTTGATGAAAATTTTAGTTAAATGTATGTATACCAGACCGTAGTATAGAATGTACTTGTATGGGGGAGCAACAATTTTTTTTTAATCAAAAAAATATAATATTGTCTTATAAGTTATTTGGGGACAATACCTGTGTCTGATGCATCTTGCCACACATACATGTGCATGCATGCTCACATACACCATGTTTCCATGTTTGGGACAGTGCTTTACATATAGCACATAGTAAATTTTTTGAATGAATGAATGAGTGAAATCATTGATTGAATGAATGAACGAGTGAAATCGTTCAATCATATGATTGAATGAATGAAACATTAATATAGCATCATGAAAAGAATGTCTTTGTGCAAACCCATGTGTTTCCAAAGGTCATCTTGCCAATCTGTATACTCATAATGGGTTTTGTTCTATCCTTTGTACTTGACAGATGAATGCCCTACAATGTGTGAGTACAAGAGACTTTGAGTCACAGCCTCCTGTCTTGGGGGCTGCTAAGGATGCTTAATTAGTCATTGATATGGCCACCTGACCCACAGCCCCACCCCAGCGGTAGATGGAGAGTCAGGTTGATTCTTAGTGGTCAGACACAATCTCTGAGTATACACTCTCATTATCTACAAGTCTCTATTCAAATAGCATCAGTCACTGTAGTCACAGGCCATTAGCTTCTTAATAAACTCTTCAAAAATAAGACTTTACAGCTTTTCAAAATGCAAGAGTTCACCTCAGTTTTGATTTTGTAAGGTTAAACACAAAAAAAACTTATCAAACCAATCCAGATTTGACTGCTGACTCCATCTCTTTAGCAGCTCTTGGCCTTGAGCACCAGTAGCCTCTCTTTTTCCTTATTTGCAGAATGAGAAGAACAGTATCTAGTTCCTAGGGTGATTAAGAGTTCAGAAATAATGTGTGTGGAGTGCCCAGTGTGATCCTGAGCACATGGGAGGTGCTCAGAGTTTAGTCACCTTCATCACCATCTCCACCATCATCCTCCTTATGGAGCTGGGATCAACTAACCCAGTCTTCTGGTATATTTCCTTCAGTGGCAGCCTGGTGCTTCCTGGCTTTGTGTTACTCAGACAGCAGAGAGGCTTGAGCGGGGCAGTTGGCTGTCTGCCATTGCATTCACCAACACTGTCAGACACTTGTCCCGAGCTCGGCCATGTCACCAATAGAGGTATAGCAGAAGCTGCTAGCAGGCTCAGTTGGGGCCCTCTAGGTGCTTGTGCTTTGGGATGTGACAGAGACAAACAAGTAAGAATACACGGGTAGGGCAGCGCATCCATCCCACTGTATCTCCAGCAAAGTATCTGAGGCTCACCCAAGTACAAACAGTGAGGACCAAGGCAGGGAAACCAGCATCTGAGGTGAGTCCACCTTGGATGGTCTTCACAGACATTTAAAGAGGAGATCTCACAAGTTCTTGAAGTTAGGGGCCTCAGAGACAAGGAGCAATAGCAGATTGCTAGGCCACACTGGGAGACCAGGTGTCCCAAAATGTGAGCCTAAGTAAAACAAGTTCAGAAAGTTTCAAGACATTTCAGTCTTCCTCAGGTTGTCTTTTGTCCATCCTCCTTCCTGTAACATGGTTGATATACAAGAAATGTGGCTTTCATCCCAGGGCTTTCCACAGCCTGTACTTCTTGCAAAATCATTTAGATGTGATCCATCGTTGTTTTCACGTCTATAAAATGACAGTAACAAGGCAGCCAGTTTTATCTCTAATGTACGTAACAAACGAAACTCTTAATTCTTGCTTTGC